>VZTD01002083.1:1376442-1586568 GCA_013397725.1 Rhagologus leucostigma | reverse complement strand
CGATGGTCAAGGCGTGCTGAGGAGGTAAGAACGAGGCGGAGGGAGCTTCTGCGTGGGAGAGCAGGAGTGGGTTTAATTCAACCTGGAAGTCCTGCGCGGAAGGCCGAGGGAGACCGTTACACAGACACTTTATCCTTTCTACAGTGGGAGGGGAGAATACAAGATGACCAGTGAGGCAGAGACGTGGGGTTTGAATTCTCGCGGGCAAGGGGGACAGAACCAATGGGAAGTACCGTGGGAGAAGAGGAATACTGGGGGCCAACAGGGGACGGAGGGATACAGAACTTTCCAGAGGAAGAAACCAAATACAGGGGGAAAAGGGAGGAGATGGCAGCGGCCAGTTATGGGGAGGTGATCTGTATACCTCGCACAGCCCTCTGGGCACTCACAGGGCTCCTGGGCTGTGTGGGTATTAATCCAGTGTACCTGCTGTGGTATTGCTGGCCGGGGAATCGGCCATAGCACACTGCAACACTTCCCCTCTCTTTCTGTATTGAGCTTGACACCATATGGTGTGAAATATCCCTTTGGCTAGCTGAGGTCAGCTGTCCCAGCTGCCTCTTCTCAAATTTCCTGTACACATCTGTGGGTGTCAGTATGGCAGTACGAAAAGCAGAAAAGGCCTTGGCTCTGTGCAAGTGCTGCTCAGCAATAACAACACTGTTTTCAGCACAAATACAAAACACAGACCCGTATTAGCCACTGTGAAGAAAGTTTGCTCTACTGCAGCCAAAACCAGCACACCTAGACATAGGGCCTACTTGAGGAAATAAGGTATTCAAGTTTTCAAAGAAACGCTTCATCAGGAATGAAACTGATGAAAATGTTACTAAAAAAGGTAATGTTATCCACAAAGTCTTGAAGTGACCCATGTCCATTGCATTTTCTATCAGTTATTTGTGATTCTATAAAAACTAACTCCAAGCAAATCATTGTGAGCTAATTCACCACATGAAGATTCTTCTTCTAACACACCTCCTAACAAATCCTTGGTATGAAAGGTACCAGTTCTTGAAGTTACTCTCTATTTATTGCTGAGGTTGCAATAGTAACTTCAGTGACACTGAATACAGGACTTTGGCTCATCATCCAGCATGAGGTACAGCATTCAAGCCCCACTGGTATTTTATGAAAACAGGGCTATAAGCCATTCAGCTCCTTTTCTTCACTGGTGAATCTGAAAGAGGGCTCCTTCTCCAGGGAACTCATGAGTAGCTGAGGTGTGAGCAATGTGCTCCTGCTCCTAAACCTTCAAAACTCAGGAATATTGCACCTAAAATGTGCCAGTGATAACTATTGATGATAACCTGCTCCATGTAGAGCTTTTTGGAGCAGGATTTCATGCACTTGGGCCACTGTCAGGTTTTAGTCTTTTTCTCTTTTTCTTCACAATGAAAATTAGCTCAATTTCTATAGCTAATTAAGTGGAGCAACCTCTTCAACTTCTAATTTGTCCTGCTGAGAGATCAACTGCTTTGGAGGTTAGTTCTAAGCATATACTGCCTCTATGAAAGGGTGGGCTCTAGACTCTGCTAGTGTTAACACTAAAGTAATATGATGAAGTGCCTATGCTGTTACAGTGCTTTTCATGGTAAAAGGAAAAAAAAATAAGTAAGAAAAGAATCTACTTCCAGAAAAAGAGATGATGTTATGACCTGCCCCTGATGGCAGGGTAACGAAAGTTCTTGTTAGTAATAGATCCCTTGGGACAGATTAGAGTGAAATGACACTAAATGACTGGTGTTTATAAATATATATATGGCAGGTTTATTTCAGAACAATTTGGTTGCAATGAAGAGGAGGTATGTAGCCATTTTGGTTATTATCTGCAGAAATATAGCCATATAAAAGCATAAAAATAAGAAAATATATAAGGAAAAGAAAGAATGGAAAAGAAAGGGTAACAGTAGAATGGCATCACCACCTGTGGATCCAGCAATGAGACTTGTTTGCTGCAATTTCAATGTCCATTGGTCAAAGTGATGGCTGCTATCTTGGTCTGTCAGGAGTGGAAGAAGCCCATGGAAGATACAGTTGAATGGATTAATATACGTTTAGATTCAGTTGAGAATGCCCACGTACCTCCCCTGGGAGGGGGGTGGTGGTGTGGTAGAGTTTTATACTGTCTGATGCAACACTGTGGGTCATGCCTAGTCTTTCCAGAAATCAGTCTGGGGGCAGTTCGGGAGTCTTTGATGGTTGATGACATGTTTTAAGACATGACAGCTGCCTCTCACATCGGTGTAGTTGATCCAGTTAGGCCCCATCATAAGGGATGAATATCTTCAGGCCTATGTCTGAATGTCCTGGTACTTCCTGGGGAGGGGGGTGGACGAGTTTTACACCTGAGCATATAAATTTTTTGTTTAAGGTTGTGTACGGGGAGACATTGGCATTATAAAAAGCATTACCTTACCTAGCAGGATTTGCTTCTTGTGAGCCTTTTCCTTTGTGTGTCTCAAACTCCAGCTTGTAGCCTCTGGTGTTGGGTGTGCACCCCTCTGCACCTGGGCTGTTGCCATGCACATTGTCAGCAAAGCACCCATTGCTTTTCCAAATAGCCAGTTGTTTGAGTCATTAAATTTCAGTCTCGCACAGATAGAAAAAAATTTCAAGACATGCAATCCAAACCATTTGAAATTCTCAAGCTTCCTCAATACTTTTTTCTTCCTTATTAAATGGAAAGAAGAAAATAAGGAAGTACTTGGTATTTGTTCCATACCTGATTACTTCTGAAGAAGACAGACCTGACTGAATGAAGTGCAGTTCTCTGGCGAAGTCCAATGTTCACCTTCCAACCCTCTTCCCACTACTTTTCTAGAGACAGGCATGACCCCATAAATGGAAGATATCTGGCCAGGTTGCCCAGGGTCAGTGTCACGTCAAACCTATGACAGCTCTTGGGGGGCTTGCCCCTATTCTTCTCACGCAGAAAATCTGATGGTGTTTAACACTGCTGTTGAGGAACACCGTCTCTGACTCTTGATTCCCACTGACAACAGCAGGTGCTATTTCAAGAAAGTGGCAATTGGTTTAGAACACAATGTTTGCATCTCTGTGGGGCCTGGAAGATATCCATGTGTTCTTTTATCATCCAAGTTAGCACTGCACTTTTGCCAAATTCAGATTTATGCTTTGCTTCAGCCCTTTCAAATCCTTGCTGAATGTCTTGATTTATTAGCTCAGCCTTTCTTCTGCAAGTACAATGTTCCTTGCAGTATCAGCCTATGAAAATTGTTACAATACTATGGAAATAAAAACGCAGGAAAAATACTACCAGACTCATTTGTAGTATGTACACACTAAATATTTTCTGGAAACTTCAAAATGAAAAGCAATTACTTTGTGCCAACAAAGAAATTATAATAAGAAACCAACATGAATGCTTTGCAACAGTATGCACTCTCTTGTTCTTCATTTGAATGCCGAATTCACCCATCCCCACATAAAATGCATAATTTCATCCCAGACTGACACATGCAGTTTCCATGACTGCTGGTCTGCTGCACATATTTCTATTGTGCATAAACTGATAGTTCCTGAGTGAGGTAACATACTGCTTGCATTCTTCATGCAGACCAGTCAAGACTCCTATTTAGAAAAAGAAATCTTTCCTCGCAAATAAACTTTGTTCTTCATAAACACCATGAAAAAGGACTCTAAAATGGTTTCTTTCGATGCTTTGGTTTAATGAGCAAATTAAAATCCCATGATGCTTGCACACTTTTGCTGTCTTTGATACTGAGTGTACAATATAGCTCTGTTTTACTGACCTTTTTTTCCCCTGCCCCCTGCCCAAGGTAATTCATTTTTCTCGGTAGTCTGAAAAGTAAAAAAAACCCCAACAAATAGCAAGTAGTTGCCAAGGACACACAAACCTCAACTAAACAAAAGTCCTATTTTCCCCCCAAACGCACAAAACATAAAATAAATTAAAAAAAAATCACTTTGTAGCATTGTAAGGCTATTCAGCATTCTGACCACTGTTCTTTTCTATCTTATTGCTTATTATGGACTCCTATAATTTTTACCTATGCAGCAGAAGGTAGGATATGCAAATGTATGAAAAGGTCTTTAAAATGCCACTGTGCCATTTTGTATCTAGGCGCTCAAGTGTTCATCAAAAAATTATTGACTCTAAAGCAGCAAATGCATTCTGCAAAATTCTTTTGTGGTAATATAAAGTATCTCCGGATAACACCTGACATGAGAATTAAAGACTTCTGTGCCAAAATAGTTTGCTTTGGGTTTCAAATTGTGAGAGTTGTCAGTGTATTTTTATTGCACACTTAGTTTGAGACACAGTATTAAACAATTCTTTGGAGAAACTCCTCCCTCCAGGGAACTTGTAGTCATACATTGGAATTTGATATTCCTCTGCAAAACCAACAATACAACTGATTGCTGGAAACAAACACATAATCCATATATATGGTGTAGAGTTTTTTCTTTTGACTGGAAGCAAACTATTGTCTACTATAATTTTATGAGTTTCTAATTCCTTTATCTCTTTGTATTCTGTTAAGCTCTTGGCCAGAATACCTGAACAAGTGCTGATGAAGGGGATTTACAGCACGCATTGACACATAACCTGTAATTTATGTTGACACCTTCCTACTTCTTTTTTTTCTGTAAATTCACGGTTCTTTTATCCAGGACCCACCAGACTATGAGAATGATGAACTTCATCAGGCTCTCATTTTGGATTCCAGAATATTGTTTAAGATGTTTGAATATTGCTAACAGCAGAGATTAAGAAATTATCAACGGCTAAGGTATATTTGTATATCTCTGCTCATTCAGCATCTGAATCACATTCTTAGCAAGAGATCGCCAAATGGTGTCTTTATCCAGATATCAAGGTCATGGAAACATCCCATGATTCCTCCATCTACTCCAAAGCAAGCCCATAATCACACATATCACCTAATTTCTATTCCAGGAGAAAGCTGGTAACCCGGCAACCTCAGAGAGTCTTCACAGCCCTTGCTTCTTTGTAAGTCATTGCCCAGTCTGCTCTTCCTCCTGTTCCCAAATTCTTCAGGAATCCTGCTCTTCCTTGCATCAAAACTGACTTCTGTGTTGTCAACTGTTCATTTTAAGCCTTCCGCCTTTTCCCCCATTTGACGGGCTCCTGGAAATTCTGCTGCAGAAAGTACTTCTTAGCATGGTTAAATGGAAGTGCTTCAGTTCTTTTATTGTAGAAGCAGAAATAAGCTCTATTTTTTGACAGAAGCTATGTATAGAGAATGTCATCTGTCCCTATGCATCCTACAGATTGTCACCTATTGAACAACTATGCAGCTCATGTATTTCTAGTCGAGCTGTAAACTTGTACCTTTTTAGCTTGCATTGCATTATTCTAAAAAAAGGCCAATCCACTCCATCGGCAGCAAGAGGCAGGTGATGTTATAACACTGCCAGCTTCCATAAAGACTTCAGAAAACCTTGTGACGGCTTTTAAACTGCATTTACTTTCTCTTTTCCTGCGTACAGGACTCTTTCAGACATTACGGATAACTGTGTCCTGAGTCCTCTGCAGACAACCTTGGAAGTTTCAGGGCTGTGCACCTTTTTTTTCTCTGATAATTCTGAGCAGATCATTATAATGAGAGCACATAAATTGTTGTGGATGATCTGAAATCCTCTAGATTTCTGTTCACATACAACAAGTTTGGAGGCAGATAGTTCTGCTTTGAATAGATAACCATGGAGAAAATGGCAATTGATACTAGAATCAACCAGACTAAAAAAAATTCAGGAACAAAATTGAAAGTTTTAGTTATGTCACCAGATTGAAAAGAATTAACAGAGCTTCAGAAAAAACACTGCAAGTTTTAGTTATGTCCAGCATGTGCTTGTATAAATGATGCAATTTGATGCAATGATCTGTTCACATACCCCTGGAGTAAACCAGGGGTTTATAAATATTTTTATAAATATTTTGTGGTCAGTTATTCTTACATGAGATACAGTCTTGAATATTTTTAAATGCTTTACTGCAGTGCTAAAAACCAAGAATTTAAAACTCAAACTTTTCTTGTAATTTTGCTAGATGACAACTAATGATGTCACACCCGTTCATAATGTAAGAGTCAGCAAGGTAAAAAAGCAAGGCTTTGTCTAAATTATTTAATAAAACAAAGTCTTACTTTTTAATTGCGGATTTTATTCTAGCATTGCAAAAATTATTAGATTGAATTTTAATTATTGTAAAAAAGAGCCTCTGAAATATATATGAAAACTCTTGACCAACGTGTAGCAAACCTTTGTTACAGTAAACACCATAGACAGATAAAAATGCCGTAATTTATACTGTACTGTAATTTATATCACTCTGCATTATCTCTGCAGACTTAGCTAATCTGTCACAATCAGCAAGTCTGTAGCTTTGATCCAGACAAACTTTAAAAGGAGTATTACTGTATTTCATAAAGCATTCTTTGTATCACAGAAAATGTTGAATAAACTTAGTCTCAGCTAGTAAAAATCAGAAAGCTTAGAATAAGAAACAGCTTATAGAGGTAGTTTATGATTTGCACAAGAAAGAAAAAATCCATTTCTGTTGCAAACTATTACAAAGAACAACAAAGAAACAAAGAAAACTTCTATCATGTTCATAGACAGAACATTCTGCAGACCTCATAATCACTGTGCCTCAGTTATATCAGGTAATAGATGTGCAGAACTCCAAAATACTCAAAACACTTGAAACCCCAACACTCACCCACTAAAACTGCCCTCTTTCCCCAAAACCTCTATATTTCTGGTGGTATAGGTAATCTAAAGTCACTATAGCAAGAAAAATTCATGTCTCTAGCCAAATTGGCCTTAAACAGACCTTATTAACTGAATGTAGTACCAAGCAAACTCTAATTTAGAAAGATGGCAAAGATAGCCAAACAGCTCAGATATTTATGTTAAGCAAGTTGAACTACACTTTGCAGAAATGTAACAGCAACATGTCAGAGTATAGCTCTGAAATAGCTTAGCAACATGTCAGAATATAGCTCTGAAATAACTTTCCAGCATAACTCTTGTGACATTCAGGTTATCAGGCAGTAGCAATGTCATAACAGTCAAGAAAAGAAAAGCCCCCTGAATCAACTCAACAGGGGGCTGATTTCTGAGAAGTCAGCCAGCTACCTCCGCTGAGGGATTTATTGCCTACAGCCCTGTGTGTGGGTCAGTGGGATTTGTTAGGAGCAGAAGCAATGAAGCACTTGTCAAAGGCATGGGATCAAACAGGTGTACGTGTTCTTCCACCTGAATTAAAGGCAAAACTCTGCCACATGAGAACACTCCATCCTAAAGGAAGAAGTCTTAATAGCCTTAATAATTTGGAATAGTAAGATGTCATTACTACTGTGTCTTGCCTCTTTGGTTTAAGCTTTGCTTTTCAAATTCAAAAGAAACTGAAAAACCTGTGCATGTGTAGTTTGAAAAGAAAAAACAAATCCTTGAGGTACTGGCATCCTAAGGATTCATTTGCCTCATTTAATTACTGAAACACATGTTTAATCAGGAGACTAGGAAATGCTTATGCTTCTTTTGGTAGTGTGAAAAAAACTTACGCCCTGAATAATGTAAAAATGAAAAGAAATGTTCTCACTGAAACTCCTTCAGTGGAATCTAGTGTTGTTATTGAAGTATTACTTTAATTTCTCTTCATATTGGCAGGTATGAGACATGCCTTTCTTTCTTTGCTGTGAGAATCCTCAAACAGAAACAAACATTTTGTAAATCAAATAAAATCTGAAAACACCACAGACAAACCCACTCCTGAAACCCCACCTCTATCTATAAAAGTGATAACTTATAATAACAAAATTAGTACATTTTTATATATATGAGTCCTGCACACGCATACACAAATTCTTAAGCTCTTACCTGATGCCATTTTGCTCTATTTTAAATACTTTGCTTACCTATATTGTTAATAGGGTTTTTCTGTAGTAAAATGTTGACATTTCCTCTGGCTGCATGCATTTGCAAACAAATTATATGTGTAAATTTTCCATGTCTTGCCAGTTATTAAAGTGGAAATAGCTTAGCTATGGAGACAGAAAATCCTCTCTTGATGAGTTTTTAAGACCACCTTGGAGTGCTCTGATCTGAAGCACAGAGCTCCATTGCAATTTCAGAACGAGCGCTGGTCTTGGTCACAAATATTCAGTTATTAATTCAGAGGTCTCTGGGAAACTCAAAGCATTTTCTTCCCCTTCCATCTTGTGAATACACATGGCCTCCGGCTTCAAAGGGAATTTTTCCAGTAGAAGGAAAAATTAAGCTAGTTTGCAAAACTACTATTACTCCTTGAATACTCTTTATCTTACCTCTGTAGTTCCTAAGTGCTCTAACAGCTGCCAAGTCTTCCTTCTTGGGGTCAGTGCCAGCACAATCAACTCGCTTCATGTACTGGAGGCTACTAAGAAATCATGTGGACGAGTAAACTAAATATTTGAAGTGCAAAAGAGAAAACTTTACATTCCCTATGAAAGTTATCCTAAGAAGAGACAGAAAGGTTCTTGAGTCCAGCAAGACTTGGATTAGAAAATAATGAAATACACACTGCATATTTGTTGCTCATGCAGGGCTTTAGTCAAAGTTTGTTGAAATCAGAAGAAAGTTTTTCTGTTGAAAGTTGTTTTAAGAATGTCCAGAATACTGGATCATCACATTTATAAATCTAGACGAATACCCTTTTCCTTCCTCTCCCCCTCTTCTGATGGATAAATCATCATAAAAATCTTCAGGTCATTGAAGAGAATAGTTTTCTGTGATGAAAGACATAGTTTTACTTAGTTGAAACCCAACGACTTTGAAGCCCAACAATAACAACATTTTAATGGAAGAAGAAAGGAGAAAGTAGAGAAGATAAAATATTGTGGGAGTGAAATGACTGCAGTTCCTTTAAAAGTGATTACTTTTGATCCTTGCTCAGTTCAGTAGCAATATAAAACATAGAAATAAGAATTTCTGTGGCTAGTTACTGTGTAATAAAATGTTAAGATGGTGATCAGATGGGTTTCTTATGAAGAGATGAACCCAAAGGCGAAGGACTGTTATACGTTATCTTTCCCAAGGGTACTGTATTCTCACATACTCTAATAGGAATTAATTACCCAAAATTCTTTGGCACTTTTAAAAGGTATTATTTCCAGGCATTAAAATTCCAAATGGTCTGAGCATATTGTGATAGAAAAAGTTCAGAATGTTGAAGAAAATTAATGTATTGAAGTCTTTCCTCCTACCACCAGTTCAGCTCAGGAATTGTATGGGAAAGTATAGCTATATATTATTTTTTTTGTTAATAACCAAAGGTTTAAATGTTATATTTGAAAGTAGACTAGCTCAGCTTAGAGTTATATTGGTGAAAGGCAGTCTTGTCTCTCTCCATGCTGACTCTAGAGACCTTTCATTAGCAGTCTTCAGTTTCCTTTATGAAATAGTCTTCAGTTTCAGTTCTATTCAAGCCATTAGTATGTCATAAAAATTTACATAAACCTCAATTACCTCCAGACAACATTAAATTTTATAGAGAGGTTATGGATATGCAATGTCTAATTAAACAAGGAGAAGAAATAAATAGAGGAAGAAGTTCCATGAAGTCACTGTCCCGGTTTGAGACAAATTCGGAGGAATATCCAAAAATGAACGTCCTCTGGCAGAAGGAAAATTTCAGCCGGCCCTCCCCCACCAGGTTTGGGAAGAAATTCCTCGGAGGAAAAAGTGAAAAAAAAATTTTATTTAACAAACACAGTGCACAGCAGGCACGGGAAGAGAATAATGCTAAATAATAAAACCTCTCGCTGTGGAGAGAACCTGGTAAATTTTCAGAGTCCTTTGTGGGTGTGGTCTCTCTCCTCCTCAGTGCTGGAGTTCGGCGTGGGGGGGCCCCTCTGGGCTGGTGTAAGGTCTCCCAGTGAGGTTCTAGTGTTCTGGTGTTCTGAACAGTCCAGAAGAGAAGGCGGCGAAAAAGCCGGAGTCTCAGGGAAGCAAAGGAGTTTAACTCTCTGTCTCTCTCCCGAGAAAAGGAGCCAAGAGCTAGGAAAAGCAGCAAAGTGTGCTTCCTCTGCTCTTGCCGCCGCAGAAGCACGCAGAGGAGTAGAGTGACCTTGGAGCACAAACCACTTTGAAAGGTTCATCTGAGTTTCTTTCTTTCTTTCTCACTCGGTTTTAAAGGCACAGAAAGGCACAAGATTCATGTCTAGGCATAGAGCAGCCGATAGGAGATACAACATCATAAAGTGACCCCAAGACGGTCACTCAGCTGCAGTCACTGAAAATGTCCCCGTGGGTCTAGGACTGAGGGGCCAAACACGTTTTTGTAGCCACTCTCAAGTTACTGACACCATCTTGGAGAGATAATTTTTTTCATGGACTTAGATTGTTGGGGGAAACTAGAGGCTTGCCACTGAATGAAAATGAGTGTTTCTCCCAGTCCAAAGGCAAAGTCCTAAATCTCTGGTGCACAAACGACACCATAGCCACCCTGCTATGGTCAAAAATGATAATGGCAAGGTCTTGGAGACCTCTGGGGCATGTGGCTCAGGAGCACCAATCTGTCCTAAAAGGGAGATTCTGCCTGTCAGCTCATCAGCCATATCTTGCAGCTGTGAGAGACTGTGGCTGCAGGGCCAGTTTGGTTCAGGTTGCTTCCAGAATATAAATAGAGCGGTTTGTTCCCATTAACGCTGGAGACAATTTGGATGGAGCCCTTTCCTACATTCCCTGGGTAATGTGATTTGTTTCAGCGTGAAACGTGAAGGATCCTGACATCAAGCGCAGCATGTGATAACACTTCACTGTTTGTTTTATTGACTAAGCAAAGCACAAATGCTGGTTCCTGGTTTATGCTCTGGAAATATATGATAATTTAATGAAAGACTTAAAATAAGGTATGTGGAAATATTCTGATAAAGAGACCTACATGACATTTTGGAGATATTTAGGCTTGCAAAACAACTCACAACACCTCCCTTTACAAAAAAAGAAAAGCAGCTCTGTTTTCTTATTGTGTCTATATAAACATTACACAATCACACATTTAAAAAAAATTTAGCCTTTGTAAAACACTGATAAACAGCTGCAAAGCAGGCTCCAAGTTCTTCAAGCTTTGAGTAACTCTGGCAGTTTTGAAAGATAGTTTACTCTGGGCTGTTCAAAATCATTACCAGTATACATGAAACAATTTTTTTACTGTAATTGTTGGGGCTTGTAATGAAGGAGAGTGCAGAAATATTGAAAGTGACTGCAGGGCAGAGAAAGGGTCAAATGATGAAGAAAATGAAGCTTGTTTCTTGGACTGCATACAGGTGAGGCCACATGGATCAACACTGGTGTGTTTTTCGTATGCTGGTTTGTAGGAAGTCAGGAAAGATGGTAAGTGTCTGTGAAATAGTATTTACACTAGTTCTCCTTGGTTCTTAGGGCTTCCAGGTTGTTCCCTTCTTTCTCCCTTCTACCCACAATTCATACTTTGACTTTCCTCTGTTTTTCAAGGTTAGTTTCCTGTCATCAAGTTACAGAGGCAGATTCTGAAAAAGATATTTAACAGGATAGTTAAAATTGCCACAGAGGTGAGAAGTCTCAAAAGGAGTAAGATTGGTTCTACTTTACATTGATCAGAGTAGTATACCCAGGGCACTGTAAAGCAGAAAAGAACCTAGCTATTTCCACACTGCATTTAAATGCAGAGATATTTTTTGCACAAGGGATACTTTAGCTGTAGCAGGATGCAATTGCTGTGCAAACTCATCTAAGCATTTTTCTAGTCTTCTCAGTCATCATTTTCCCTGTCTGTCATTTATTGATGTTTCCTATTAAAATGCACCCATACAACATATGCAGCATCCATCCTCCTTTTGCAAAACACATTGTTTTGGATTTTAAAGATTGGGGATTCAGGCATGAAAGTCTGGAATAACTGACTGCATTCACAGGCTTTTCAAAACCATTGGATTTTTTTTTTCACAAAATTCACCTGGAATGATAGAGCTAAAAAAGTCTCCTCAGCCGAAAAGGAATAGTGTTAAAGATTTGCTTCTTGAGCTTTCATTCCCATCTACTTCAATCAGCAAATATGATTTATCTGTCATGCACAATTCACTGATTTTGTTTGTTTGGAATTTTCTGCTTGTGCTCATCTGTGGTAGTAGGGGAAAAAAACTGGAACTACAAATAACTGTTGTATGCCTTCTGTATATATTTTGTATACTGGTTGACATAAATAACCATAAAAAATGAGAGTTTCACATTCACAAATACAGAGAAAGAAAAGTGCTGAGACCTTGAAGTGGGTCAGTTCATCGTTACGTGAGTCAGTGTGCATTCACTTGGTTTGTCGTTTTGCAGGAGGATGAAAACAGCAGCAAAGCTACAAAGGTATAATGCTGGTTATAGGATCTCTCAAAAAGGACAGTGGGGAGTGGCTTTTCTGGGTAGTGAACAGAGCTCAGTGGCCTTTTTCTTTTCACTGGTAAAACCCCTCAGCCCATATCTGTTGCCTCATAACCATGGGAACATAAAATTTCCAACCAGACCAGTTCTTTTGGGCCTGAAGTCCTAATCCTCTTTTTCTCCCAACATTTTTTGTAAAATAACCATATCCTCAGTTTGCTTAAGGACAGCTGGAGGCACCTGCTCTGAGGCCCCATCTGAACAAAAGACAAACCTCAACTCTTCCTGAGTTTTGGCTGCTGTGGCCAGTGACACACATTAGAGTCTCGAAGTTTGATTTTGTCTATGGAGAGTTTCCTATCAATAAGCCATCACAGACATTTGATTGCCACTATAATGCTCTCACTATTACCATTCATAAATCAGCAGCAGACAGAGAAATAGGCATATTTTACTTCGATGAAAAAGAGCCTTAAAGTTTTATGTTGCTTTCTCTCAGTGCATAAAACAGCTATTTTGAAAGCCTTCATGGCAGGAGCTCTTATGGACCCAAAGTAATATTTTCCTTTTCTGCTTTGCATTGCCCTTCAAGAAAGGGCACATTAGCTGAGGAAAAAGGAATGAAAACTTCTGGAGGAAGCACAAAGCATACTTTTAGAATGTAGTTATGCAATGAAAATGGTGCTAATTGTAACAAATATCTTTCATCTACAAGAGTGAGTGATGAGAAGGAAACCATTACAACTCTATGATAAAGTGCCAAGCTAGAGATCTGCACTTCATTTTTCAAGGGCACCGTATGTGCCTAAAACCATCTATAGGCTGCACGTGTTCCACATTACCCACATCACTCACTGTCCCAGGAAAAGAAACTGGCAGCACTATTTAGCCCATCCTCTAAACAGCAAATGTATGAAGTCACAGAGGCACCTCCCCATAAAACATAATCTTAGAGCCATCAAAAATATATTTACCACAAGTTAGGGGACATCCAGACCCTATTTTACCTTCTGGCACTCCTACAGCTTCCCATTCAGGGTTCTTAAGATATGTATTTTCTATTTGACTGTTGCCATTTACAGACCTGGGAAATAAGACAATGTTTGATCTGTCTACAGTGGCGTTGTTACAGAAAGCATAAAGCCATTAAACTCCTATTTTTTTTTTGTCATTCAGTACTGTAAAATAATTTTAACAAGTTGAATGTGCTAGATCCTAATGAATAAAGCATATATATTATGCAAGGTCTGTCCTTGTGTGCAGATTTTTGGTTTTTTCACTGTATATTTCCAGCCTGTGTGTTAAGAATGTAAATTCACTTTCAGTAGCCCTTGGTATAAATGTATGTTAGTGGATTGTGCCATTGTGGGCTTAAAGAGAATTCTGGTTAATCAGAAGGTGGACTGTCAGGACTCTTTTCTTGCTCATTCCATATCTTTTTTCTATTCCTACATCACTTTTATGCCTCAAATATCTGGATATCAAGAACATGTAAAGAAAAGCTAAGGTTATTAGAAAAATGAGTCTCCTCCTACTACTCAACATTGTGCAAGTGACATCCTGATAGTGAGGGCCTTCTAAGCTCCGTTTAAATTGGAAACATATTGAAAGTATAAGTAACTAAATAATTAAGTATCCTGTAATGTCAAGAGGTAAGTTGGTGGTTATTAGTTGGTGTCTTTTTTCTTTTCTTTACAATTTTTGTAAGCCCTTAATAAATACTTCCATTGTCCTTCATAGGTCTTCTATTTCTTCGTAGAATCACAAAATGGCTTGCATTGGAAGAGACCCTGAAGATGATCTAGTTCCAGACCACCCTGCTATGGGCATGGACATCTTTCACTAGACCAGGTTGCTCAGAGCCTCATCCAACCTGCCCTTGAACACTTCCAGGGATATCGCATCTTTCTTCTTTTTCCTTTTTATGTGAATGATATTTACGTATAGCCTAACATAAACCTGCTGTGATAGTCAAGAGGTCACGGACATTTCTATGATGAAAGTTTAATGCACATCGGGAATGAAAAGGCATAATCACCTTGCAGGTGAAGGAACAAGTCCTGCTAGGGAATGCAGTGAAAGTAAGGTATTAACCTCCAGACCCTGTAGTGAATAGGTACCCTTCTGCTGATAATATAATCTCCTGCTGCTCAGAAACAAGACCTTTTCTCCTGTCTGGTGTTCAGCAATATCACTTCCCTCTTGCTCTGCAGTTTCTCCTTTTGCATTGTGGTGTTAAACATAGATTACAATGAATCCACACAGATTATGCTGCACAGCCCTCCATTTGAGTGAGCAGAATTCAGAGCTTTGAAGAAGGTTTCAGCTGGCAAGGTAATAAGGCCTAGAAGCAGTAAAAATTTTGGACTTTAAAAAATAATTACCTTGTTGCAAACCAATAAAATTAACTGAAGTGTTGATTTGAGTGGGCTCACTCAGTAAGTTCAGATTTAGTCGTGAAAGCCTTGGCAGTGTGAGGAAATGCTTAGCATGTTTAGCATTTCAAATTTTTAATAAGAGATTTATCTTGAATGTTGTAATCAATGTTTTTGTCAAAAAGAATTGATTTTCAGTTAAGGAGCTGAAGGGATGTCATTTTGTGCTGTTTCAGTTTCTGCCTAACTCATTATTACTTACACACTGGTCCCTGTAAGAGATTTTTAATTTTTCAATAAGTTTTACATGGTCATCTGGGATCAAATTATTCTTACTAGGCAATTTTGACAGGATGCAGATGCAAACAATCAGAAGAGATTTTAGAAACACGGCTGATAGTTCATCTTCTCCAACCCACTAGTCATCTAAGCACGCCTATTATGCTATCAGGAGTGTAAACATGAGAGAAAAAATAAAACCTCGGTAATAGATTAAGACCAATAGGAGATTCACACAGACTTTAGGAAATTTTGAATCATAGATCTGTCTGCAGACTTTCGTCTGATAATTTGCCTTTTGCATTTTATATGACTCATAAACACTTTTTGAGTCTCAGAACTCAGATGAAAATTTACATCATGATTGCGCATTCCAAAAAGAGAGTATTACAATAATTGAAGAATTTCACAACTTTTTGCTTACTTGTCTTTTAGCTGTTGTAGAATTTTTAATTTAGAAACATCTTTAAAGATCAAAAATTGTGCTTGAACTCTTGTGATAAGGTGAAAAATTTAAGTGAAATAAGGATATAAGATCACTTAATAAATATTGCTATAACTAAGCTAATAATGTATTTAAATGTTCTTTTTTGTGGAAATGCATTTTTTTCTGTTTTTATATTCATGTCAGTAAGAACTTATGAATTTTACTGGGAAGTTTTCTCAAATCTAAAAAGAAATTTTTTGTGCACAGCCCAGTCAGTGCTGTTAGTTACCTGATTCACATTTTCACTTCCACTTCATGTGACTTGTAGCCAGATGTTGAAGCTGAGCTCAAAGATCTCTTTCCAGACTTTAAGGAACTGCTGTCTCTAGAGACAGTTCCAGTGAGTGGAGGCACATCCTCTAGTGTTTACTATTAAGTCAAAAGTATATCTTTGAGTTTCTCTCTCATAACTCCCATGTTGTGTGTTCTCAGAGTAACCCACCGCACCCAACCTGCTGTTCTTTGACAACAAGGAAAACTAATCTGTTGATATTCTGTTCCTCAGGAAGTGACAGAGTCTAAAATGATGTCACTGCCTTTTTGCAGCATTTAACAGGGTAAAATAGGACAATATCACATTTATAATCCAATATACTAAAAGACATGACAATGGTGGCACCAGTTTGAATAGCTATAGCTGATTAAGACAGAAAGGGACATGTGCCTACCCAACAGTGATGTGCTTGAATAATTTGAACAGAAAGTTATACACCTGTCAGAGTCTATATTCCTTTTGAAAGGTTCTCCATGTATCGTGTGTGTGCATGCCCCCTCAGGTTTCCTGAGAACAGCTAATCAATGTTGATCTGTTACAGTTTAAGACTGCAGTTGAAAACAACATCATTAATTGCTCAGACAACATATGCACATGTCCATAACCACATGTCACCCTATAGTTCTGTATATAAAGAAACATTAGTAATATTTTTCTAATGGGATAATCTTCAAATACAAATTCAGAGAAGGTTGTACTATGTGCTGGATTTCTCCACCAAGGGGATACACCTGTGGATAAACAGGGCCTTTAGTTTACCAGAAACTCTTTCCCACCGAGTAGCAGATACTTATTAGAAACTCTGGGAGATGTAAAAGCAAAAAGTAGAAGTATGACTCACAAACCAAAATTATAAGTAATAATATTATAAAATAAATTGAAATCTTAGGTTTCTGTTTGCATTCTTTAGTTTTCATTTAACAGTTTTTTTATAGTTTCGTTTCCCTGAGAATGTTCCTATTGAAATAAATGTTGTCTGGGATCTGTCTTTACTTTTGAAGAATAATTATGAGAATAATACACTTATTAAACATATCAGTTTGAAGAGAAAAAGGAACATTGGAGGTACCAGTCCTAAAATTTAAAAAAATCAAATGTATGATTATTTACTGTGACACAGTTGAAAAGAAATGTGTCAAATGAATGTAACATGAAAATCCCATTGTACTTAATGGAATTTTTAAAGAGAAGAGTTGAGTACCAGTTCATGGCCCTATTTTGGCTTGCTTATTTCTGGACTCCCTGTATGCAATATTTCACAACATGTCAACAGTAAAAAAATAGAAGTCAAAGCTGCTTTTAAGGACATAGCTGAAACCAGAATTAATCGAATAAATGAAATTAATTATTTTATTATTTCAAATGAAGGCAATGCATGTGGGGTTCCATCAAGGTTAATCAATTTATCTATCTGAAGGGACCACAACAGAGTGGTGAATACCAGATGCTGGTGTTGAAGTCTGTTTCTTATTGGTGAGTCAATAGAAGTCAAGGGATTTGTAAATAATTTAGACCTTGTTTTTGTAATAAAATGACAACATTATTGACATGCGTCGAGACACCCTATCTTCGCAATTTTAGTAGTCTAGGAAAATTGTTAAATATAATCATCACAAATAACTGATTTATGACTAATAAGGTAAATTACAGAATTACGGCACAGCTCATTATTTGCCTGACCCTGTCTATTATAAGTTTTTTTTCAGTTGATTGTCCTATTGGCAATTTTAGAGATGTACATGCTGGGTGTATCCTCCAGAATGCTTCAATGGCATTTGTTGAGTTTGTAGCCCTGATTGAAAACTTGCACAGAAATAGTTTCTTCACTTCTGAGAAAGTTATGTTTAGCAATGCTACAAATAAAGCTGATCAATTTTGATTTAAAGAGTTTGAGCTTCCCATTTAGGGTACAAACTTGTATATGGCTTGATCTGGGAGGTAGGCTGGTGCCAGTTTTTCTTCTGTTGTCCTGGAAATAATGGTCCAAATCCAGGCACTGGGGGCTCCTCCCATGCCAGTAATTTAAAATGCCAGGAGACATCCTCAAATACTGGAATTCAATCCCTTAAACTCAAAACAAAGCGGTCTCTGTCATGACTTTGGCTTGTGTCAAATAGCACAGGTCAGGGACCATGTCCAAGGGCATTTTGTTTGCTGCAGCCTGCTTTGGGGGTTAAAAAAATTTAACAGCTTGGACACATCTGCTTCCATTCCAGTCTGGCCTCTGTACCACAATGTTCTCCATCAAGTTTAAAATGTTTTTAGCCTGTATAAATTACACTTTATGAATGCTCGTACAGTTAAGCAGCCAAAAAATCAGATCTCACTAAGAAAACTTAAGCTCTTAATACCTCAAGTAAGGAACAAGATTTATGCATGTGACTGGATTCAAACATTGTCAGGGCGTAGATTAGACAAATATTGCAAGTCAAGCATTTGAAAAATAAAGAGTGCAAATCCAAAACCTTTAGCTAAGGTGACTTGCCCAGCAACTATGGTTCCCGTAGGCAGTGTTCTGTCACCCTAATCATGACGTTGGAAGTTTTTTTTTGTTTTGTCCTTTCAGGGCTTTTTTTTTTCTCATTCCCCATTGAAAGTCCAAGAGAGGAATCAAACATCAGTCTTTTGCAGTGCACATTGACTGCTTTCTGGAGAGCAGCTTGTCATTCTATAAGGCAGGGTGAAGAACGGCATGACACAGAGACATTTACTGAAAAAACAAAAGATAAATTCCCCAAAGCTGTGCACCTTTTTCATACAGGACAGCATCTTAAAATGTGACCTATATTAAAAAATATTTTAAAATTATGCATACCAAAGAAGATCACACACTAAACAAAAATTTCCCCTTTTGGACCACGTTTAGCTCACATCCTTCGGCTACTCTCCCTAGATTGGTTCTTCATTTTATATATTCCTTAGATTTATAAGAGTTAAATGTACAAAGATGTTTAAGTATAAGCATTAGCATGAGAAATACATGCAGCAATTTCTGTGTCTATGTAAGTTTGTAAGACATGTCTATTCAGTGGTAAGGAAGATGTAACATGGAGTTTTTGGAACTGTAACATGGACTTTTTGGAACTGTAACTAAACCTTTATGTTTCTTCCATTGTATTCCTCCATACACAATCAACTGAGTGATGTTTTTACTGAGTTTGGCACTTCAATACTAAGAGGATAAGCAAGAGGTCAAACAGACTTTAGAACGGAGAAACGTAACTGCTTAATTGTATCTTGCTGAACAAGTATATATGCCAAAAAAAGAGATTATTTTCAGTGAAAGATAACTTTTTTAAGAAAATGGTGTTTTATTACAGAAATCTCAAGCAAACTCCGTGGTATTTAGGTGTAAATGGTAGTCACTCGTTTTTCCCATCTTCTAGTTCCAAGATATGCTTGGGTTTTTTTAAACTGTCCCAGTTCTCCCTCTGATGCAAAGGGGGGCGAAAATTTAGACTTAAAGTCAGCCAACTGCTTAGTGCTGATTTACGTTGAGTGAGTTACTCTTAAGCAGGGTGCTTTTAATTGTCTTCTCACACAGTTAAATTGTTACTGTATCTTTGTGCTTACTGCAGAGTACCAGATTGGACAGCATATTTTATTTTTATGTACTGTGAAAATAGAAGAAATAAGATATAGGTAGAGCTCATATGATCTGATTTTGGTTCCTAAGAGTCTGAAACTCAGTGTCAATCTGTAGGACCAGTTTGTATAGAATATATTGTGTTTATTTTCACTCTGGAAATGTCATGTATTTCCATGTAACAGTATACCTCCTAACAGTAACATAAAACACTGGCGGTGCTTGGCTTGGTAGTAACTGAGAGCATAGATTAGTTAACCATTGGGTATCCTGGGTGTTTTCTGAGTATTTGGATTAAATATGTTCTTTTTTTCAGAACACACAAATTAACAGTTTCTTACTGAAGACTTTCTCTCTTTCAAAGATTTATCTCATTTTTAAGAGTTGCTATGTATGGTCTTATTTAGTTCTCAACCATAGCTGTATTTTTGTGTAGAGGTTTTGAAATTTTTCAATGCAAGGCTCTTAATTTACTGGAAGTAAAATTAGTGGGGGGGGGGTAATTTACTTTAGCTATTTTTAAAAATGCCTGAGATACTATGAAAGTAAAGGTGTTTTCACAGATTGTAAACAAACTGCAGCTAAGTTAGACCTGCAGTTAGGTTTAATTTCTCTTTTAAGAGAGATTTAAAAAATATTTTCGATTGGAAAAGCCAAATCAGGGTGTACTGTGAGATGGATAATGGGTAGACATCTAATGATTCAAAAAGATATTATGGAATAGTCATTTATTTGGAAAGGACCAAGAAACCAGAATAAACTGACAGTAAATGACAGCGTATGCGTTTTGTGCAACTCAGGTTTAAACAGAACTTGTGCAGAGACCTGCAGAGATGCCTAAACCAGACTAGTTTTGCTGCCTTCAGCTGTGTGTATGTGACCTTTTACATGAGAAAGGGGCAAACTGTCAATCCACATGACTCCGTTGGATCTGGGAAGCTCACTCCTCACTGACCATCTTGTCATTCTCTTTCTTTTTTGTGCTTGATTTGAGATTGCTAGCAACAGTTGCAATATCTGAGCATCAGATCACCAACAAAGCAGTCCTTACATGATTTGATGGAGTCTCTGATATCAGATGTGATAAGATCAAAAATATCGGAACTTTGGCTAACTGCAAGAAATGCTGAGAAAACTTGGGTAACCTATGAAGGCATTGGTGGCTGTTCACTGAAAGTCTCCTAAGTCTGAGCAGAAAGGCAGTTTGTGGATTGAACTTGAAAATTATTTATGCTGTGTATTAGATTGTAGCAAAACTCTGGTGATCTGTGTACACAGCTCTGTTAAAGTTGAACCAGGAAATCCTAGACTTGCTTTGTGTATCCTGCAGAAGCATCATGGTGACTCAATGGCAGAAAGGGAAAGAATGACCATAAATTTCATGACTGATTACCTGTCTGGAGGCACATGAATAATGGTTGCTTTTTAGCCAGATCCACTTCTTTTTCACCTGATTGTGAGTTATTGTCTTCCCTCTGCATTATTCCTAGTTTAAAGCTCTTCTCACCAGGCTGGCCAGCTGGTTGGCAGAGATGTTTTTGTGGCATGCAGTTAGGTGAATGCTGTCTCTGCCTTTCAGGCCTTGATCCTCAGAGGTCATAAAATCAAATCCCTGTTGTTGACACCAAGTACACAGCTAGGTGTTGACCCAAGAGATCTCGCTGTAATATGAATATTCCTGAATGCTTTTGTACTTTCCTTTTGCTAATAGGAAACAATAATTGCTCTGAAATCAAGAACTGTGTCTTAAAAGACTTACTCAGCTTCTATGAGCTTTTAAAAAAGTAATTAAGGTCTTTATAAAATTTTGTTTTCTCATTTCTGAGTTTTGAGAGTGTGTCTGGACCACATTCAGAAGTTTACTTAAGCCTTGAAGACTAAGTACTTCCAAGATACTTTGAACAATTCAAACTGTAGCACACAGCCTTTGTATCACTGATGTCTTGAGGGAGGAGACAAAGAATCCTTAGTCAAAAACTCTGACAACCAGCTTTTGATTTGCAGCATACTACATTGCTATTCCATCAGTAGTGAGCGTAAGATTTGTATTTTCCCCAGATTCAAGGGTGCTATGGGATGAGTTTTTTTCTTGCTGTGAGGGCTTTGATGGCTTTGCAGTGAAATAGTTGTCCAGACTGAGGACACTTTCACTGTTGTCAGGTATTCTGTAAGTTTCAAAGTCTTGATGCTGTGGAGTGATGAAGTGGGGTGATGTCATCCTTTCACTTCTTAGTTTGTGGCATTAATACTTGCTTTGTTTTTAGAATTCTTCCTGATCTTTAAAACAGTAGAAAACTGTTTCTTTTACTTCTTCCAGTTTTTTAAAAAAATTTATTCAGTTGGATAAAGACCACCACTGGGATCTTCAGTTCCATCACACTTGTGATATCTAGACCCAGGTATATTGAGGCTGGACTGTGAACTTTTGATCTAAAGTATCCATAAAGTACCCAGTATTTTTACAGGCACAATACAACTACATCTTGAATGGCAGTCTTACCAAAAGATCAAGAATTGGAGGACAATAAACATAACCTGTCCAGAGAGTTTTTCCCCACCAAAATGAAGTACTCACATATGTCAACAGTATAGAGTAAGCTTATGCTATTCCGCCTGGTGCTAATAATAAGAGACATGCATTTCCTTTCTAAAAGTAAAATGAATCTTGCAAGGAACTTGGCTATTTGTGGTATGTTAAACATCTTATTTGAATTAAAAATATGTTTGCTTATTTTAAGTGAGAGAAGCAGGGTGTGGTGACAAATTGTAATTCATTTTAAATGATATCTATTTGCTCAGAAACAGGTGATAATAAATAATGATTTTTTGTTTTAGCCTTTTGTTTTGACATGAGCGGAAAAAAAGGGAAATGAAGTGGAAATAACTCTACTACCACAGAATAATCAATTTCTGTCTGAGATCTGAGATGGCCATCTGGTTTTGGATAACAGGGGACAAAGGCAGAAAATTTATGAAGGCAGTAAGGATGAGAATATATTAAAAAAAGGAAAAACATCAGTACAATACATGCCAACAACATGGAAAATGACAAGATCACCTGTCTGTATCTGAAATTGCTAAAATTTTAGGAAGATGCTTAATATTCTAAAAGTACTCTGTCTTTTTATGAGAGAAAATGTTTTCCACATAGATCTGGATTTTCCTTGAAACTTACTGAAAAGTTAACTTTTCTACAAGAAAAATAATTTTCTCTATTTTTTTACTATGTTACCTAAAAACAGTGTAATAAAATAGTTTGAGATAAAGTGTTAATGATTTTATAATTAAAAAGGTAGAATATGTCTATATGAGCCACTTAGACCAGCAATTTTAAATTTTATATTTGTTTTGTGTAACTATAAAAACAAGTCAATGTGTTTCAGATTAGGTATGTTTTGCTAGCAATGGGAGAATAGTTATTCTTCAAAATAAGTGTTTCTTTCTGCTTTCCCGAATTGGTCTATAAGCAAAAAAGTACATGATAGGTGCAGAATTGCTTTCTCCAAAATCCCAAGATTATTTTGTATTTATGAAAAGGCTTGTGCAAGAAAAGTGGCTGTTGATAGAGAAATAGCACAAAATGCAATAAAAGATTTGAGGGAAACCATCTCCAGTGTTTCAGATACTGACTCTTAATTGCTGGAGGCTGAGAAAACAGAAACTGTTGTATTTCAACGGATAAAGACAAAACAGAGATGAATAAAACAAAATATTCTTTTCTCGTCTAATTTTTTTCATTTAAGAACATGCGACAGCCACAATTTATCTTGCGTAAAATAATTGGCAGCTGGTAACAGCCGTGCTAACAGATGGAACTTTGGTGTTATGTGTATTATTGTTTATGCATGAGAATTGGGAAGACTAGGTGAAGGATTACCAGAATGTAAAGATTTTACCTGATTTGCAGCAGAAAAGGGCTTATTCTCATCTCCAGTTCCCTTTCTTTTCTTTGTTTGCTCATGAAAAAGGTGGAATTTGAGGTTTGTGAGAGAGCAAGGGAAGGCTGCATACTAAATGTCACAGAGATGACTTAAAAGCAGTAGCTCAGAGAGTTTTCTAGTGCCTTATATTAACTCTTATTTTGATGTCCAAGTATTGGCATTATGCCTTGACAAAACATACAGCCGGCTGAATGTATTTTTTTTTCTGGTGAAAAAAGTTTTTAGCTGACTGGTGATGAAACTAGTAGCATTTTTTTTTTAATCTTGCATACTTTTCTATACCCCACAATGTGCTGTATATCTAGGCCATGCGAATTTTGTTCTTGTCTATACATACATATCCTTTCTGCTACAACCATTTTTGCAATTTATCGATATTGGAGGTATGGGCCACTTCTACCTCTCCTAAAGAGAACACACTTGAGAAGGTGCTGCTGCCATTCTACCTACTCTGTGTCTCTCTTCCCCTCATGACCTGGGTGTTACTAATAAATTTTATCATATAGGAAGATATTCTGTCTCTTTTGCTTTATGAATCCCTTTCTCATTCTCTCTTAGTATGGATGTATCTGTTCCTCCCTCCATGGATCGTAATCTCTCAGGCTCTTTGCTGCAGCTGTGGTAGGCTAACAGGGGCTTGGATGAGGGTCTCAGCTGGCAGATATGTCAGTATGAGCTATTTGTGTTTCATTGAGAAAACCTGGAAGCTGAGACAAGCAGGAAGTAACTTTCGAGATCTGCAGTCATCTGAAGAAGCATGTTTGTGTTGGGAAGGCCTATATGAGGTCACACACCTGTGACTGTTAAACACCAGAGAAGAGGGATTTCCCTTGCCATTCCCCAAGTTAATCTGTTTTAATAACTTTTATCACCAAAGACATCCATTTTACCTTCCAAACACTATAAAAACAAGAGAGACAAGCATTTAGGGTCATTTTAGTCCTCTGTAAGCAGAAGTGGCTATTGTCTATGGCTTGTGCTGTGTGTTATTGTCTGACAAACAAAGAAGCATGTCTTGGAGTTACAGACCTGCATTGTTTTTTAGACCTACCTTATAGTCATTTATGCTTTTGTCCCTCAGATTTTTTCTCTGTCATGGATGAATTAAAAATTCATAACCAACTGTTACGGACATCTCTGTTTTGTACAACTATTTTGATTATAATTAGTGATGAGAAGCTCCACACAGATAAGTACCAATCTTGTCTCAGTGGATTCCTGGTAGAAAAGAAAAGCTATGGCTTTACAGACTGAGGGCTTTATAAGATAAATGATTGCCTAGATGATGCTGAGGAGACAGTGCAGCAAATGCAAGGGACAGGAAGCTGAAGCAGTTATGGTCAGCGTGAAGCTCAGTGGGGAAGTAGAGCATGAGGCTCCTGTTAGAAAGCCCATGGAGACTGGCGTTGTTGAGTGCTGTCAGGAGAAGAAACTGGCTTCAGAAAGTACATTTCGCAGGCTAAAAAGCAAAAGCATATTAAAATTTGTAAATGTTATGAAAGAAGAGGCATTCAGGTTTAGTCATACCTGGGATTGTGGATTCAGGGGCTGGATGGGTTTTCTCTGAGTATGAGGCTGTGTGACTAGCTGGCGGTTTTCAATGACTCTGGGATCGGCAGGAATGCAAAATCTGAAGCAGAGTGAATACCAGCCCCCTGGCATACAGTGTACAGAACACTTAGTGATGAAACCAGGCAAATTTTTTAAGTTTTCCTTTACTGGATTCACATATATGTTTCCTTAACCCTGACTGGCAAGTTGAGTAGTGCAGGGGAAGTTTTGTTTCTGTGCTCCAAGCAGTAAAATGTGTAAAATACCAACATTAAGTAGAATCCTGGAAACTAACTTGAAATTCAGTGCAGTTTTTTCTTTTAGCTCCTGCCTAGTGTAGCCACAGTCTGAAGATGCACAGTGCCTGACTGTACATAGGACCAACAACATGCTGCAGCAAAATGTGAGTGTGGCCAAAAGAACCAGAAACTCTATGGCATGGAAAGAAAATGCTCTCATTAGTTTTTCATCTAATACATATATTTCATAAATAAATCAGCTCCTGCTGTCTTTGAAATTACCTCTATTCTCATTCAAATGGGGTAGTTCTTGATTCGTAGTAAGATAGCACACAATATGATAATGGTAGAAAAGCTGTCGTGGGAAACAGATCAGTAAATGGCTTTTCCAGCTGACAAATGATGCTCCACTTGTGATTCATCTAAGAATATGTGTGTTTACTGGGTTAGTCTCAACATTTGAATGCTATATGAACACACATAGCTGGGAAAGAGTTGAACTGTGACTTAGATCCCAGATTTTCAGTCTGCTCTGGGCACCCTTTTATTTATTGGCACTATATACTGGGCTTTCAAGTGATCTCCTTCAAGCATTTTCAATAAATGGGAAATGGGAATGGAGGGTGATACCTAGGCAGGAACAAATATACAGACAACAGCATCTGTCACCTGCTGGAAGAGAAGCTGAAGCACAATAGTTCAAGTAATACTGACTGCAAAGCTTTCTGAAGTGCCACATTTGGAACATGAATTTCTTTCTGGTTATTGTGAGAAGAGGCTATAAGGGCTCACTGAAGTGACTGAGTTGAAAGCAGGAGAAACCTTGAAGAATTCGTGCACTTTACCTGACTGGAAGAAGCTTGGTCTTTGCTTCAGATTTACCAACCTCATCCTGGTTTGGCTTTCTTTTTCATTTTTGCTCAAGACACTGCAGCCTTTGGGATCTTCTGAATATATATATGCTGATATGGAAGTGAAGTGAAGTGAAGTGAAGTGAAGTGAAGTGAAGTGAAGTGAAGTGAAAAAAAAAGGAGTTTTTTGAGAATTCTCAGTGTTGTTGTGTATTAGAAACTTAAAGGGAAAAAAAGCCCCAGATATATGTACTGGGTGACTTAAACAGTTTGACTCTCAGCTTGTGTTGGCCCATTCAAGATTTATTTAGATTGCATGAAGTCAGATGTAGGATCATGGCAAAATGCCATAGTCACATAGAGTGTGAACTCTTTCTCTGGGACATGCTCTGGAGTCTGCCATGTGCCTACATTCATATATGAAATTTTGGTTAAGGAGAACGAATTCAAGATGCCTGTGGGCTTGAGAATAGGATCAGATCCTACTTGGATAATGCATAGCACAGAGGGAGCACCACTTTACTGGGTTTAATTCCACAAGAAGACAGTTCTCTGTGAGCTGTGTGTTTTCAAGGACAGTCTAGTTTACTTTAAAAGCATTAAAGGAAGTAAAGAAATTATCTGCTGTATACTTCCTTTACCAATTTCTTCCTGAAAATTTAATCCAAGTAGATCTAGCAGGTTCAAGATAAGAATTATTCCATGTGCCAAGTGAAGCTGACGGAAGTTAATATGATTGACTACAGACAGGTACACCCCCCAAAAATGGATGCTCTTTTTCGCAGTGTCTGTGGACAGTCGGGGGTGCAAACACATTTCACATTTTTAGTATTTCCCTGGCTGTCGATAATGTAAAGAAGATACTTGTTATTGAGGCGTGCAATTTCAGGCTCCTAAACAAAAATGTAAAGGGTCTTGACAACACACTCTTGCTTCTAAGTTAGTTAATTCGTGATATAGACCCATATTTTGCTCAAAGCCCTAAAGGAAACTAAAAGTGACCAGTCTCTTTGCAGTAATAGCTTTTCACTATAAAATGCATACAAGTATAACTCCCTATTAAAATTTAATGCTATGCCTTAGATAGATTTTTCCCCTTTATGTTCTAATTGCACTCATTTGAAACTACCTTATAGTGGTGTAATAGAATTAATGTGAATGTAAGGTCTAATGCCCTCTCTCAACACCATTAGACAGCTATACGTGCTTTTGTAGGCAGGTATGAGATCAGTGCTGCCCCTTCAGGGATGCATGATGGAGCCTGTCCAGCTGCGCAGTACCAGGCCACTGGCAGACTGTGCCAAGCTGGGCAGCTTTAGGGGAAAGGCAGCCTCCCCTTAATGACTTATTTCTCTTTCCATTCGCTCCTATTAGATCTACCCCTTTCATTGTCATAGGTTTTTAGTAACTCACAGCAAGTACATTAACAGTACATTTCAGATTACTGGTGGAGGTTATCCCTGCTTTATAGAGGAAGACCAGAGCTTAAATGATTCCATGAAGGCCACAGTATGTGTGATCAGGAAAAAAACGGTGGTTTTGTTTCTGTCTCAGCTTTCTCCCTTGTATTTAGGGAAAAGTTCATGTGAACCTTTTCCTTTCATAGTGCTATGATTGGGGAATATGTGTGTTACTCAGCTGTGCTGACCTGAAATCTTGATAAAGAGCTTGTTGCAGAAAACGCCTTTAAGGATAAAAAACAGACTTGAAAGAGCACTTCAGCAGACAGTTCAGAAGTCAGCTGAACACCTGCGACTATCCTTATAATCAGCACTTCAAAACATTTAGTTAGAGGAGATTATGCCTGTAGTTTGTACATATGTCTTTCCCTTGCCAGCTGCAGAAAGAGGTATGACTTTTTTTGCCCCCATATAATCTCTGGCCAGAAATAACTTGGTTTACCTTCATTATGCCTCTCTGCACTTGGATACTCTGGAAAGAGATATGATCACTGTTTAACTTTCTGTCAAAATTTTGCATGGATGGCAGGAGGAAGGTTGATCTAAGTGTCACCTCTGTTCTCTCTCCTTTCCCTCAGTGCTGCGTCTAGTTACAAGCTGGGAGGCAATGAAGAAATTTTAACTTTAGAGACTTCTGATTTTTTTGATGCAGGGTTGATTTTTGGTAATGTATTTCTAAGGAATGTAATTTGGAAATTGTGAACATCTGTTTCTTCTAAATTCATTTATAACTAAATCAAACAGGATAAATAATTGACTTAGAAAACTTTGATTGTAGAATGCCAAAATACATGCTATTAGCTCTTTGCTAAGGTGGAATAAAATTTGACTATAGCCTAAACAACTACTTTTCTTTTTTTTGAAGTTTATGGCACATGCCTGAAAACCATTTGCAACAGTTTTCAACCATTATAAGATAGCTGGTTTATACGCTTTTAAAGATATTGTTATTGATTGCTATTTTTATTAAAAATTTAGCAGAAAAAGCAAAAAAACTAATTAACACTTCATTTTTTTCCCCTGTAAAAGCCGTTCATCATTTACAGAATCCCTAGAATGTCTAGAAGAAAATAAATGAATTAAAGATGATGATATTTATTTTAATGAAGATTATTTATTTAATTGATTTCAGTCCTGTTACCTTAGAAAATTGGCAACAAGACAGTTAATAAATGCTTTTATTGACCAATATACCTCAAGAAGACAGCAAGAGGCAGGAGCTTTACTTGCACATATAAAATTATAGGATTTGGATTTACCAGTTTAACAAATAAAATGAAGTATATGGTCTGGGCTAACCTGAAATGTTATCATGTTTTATAGAAGTCAACATGAAATTTTTGTTCCACTAGGAACAAGTGGTTCCTTACAATGTTTGAAAAAGTTCCTACTTTTAGTCTTAAAAGCTTCAGTTTTGAAAAATAAAAGAAATGCTTGATTATGAAATGAAATGACCAGTTAGGAAATGAAAAGTCAAAATACCCTGAAAACCAGTATAAGTAGTATGGTTTCACTTTATCCTTTCTTATTTTTATATTTTAAAGTACTTTTTATTATTCTGCATTTCTTTCTTTATTCAATGGAACCCGATTTTACAAACAATTTTAGAAACTGTATTTTAGGTCACATTTGCCAGCTGCCAAAATTGATACTCTGCACATAAATCTGCTCTTCCCTCCCCTCTGCTTTTCAGTCACACGTGTTGTTACAGTACTACTTGTTTTCATGTGTTAGAAACCAGTGAGGTCAAACTGAACAAAGAGAAACTAAAAGGAGCAGAGTGCTGACAAGGGGATGCTTGCCACGGGACTCCTGCTGTGCATCCCATGGAATGAGAAAGATAACTGTTTCAAGCTAAGCTACCTCTGAGGGAAAAAGAAGACATTTAAAAAATCCAAAGGAGATTTTCTTTCAGGAGAAGACAATTTGGTTAAATGAGCATCTGTGACTACAAAATAATACATCTAGACACTTCAGATCCCAGTAGTGAAGCTGCATTTTTTTCAGCTAGAATACCAGGCCACAGTAGCAGTTGAAAGAGCCACTGCAGCTTGAAGAAGTGTTCCAAGGAGTGCTCTCAGCAGTGTTCTGGCCGCAAAAGGCAAATATAGTCCTCTTCAGTTATGTGCATGGTTTACTCAGAACAGTGCTCTCAGGCTGCTCTGTAGTGCTCTGTGGCTGGTTGGTGATAGCCGTCTTTGCAGTTTATTTTAAACGGGTGATGTTTACACTGATTTCAGTAAGAGTTTGTCTAGCTTTCATGCTCCCGGATCAAATGATTTTCCAAGAATTCGAAGCCATTTCCACCAAAGTTCGTTTCAACAGAATGATATTCAGGATTCTGCACGCACCCGAGCATACACTCATACCTATCCAGCCACCTTGCTGTACTAGTGATAAATGACTCTAAAGCTGAATATTCTACTCCTATAACACTGCTCTATGCCAGTTTAATGGCAAAAGTTTTCTAACTTAATAAGTAAAATAAGTCATATAATATGTTGCCACCTTGAAATATCAAGAAAAGAGACAGAGTAATTAACAACATAATGCTTTTTCTTTGATCATTTTATTCCTCTGCAGAGAAAAGATGGAAAGTTCACCTTTTGGGCAGGCTCTTTTCTCTGTTCTACCAGTTTTACATTGTTTAAAAATGGAGTTATGTTCTAAATTCCACGAAGGATGCAAACATTGCTTCAGGTCCCTACATGGTACCAGATAAAAAGGTGAGTAACTGGGAGGTGAGTACCATAAGGAGAAGAAAGTTTTAACAGCTTGAAGTCTACAACACTTGAAATTTCCCACAGTTTTCCTTCTGCAGATACTGTCAGAAACCAAACTGAGAATTAAAGAAATGGAACTTTCAAAAAAACCCCCAACAAAATAACTCTATATGAATGTACCACTTCTATTCCTAAGAAGCTATTATATGATTATTGCACTAACTTAAAGCATTGTCATATTGATACCTTTTTTGGCTATGTGGCCAGTCATTGCATATTTTGAATTTTAGTGTAAGAACCCTAAGAAGTTAACACCAAATTATGACTTGGGCTTATTTTTTTCCTCTTTTATCCGTTAATTTATCTTCTGTGACTGACTACGTAACTTCCACACATGACTAGTGGTGAAGGAGGTCTTTTCCTTCCCAGAGGCATCTGCTGATGAGCAGGAGTGCTGTGTCATTCAGCCTGGGCAAACCAGATGAACAGCTGTCTTGTTCCCAAGAATAGTGTTATCAGCTCTATGGATTTGTTCTCTGCAGAAGAGCTGTGGCTGAGTGATATCTCCATGTAGAAAGAGTTCCAGAAGGCATGTTGTATACTTGTGTATAGGTGCACACATCAGAGGGATCTCAAGGAATCTTCATCATGTGGGTTTGACAACTTCTATGGCAAATGAACTTTTTGCTATTTGGTAAGTAGGAGAAAATGATATTTAATTGAGGGAATCTAGCTGAATGTTATGCAAAGCTAATCTTATCTTTTTCCAGTTAGTTTCATTAGTATGTAGGTTAAAAGCTTGAGTATGTGACTGACCATATAATAACCCATCAAGATCACTGCTTGAATTAGCATGTGGGAAGAGATACTGCGCCTGGTTATTTAGTCCCTCTTTCAGTTACTGGGTTTTTTTTATGTCACCCAACAGTATCTAGCTGCATCTTTTTCTATTAATAGATAAAATGCCATTCAAGTCACACACAGTCATGGAAGATTAGCAGAAATCAAAGCTATGAAACCCACAGAATATATTTAATCTCTGATTTGTTTGAGACACCCTTGGAAAAAAGTCTCAGAAAGAGATACTGACCATAATACCTACTGATGTGAGGCCTCTGACCTTTCACTGAACAATGGCAGTAACGTGCCTATGTGTAGTGCCATTCTGCTATGTCCATTAACACTTGTTAGGAAATTCACTGACTAGTGATGCACACCTATCTGTACTCTTGCTTCACTCTTTAGCTATTGTAAAGACTTTAAAGCTTGGCTGGTTTCATCTGTTCATCCTAAGCCACAACATTTTCCCATCTGTGCCATTCAATGTACGGAGAACTTCCCTAATGTGGTATCCTGTTATGTGTCTCCATGATGTGTCCCTCAGCAACAGCCAACACATACAGTCCCACACCTACTACGTGCCTTATCTGCTCTGAAATCATATATCCAGAGTACTAAACAATTACATTCTCTCTAGACAAAGGTGACTTGATATATACTAAGCTGCAGATTGCACTGTCTTACTTTATTGAGGTTTTTATTAAGATGTGACACCTAATGAAATGTTAGGGATTGGGCTTTAGTAGGTTTTTTTCTGTTCAATTTTCCTTTTTTTTTTTATTTTGCATGATGAATATTAATCTTCTAACTTAATTGGCTTTATTGATTTTTACATTCCCTATTTAAAACATTTGTATGAGTAAATAAGTATTTTAAATCCTTTGCTTCTGAATAGGGGTTGTAACAAAGAAGCACACAATGAAAAACAGTACTTAATGAAAGGAAAACAACTCAAGCTCAGCAAACTTATGTTTGTGGAAAATTAAAATCTGAGAAATGGTTGCATATTTCAGCAAGGTGGGATATGATCAGCAGTCAGACTTAGAAAAGATTGAGTCACTTGTTTAAAGGCAGTCAAAATGGAATTCTTGTCTGACACTTGCTTAAATGTGCTCTCTTAATTCCCATTACCATGAATGCAAACATTAGTGCTTTTTTTTTACTGCTGGCTGATGTCTACCCAACTCTGGCTCCCTTATCACACAGTTTTGAGATCCATGGGAATACACCTCTGGTTCCTTCTTTCCTGTGAACTCAGGAGTTGTCCCAGTCTTAACTCAGCAGTATCATATCCCAGAACGAATCTCCAGAACTAGAAGGAAGGAAACATTCCTGAATTATCCCTGCATATGTTAAATTTTTTTTAAAACTGAGAGAACAACAAGGTTTTGTAAAATTATTTTTTAATAGATGATTTAATATCATTTTAATTCGCAGTAGACTATTTAAATTATTTTAATGTCTTTTTCTTTTCCCTCTAAGCCATTATTTAAAACTTTAAAATGTTCTTCTGTTAGTAAAATTACATACTACATTAATCTGCCCTAAAAATGCTGAAGTTCATTATATTGCAATTATATAGTTTGGGTAATTAAATATTTTTAATTTCATACAGTGCATTCACGGCAGGTGGTTCAGGAAAACAAGAAATAGTACAGAGACTTCAGATAACTTCTTTCATTAACATGCAAAACCTTCTTGAAAAGGTGCCTTTCTGACTTCCCTCCTGGAATGTTAGCAGAAGGTTATCTTCATGGACAGAAGCAAGCAGGCAGCAGACTCAGGGCAGACAAAATTACTGCTCCTCACTGAAAGAGCTGTAAGCTGAACCCTAAGTAAGCTAGACAGAGCTCTGTCAAATGTAGACAGTGGGGATCTGGCCAATACCAGCCTTTAGAAATACAAGGAATGAGAAGAGAATGCTACAGGCACAAGTTCATAATGACAGAGTCTTCTCTGCCCTGAATATGTCTGCACACAAGCTGGCAGTTTTCATCTGAAGTGAGAATCCTCAAAACCCACAAAAGTGGGTTTGAGAATAAAATTATTTATATCAAAGTAGCAGAGAAACTTCCAAATATAAAGATTGTATTATTATTCTTACTAAGCACAAGGAAATATATTGGCAATCAAAAGACAGCATATTTCTTGTGGTGTGTTTTCTCACATTTCCTTTACTAAATACTTTGATGGAAAGTATTAAGGAGCACCAAAGAAATTTTTTCAAAATTTTCATTTTCATTCTGAAATTGATAGTAGGATTGTTTACACAAGATGTTTTTGCAACAAAGTTCATCTCAAAAAGCACATACTTCCAAGGATGTGTAACACTTCCTATTAACACTGCCTGTGTGCGCTTCTCTGTGCTGTTGATTGCTGTATGCTACTTTTCTCATCCTTAATGCAGTTCACTTAGCTTACTCACAGCAACTGTTCCTCTAGCTCTGACCTTGCAGGCCACATCTGCTCTGCTCCTACTAATCTGTCAACAGGGAATTTGAAACACACCTGCTAAATTCTGGAGAAGTTCTAGCTGTGTGTCCAGCAGCAGAAGTGTTTAGAAAAGTTTTCATAAAATTTCAAAATAGTCCTTCAGTTAAGACAAAAGTTACAAATCAGACCCAGGTTAACTTTATTAGGATGCTTTTTGCTCATTTTCATAACTATGGGGTGCCTTTTTTTGGTATGATCTCTCAGTTCACATTAGAAATCACTTTCCTGGAATAAATTCATTGAGATTAAAACTAAACCACATGAGGTCTTCTTTTAAACAATGCCAAAATTTTTTTTTTCATTATTTCAGTAATGTTTTATCCAGATTTTTTGAATTTAAACCATATCCTTCACAACATATCAGGAATATACAACTGTAATGTAAAGATCATAAATCATTTTAATAATTTCATCCAAGCCCATCTGAAAACCAGTTAGGTTTCCTGACCATCCTATTTCTTTTACAAGGTGGTATGGAACCTCTTGCAAAAGTTATTAGAGCATTTTCTGTTTCCAAACTGAAAAATTTATAACCACATATATCTGTCCACTTCAGTCTGCAAAACTATTCTGAACAAAAGTCTAAGAAAAAGTAGCACTGTCTTTTCCTAGGAATCTAGGCTCAGATTCCATTTTTAAAAAAGATCTTGCCCTGAATATAAACCCATTCTCTTTGAATATAATGAAAGTATTTCCAGTGATTTTTCTGGAGGATTCACGTAGATATAAGATTTTCATTAACATTAGAGAACAGATTTAATTTCTTTTCTCTCAAACAGAAGTCAACCTACAGGAAGTATAAAATTCATTCCTTTATGTCAGTTAGCCATGACAGCAGGTTTCCATTCCTGATCAGAGTGATTAAACTGGATCACGTCCAGAGACCCTTTCCAACCTCAGCCCTTCTGTGATTATGTATATAAATGGCTTCACAAAATTGCTGCTGAGTAATCTCCTGTCCAAATCTAAAACATAGTGAGTAAGTAACCAAGAATTAATTCAGATGAAACAAGTTTTTTGAGTCAGACTGTGATCTGTACTTTCAAAAGTAATACCGACCGAGTCCAGTCTGAAAGCTGAGACAGTTTCCTCTCCAGAGCAGTTTTATTTTGTTTTCTTTTCCTTTCCCTTTTCATGTTATTTGTATTGACCAATTTATCTGCATCTGAATTGACTGATTCAAAGTTTTCGTTAATTCTGCCCAAAGAGGTTTTAGAGTATCTGTCCTGGGAAATATTCAGAACTTGACAAGATGTGACCCTGAGGTATATGGTAAAACTTTGAAGTTGAAACTAATTTTGGATATGCTTTGACAAGGGAAGTGGACTCACAGGGATTCCTTCCAACTTGAATTTCTCTAACTTTTTTTTTCTTTCAGTTTTATACTGAAAATTAGTATGACATTGGAAATAATGTGACATTTTTAGTTGCTTCCCTTTCTCAACCACAATCACTGACAAAAAAGACTCAGATATTTGTTTCTCCAGCAAAACCAATCCTTTCACAATGCTACCAACTTAAAAAAGACACCTATATGTCTAAATTAAGGCATCATACCATTCCTTACTGTTGTTCTACTCTTTATTTCATAACAGAAAAAAAAAGAATAATCAATGTAACTACTGACTGTAACTGATTATTATGGTTGTGCTCAAATAAATTTATTTTTAATGTTCCTTTCAAACCAAGCCATTTTATGATTCTGTGATTCTATGATTCTGTTCAGAGATGTAGATATGGACTGTCATTGAGCAATTTCCACTTGTTAGGTATGTCCATTTTATTTAAAGTAAATTTTAATTCAAATGAATGGAAAATGTTCTATTTTGTACTAAGGAATGTCAAGGACACCTGTCCAGTTATTGGTCCAAGTTCTTTTCAAAAACTGTTTGGTTTCAAAGAGCAAATGACAGCATAATTGAAACAGATTACATCTTTTTTTCCTTTACAGGAACATATACACCATGTTGGCTCAAAAAAGCGTGAAACAGCCTTGGGATTTCTCAGCTTCAGTTTAGCTGCATAAATCTTAGATTAGCCAGGAGTTCTTGGAGTAAGTCTGCTTTCTGCTCTTTTCGTGTCTTTCTCTTATGTCCGAATAGTAATGAGCAAGACAGCGGAATCCTCAGCTCATGCAATCAGCTAAGAATTCTCCTTCTGCATAGGAAATGGTAGTTGAACAAAGAAATTGCCTGGAAAGGCAGAAAAAGCCTTCAAACACCTTGATGGCTCCTTATTTATGAGGATGTTGTTTTAAGTCATCCAATAAAGTAGAGTTTAATAATTAAATACATACATTTTTGCCATTCAGTCACCGAGGTGTGAAAAAATTCCCAGGCAGTCAGTTTATATCCAGAAATATGAACATTGCAACAAAATATGCGATATTCACACAGAGTCACTTTTATGCTTGGTTCTTCACCACAAATTTGTGAGGAAGATTTCTGACTGAAACATTAATTAAAATACTTTTTAACCAAAAGACAACCCTGAATAAATTATTAGAGGATACACTGATTTGAAAAATACAGTAAAAATTCATTTGTACGCTTGTGTGTGTCTGAGAGAGGAAGGGGTCAAACCAATCTGAAATGTGTAGAGCATGAAGTCTAAATTATATAAGCTTCACAATGCATAAAAGCTATGTAGTCTGACTGCACACACCTGCTGAAAGCAGGTGGGAAAGAGATAAAAATGTTGCTTCACTTTTTTCTTGCAGACTTGTCAATGCTTTTAAAATCCTCCAAGTCCTTTGAGCTATTTCAGAGTTAAAAAATGTAGTCTAGAGAAATGAATGAGGAACTCTAATGCTGTGGAGAAGCAAAAAAGATCCTTTTCATATGAATCGCATCTTATTATGTCAGCAGTTCCTGTATTTTTTTACAAGTCTTAATCATTTTCTTATTTTTCTATCAGAGAAATAGTTAGTTTCATTGAGAGGAGGATGGTCAGATTTCTAGCAAATGTTATTTCCTTTTTACTTCTATTTCAGACACTCTCAGAATTTACCAATTTTATTCAATTAAATTACCTTTCATGTGTAATGTGCTGGCTGTTTTTCTGTCCGCACTCCCCACACCAAGCTATGGTGGTTCAAGTGTTTTTATTTACAAACAGTCATACTGCAGGGCTGCCTGGAGAAACAGACCCAGGAGGTCAGGATAAGAAAGGAAGGATATAACATATTATTTTGTTTCTCAGTCAGGATTCAGAGCCAAAATAAGTCTGACTCTTTTACCTGTTTACGATTAAAACACATGTCCGATTTCTAAATCCCTTTCTAAGAACATAATCAATAATCAGTGTTTTAAAAGGCTCATAATCAGGAAAAAGTACGACTGTGCCTCTCCTTCTTCCCAGGTCTTGTGAAGTGGGGGAAGAAACCATGAGGTGGCTTGTCTTTGTCGCAGATGTGTTTTCCAGTTCTGCAACCTAGCTCAAGGTGACGCTTCTTTTGGCTTCAATTTGCCCTGATTACGGGATGTGTGAAAGCTTTACAGTAATGTCCCCATTATGGGTGGGTGCCATCCTAGCTGTGGTCCAGGCTGGCTACGATGCGTGAACCCCTGGATGTGTGCTGTACAGCGGCCACACTCACCTGCCTGCCACTCTCAGAACGCTCTCAGAAATGGCAACTCTAAATGGAGTCCACAATAAGGTCAAAGGGCTATAGCCCAAATTTGTATGCTACAGGAGCTTGCCAACATAACAGCAGGTTTTCCTTGTGCTTTTACTGGCTTTTTATCAGGAAGGACTCTGCATCTTCTGAAAAACATCTTGTACTCTGCAGGCACCAGGGTGGATCCTTCAGTAGGCAAGAAACCTGCTCCTGGAGATACGTTCCCGGGTGTTGATTGCTTGGACATGAAATCATCCTGGAGAAACAGCAGATGTCATTGCCTAATGATAAACTGTCCACTGAAGAGACCTTCAGACACTGTGAAGTAAACTTCAGTAAGGAGTAATTTTGGTGTGAAACAGGTGAGATATCAAGAACTGAGCATTTCTTCTTTGATGTAAAAGAAATGTGTGTCCTGCCTGCTGATAATAAAATTTGTTAGGCTGCCTTTGGTAGATAAATAAGCATTCTTTAAGGATTTTCTAACAGATGAGATAAAGGAACTGAAATATTTCCATAATATTTGACCTCTGCAAAATGTGACTCCTGCAAATAACTCACAGATTCTTTCTGCTCTCTGTTAAAATACTATCTTATCTTTTTTGGTTATATTTAAACTTGGCAAATGCATTTATGTTTTGTAGACAGAACTGTATTTGCATCTGAAGGTGTATCAGGCATTATGTGTTTTTTAAACCACTACTTTAATGAAAAAAATTCCCTGAAGGTGAGAGAGGAAGAAACTAGCAGAAATTATCTTTAGCACTGGAGGAATCAAAACTTAGAGGAAGTGAAAAACTTCTGTGACCCTTTCAAGAATTTCAGGCTTAGGAATTCTGCAGTCTTTGGTGGATGACATGGTTTCAAATACAGAAAATCTTGGCCATATACTTAATGCAAATGTAATAAACTTGATTATTAAATGATGCATTATTATTTCTTGTTAATATATTTAAGGTATTATTTAGTTATTATAACATTATTATTTCATGTTGTAAATGTATAACATTATACATTTATGATGTTTCAGGTTTTTTTAAGTATACCTTTTTAGATTATGACCTAACATATCTTCTCTGCAACACTGTTAGGATAAGAATTTGAAAACAGGTTTCCTGATGAAATCAAAGATCCCTTTTGGTAAGCCTGGAAGTGACTTTAGGTCCTGTCTGGCAGTGACCATTTGTGGATGCTTAGCAACAAAAAGAACAAGAACAGGACAATTGATGCATTGGCGCTTTCCCTCGTGTGTTGTTCCAGCTTTCAGCAATCTACAGTGTAGGGACTTCTAAAGCCATCAGTGTAGAGACTTAATAATCTCTAGTGGACCTTTCTTCCATTAATTTGTTTTAAAAATTACTTTTTGAGCCTACTTATAGTCTGGCCTCAGCAACATGGTGTAGCGATGAGTTACTTAATTTAATTATAATTTATATGGTAATTTCACTGTGTACCCTCAGTTCTTTCATAATGAGAAACTATAAGAAGTCTCAGAAAACTGTTTTGCTAGCCATCTTTTTAGCATCTTCTCTTTTCCAAGCTGAAGTGTATTAACTTAGTTTTTCTGGATACATAAACTGCTGTATCTCTCTGGTCACTCCTGTAGCCTTTATCTACCCATTTTTTAGTTCTGGACTATGTTGGAGATGAGAAGAAAAGCTTGAAGCACTGAGGCTGTAGGTAACCAACATTTCATCTGTGAGCTAACAATAGAGGGAATTATTCTCAATTCTTTTCTTAATATAATTTACATTTTATTTCCTTGGTGGATTGCCATTGTGAATTGAGCAGGTGTTTTCAGTCCTCCTATAAAGACTTCATATTCTGTCACCTGCATAGTAATTGTCATTTTAAAATACATCATGGTGTACATGTAGTTCATTTACTCCATGTATTTTTCTTTGCGTACAAAAATTTGAAGTCTGCCATTTTTGCCATTTTTCTCTTTTTCTTTTCCCTATTTATACAGTGCTTATGAGAACATTTTGAAACACTTCTCAAAACTTTCTCACTGCCCTAATTATTTTTGTGTTGCCTACAAACATTGTGGCCTCTGTAGTCAGTATCTTTTTCAAAAATATGATTTTTTAATCACACCACAGGTCCTAGCACAAATCTCTACAGGGTGCCTCTAGTATTCTCCGGCACTGAGAATGTCAGTCGTTCATTCTTCACCGCACTGACATGGTCATCATGGTCACAAGATGGCTGATGTGATACAAATCTTATATCTACTTTTTAAGGTTTGTTTTGTTCAGTGGATAAATAATTAAAAAAAATAATACGTCCTTGCAGAATATATTTTAAATTATAGTATAAAATTCCAAGGAACAAATGACCACAATTAATTTGTAATATATCCTGGATTAGTCTGTGTTGTTGAAGATAAGGATCAGATTTGAACAGTCATAAAGTAAATCTGAATTCAGTTTTAAAATATATCTGCTTTGTTTTGAAACTATGCGTGACAAGCATGAAATATATTTTATTGTTCTCTTTAACTAGACAGAAATCATTACTTGAATCTATAGCATGTAATTTTGTGCAGGAATTTTGTTGTATTTTGAGATTAATGAGGGAGAAAAGAAGTTGACAGTTTTAGGTCCTAATGTCTGGGGTTTATAAGATATTATGACATGCTTAATTTGGAGAATCACTTTTTTATTTATGTGTGTATGTATGCACATTTTATCTCTTTGAAAGGACAAATATTCCTTTCCCATATCCAGCAGATGTTTATTATACCTGTTCTTGCAGCTTCAGACAAATGACACTACATAATATCACTACAGAGCCTGCTCTGGGACTGATGTATCCATCCTTTTGAAAATCTGTTTAATAAATCCAACCTAACACTGATTTTGTGCAAGTAAGCCAATCAGCCATCTTATCTCTAAAAGACTTTAATGTAACTGATCAATATTGTCTTTATAAAACCCTTTCCAAAAAGAAAGATCTTTTTGTTCCCGTTTCAAGCTTACTTAATTAAAAAATATTCCTTTTGTTTCTCCTTACATTGAATTTTCCAATATTCCATCCCTTCCTTAAAAAAAATACAGTTCAAATGCAGCTGAAGCTTTTCCATTTTTTTTCCCCACATAGATTATTTCACAAGTCTTACTCCTGTTTGCATTTGCAAATCTTCGTATCAGCAGAATACCATTTTGACCATGAGCATGAATACCAAGCGCTGACCAGGGCTTTCAAATGCTCTCTTCACTCTGTGCTATCAATTGACAAAAATCAGAGGTGGCATAACACCACATGAAAGTAAAAATCCTCATTTATCATCACAAACTGAGTGTAGATCAAGTGCTAATAATGGAAGAACTAAAAGAAACACAACAGCTGTGCTTTAAAAATTCTTCTCAGTCAGTTTTATACAGAGAAGGAAACCACAGAATTTAATTAACCTTTTCTGTACACCACATTAATGCTATTTATGTTATGTAAGGTATTTTTTTACTTCCCACAGTTTGGAGCCAATTAGAAACAAAGTACATTCTCTTTTTTAATCTGTCTTGGCAACAGTAAACTTCTTTGTGTAACTTGATTTTGGGAGAGAAAACATCCTGGTGCTAAAGAATTTTTCTTTTTAATAAGCTTTTCAATTTAATTTCAGAAAATAATGTTGAATAAAACTACCTACTGAATATGCTGAATCAGATGATTTTCTCAGATCCTTAATTTTATTTCTCGGTGCATATGTTCACTTGCTTTACATTTAAATTCCTTCTGCTTTTTCTTACATTGTTTTTAATAAGCTTAATTGTTGATACAAGTTGTTGTCTATTATTACGGTTTCTTTTAATGGCTTTGTTTGGCAAACATTGTTCATATATTCTAGACTGATAAAAGATATATGTGTACTGATGGGAAACATTCATAACAGTTATTGTAGGTCATGAACGTAAGTTATGGTAGCAAGCAAGACATTTTTATTATCTTAGCTAAACATCTTTGTATTATCATTAGTGCAGGGAGATTTATGACTTCCTGAACTGAAGTTTAGGATGGTTTTTAAAAGTCATTTCCACTCCTTTCTTCCTTCCTTCTTATCTTCTAAGTTTTAAATGTCTGAGATAACTTGCAATATATTAGATTTTACAAAATGAATTAATTTCCTTACCTCAGTGAGAGTTGGAAATATACACTAACTATAATTATGAATGTCATTCATTAATTAGCACAATGTTTGTGGATCCCATATTGCCACTCTGCGATCTGTATTTTTCTGTATTTTATGATGAAATCACACACACAATGCCCAATCAGGTGGTTATTCCAGTTTAGGAGGAAGAGGTGTACTGATTAAAAATATTCATGGGAGAACTGGAGATGCTTTAAACAGTGACACAGCCTCTCATTTTAGGAGATAAATGTGTGGTCCAGTGCAGTAAAGAATCTCCCAAAGAAGACTGTACCATTGCCACTTTTCTGTTTCACTTTGGTTAGCTGACACTGTAATTCATGTATTATCAAGTAAAATAAAAAAATTATTAAAAAAATAAAACATGCAAACCTTCTCATTATCCTCTATTCTATCATCATACAAACTGGTAGAGAAAATGTGTAGCAGTAGAATTACAGAAATTATTAGGGATACATAATTTTTCAGTTCTCTCTCAAATCCTAAGACTGATTACTGTTTTCACCCAGGGCAGAATGACCACCGAAAAAATTACTTTGAAATATTACTATTTTGAAAATAAGTTTGAAAAATTATTTTGAAATATTTGAAATAAAAAGAAAGATGTCAGTCTATTTCTTTTTTCCATTTTGAAACTAATTTGATAAGAACAACCAGAACACAAAATTCCCTTTCACGCTTGCACACCATTTCCACTTGTTCAGTCTGACCAGGGCCAATGTTCTATGACACTTGGAAACGATCACGTACAAAACCAGTCAGTAGACAAAGAATCACAGTCAGTAACAATCTGTGTAAAATGATCCATTAGGTGTTACTGCGAAATGCTGATTTCTAAATTTAGCTTTTTTTGCTATTCATATTTTATGTCAACAGACTCTTGTTGTTACGTATTTGTCCATTTCAAAGTATCCAAAATATCTGTTAATAACATTATACTCAATTCTATTGCCTCTGAACCTGCTGGAGAAAAAAAATCAAAGTCCTGGACTGATGTGTTGGACAAGGGGACAGACAGCAGAAGTTTTTCTCCAAGTCTGTCAAAATATATCTCTATTGTATTCACAGACATCCTGTGAATATACCTACACCTGCCCTTGTCTTAACTGCCTTGCTCTCAGCAAGCACTGAGGTCTGGCCAAAGAAGTTCAGTATAGCAGCCACTCTGTGTCCTCTCATCTAGTCCTTTAAAGCTCATAATTTAAAGTAGTTCATAATAATTATGGTCTAGGCTTGTATCATGTACTTTAAAGATCTTCAGTTGTACTATTTTCCTTACATGGGAAATGTTTGGGTTAAAAAGAGTTATAAATATGTTTTTTTCTTTAGAGAAGATAATGGTGGCTCTGCATCTGTGAAGCATCTATAGGCACAGGTGTAATCATTAATCTTTTGTGTGCATGCACATGATATAGCTGAATGTGATGTGAATTTTGTCCTATATTCTGAAGGGCTTTTCACTTTTCCTGACTATATTCATAGACTTCATAGACCTATGGCAATGTTGAATTGATGTTTTCTGTATTCTGGTATAATTCCTGGTATCACACACATACATGTGTATATCAATAATTATGCGCCCAGATTTGGCAGCCTGGCCATGAAGTTCATCACAAGAAGTCCCGCTACCACTTTCCTTATCAAGAATGCAGCAGTTCTGCCATTACTGTGAGCTGTCCAAGTGCAAGGGAGAAAAGTCAAATTTGCCTGACAGGCCCACTTTGTACATGACAGTGTAGAGTTCTGAACAGTGTAGAACAGCTTCTACTGAGAATTTTACTTCTTGCCCCCTACACTTAGGCCCCAGTTCTTGTCCCCAAGTTATCTAGCCATTGCAACCAAGAAGCCACGTTAAGCTGTCCTGTTAGATTCAGCATAAAGCTGAATTCATCAAATCATGCAGGTTTTCCCCTACATGAACCTCTACAACACTGTTGAATATAACTTGTAAGAGGAAAGGTGTGAAACACTGGACACATTCTACACACTTCACACTGCCACTGAGACTTCTGGTACGTATGGGAAATGCCTCTAAAATAAGTTACCGTCTGCAACTGCTTGTCTTCCTTGTCACGGCTGGGTGTCTCACTTCATGGGCTAGAGAAAGCTAAAAGAAAGGTAGGGCAAAGATATAAAAAGAAGTATTTGTTGCAGAAAAAGAGAGTACAGCTTATTCCAGCTCTATCAAAAGTTTCTGGAAATCAAAGGAAAAATCTATTGCCTTGAGCTGAGTATACATCACTGGGTTTTATGGCCTCTGTGTTATTTCCTGCCCGGTTGTGTCTAATTAATGACAAAAGAAAGTGTTTTATGATTATGATGATGCAAAGGTTCTCCAGTTTGCTCAGACTAGTAATAAAGCTGTGTATGCTGAGAATGGAGAAAATGGATCAAATGACAGATGATCTCATTCAACATTACCTGAATTTGAACGATTTTGAATTAAACACTGGCAGTTAATGTATTTTGGAAAAGGAATACCCATTGTGCACAACCTGCAGTATTTACTGTTACTGGATCTGATCCTGACTACTGCCAGAGCAGTAAAAGGTACTCTGAGATGATATTAAATGAGGCAACTGAGAAACTTTGTAGAGTTGGGACACCATGGAGTAGGTTAGGGAGGGAACAGAAACAGAAAATATGGCTGGGGAATGAGAAGTACTGCTAGACTGCACTGACAAGTTCTGCTTCAGACACCTCAGAGGCTGAGGTAATTAGCTCTTGCAGTGTGTAACAGTCAAGAGGGAACTAAAATTTGTGGCTGAAACTTAAGGTCTGTGTCCGAAAACTTTTCTTACAATGTTCTTGGAGGTAACTTTAAAGCACAATCAGCCTCCCTAGAGTACCTGCTCCAGGAAACTCAGGACTGATGCTTTTTTTTTCTTGCTCAGCTCAGCTTCAGCTGCCTCCAGGGTGTAGCATTACATGGACTGAACAACATTATCTTCACTGGTTGAGTCAGCACCAGACATCCCTGAAGACCACAAGGCAGACCAAATACCGCTGCTCTGGCTCCGCTTCCCAGCACATCTGTGCTATCAGATGAGGTGTGCTCCTTTGCTGATCAGGGACAAAATTAGACGGATTGCAGGACAGCAATTTTTATTCCAGATGACCCTAGACAGAATAAAGGGAACTTTCCTGGAAATCCTGGGCCACATGGATCTGAGGACAGAGTCCTAACTCCAGTCTTCTGAAAGTGAGATGGCTCTGCATTTTTTCCATTTGCCTTAGTTGAAAACTTTACTATAACTAATTAAATGAGTATGTTTAAACATATTTGAGAGATACTGTTTCAGCAAGATACTATTTTATTACTTGGTCTGCTTAAGATCAGAAAAATTTTTTAATTCTAGAAAAGTCTCACTCAAACACAATTCCACAGTATACTGAAATTTCCAGTGACTACAAACTAAGATTTGATAATGGAATTCCTCTTTCAAAATAAATATAAAGAACATCTTTATTTACCCATCAGGTGAATCAAGGGATTTGATCACATTACTCATCTTCCCAAGAAATGGCATGAGGATATGACAAATCATAAAACATCCGATAGCCTGTGAAGGAATACACCAGAGAAACAGTCTCTGCACTTTGGACTTCAGCTGAGATTGTGGTCTTTTAAAGTTAGTACAAGAACCACAGTTTTAGTTATTGGTTCTTCACTTACAGCATTGGAGCCTGATGCAAAATTAAAACCTTCATCATCCTCCATTATACAGCCATATATAATTCATAAAAATTCCCTTATCACAGAAAAAAGCTCAGTGTTTAAGTGTATGGAAAATTATCGTATGTATTTACAACATGCCAGTAATGAAGTACTCTTGCTTCGTATGTTAGCACTCAGAAAAGAAAAGCAGTCAGATCAGAAGTTCATTACCTGAGCCACTTCAGAGACTCATAGTCAGAAGTATTTGACAGGATTTTAAAATTAACTCAGTGGGAACAGCAGAAACAAGGGCTAGAAGGAGAGAAATTAAAGTGTGAAGAACTGTTTACAATATTGACTAACTAGAGTGCAGGTTGATTCAATGTTCCTCTTTATTAACTATATAAATAAAGATATTTGGAGTGTTTGCAATTTTAGATGGCAACTTGCTGCTTTGAGTGTTCTGTGGTACCTAGCATGTGATATTACTGCTGTGACTTTACATTGTTACAGCAATATTGCCAGTGCCAGATCCAGCCATTTCAAAATAAAGAATAAAAACAACCTTGCTCCCTGATATTCTTAAATTGATTAAAATATTGTTAGACTATAAACACAAGAGTCCGTTTTACCTGCTTTACAAACCATATTTACAAGCTTTTCTCCAAATCTGTGAACTTTCACTCCTCCCTGAATATTAATTTATTTAGCAATCTGAAAGCAACAGCTGAATAGCTTTTCTAATGATTAGCACCACTGATATCACTGAGAGACCTGAGCCATAAGGCGTGCCCTGCATTATATTAAGCACAGCTGTCAATCTACTAATGACCAAAATATTTATTTTTTTTATAAATGTTATCTAATATGTTGGCTTGTTTAAAATGATCTTACAGGAGATATTATCCATGAGATCAGTGATCTCTTGGGGTGGGATTGGACGCCTGGATTCCTGTGGTCCTTTCTGAACTCCACAGAACAGGAAAATCTGTCATCACCTCATCACTCCTGTGGACTGGCAGCCACTAGGATGAAAAGGACTGTCTTGCTCCAGGCCGTTTGGTAAATTTATTTGAAGAGGGTCAGCAGAACACCAGGTTCCAACTAAGCCTTCCAAACAGCCATCTAGGCTGGAAGGCTGCTTTGGGTTATGGAGATCTCCAGAACTGCCTGTCCTGAATTAAAATCTTTTCCATCAGTGTACTGCAAGCACCTCAATAGACTAAAGGACTAATTTACCAGGATTTCTCTGTGTCAGACCTGTGTATCTCAGCTACTTCTCAGAACAAACAGAGGTTCCAGATGTTCACTCAGGGCCCACTACCCACCATGCATGTGCAGCAATACCGTGCCCAAACTGGGGGCTCAGCAAGTGCTCAAGGCCTCCTGGGGGAGAAAATGTGGGCTATTGCACTGATCCCAGCAGCCTGGAGGGCTCAGGCCAGCCTGGCCATACTGTGATGTGCTTCAGGCAGCGACGCCAAGCTTAGCTTTTCCTAAGCACCAGGAGGATGCTTGGAAACCCCAGCTATGAGCTGGAAGCACCACGAATGGAGAACATACAGATAGCAGATCCACAAACGCACTAAGGTCCTTATTGCTGCTATTTCGCTACAAATGGAGAGACAAGCTAAGTTTTCATCTTGTAGCTCATCCTTGTTTATTTGTGACAAAGTTAATTTCTGCCTCTCTGCTCTTAGAGACGGAATTCTGTCCATTTCAAGGTGGATTTCTCACTGAGCCAAGAGCCAGCTTCTGAGCATTCATGGCTTCTTGCCAGGGTTTTAAATCCAGCCTGTGATCATGAAAGGTTTGAAATAGGCATTTAGATCCCAGCTGAGGGTGGGACTGTAGATGAGGCTTATTTAGCAGAGACCCATTGCTAGCTATAATCATGCCAAACACTGATTAGATAGTTCATGTATTTTTGCTGTATCAGACTATACCTCAGTTACATCAGAAGAAACAAAGGGCAAAAACTTCAAGTTCAGTACCTGTAGCCTCACAGCCTGAGTACATTTTGAGATGTTATCCATCCACAGCTTCTACTGTTGGCAGAAGGACTTGGAGTGCTTGTTAACTTTAAATATCGGACTAAAATTATAACGGTACTTTTTAAAGGATTTATATGACTGCCATTCCTATTGGATGACATATTAGCATTTTCAAAGGGAGGATGAGAAATATTCCTTTTTCTACTATACATAAACTACTTTAGTTAATAATTGAAGTTGCTGCAAAGAAGAAGAAAGCCTCCTAAGCTAACATCACTCGATTTATGATGCAGTGTTAGCCATTTGTTCATGGCAAAGATTAGAGTACAAATTTGACTGAAAAATGTATTGTTTAAAGTATTAATCTTGAAGTGTATGGCAGAACTTCTTTGCTCTCCTTTGCTGAATGATACACTTATCACCAGACAACTGCAACTGAAATTTGCAAGGATGTGCAGCTCACTTGACATTTGATGGTCCTTTGTTTGAAGTCACATCTGTGGTCCCAAGAAACAAATCACTACATCACACAAGTCCAAAGTTTCCATGCCTTCATCCACAGGCAGTTTTTTTGTTCAATATTCAAGCATGGAGAGTTCATGTTTTATCACAATATGAGCATGAACAATTATATTTACAGGAAGGAAGCTGCAGTGACAGCTTTTCACTTATAATTTTTTTTTGCCTTGCCAGTACCCATACCTCTGTCTCCAATGGAGGCAGCACCAGATATTTTTCTTTTCTGGTCCTTGAAGCCGCTATTATGCTGTCCATTTAAGGATTTCAGTGATGTCAGTATGAGAGGTGTTATGAGAACAACTGAATTCCTGCAACTATGAGATCTTTTGTTCTGTTGCAAAATGGTTTAGGGTCCATTTGCAGGCTAAAATAATCTAGATTTTAGTGAGTCTGAGTATTAGCTAACATAGCTAATGCTGTGACATAGATGATGGATTGCTACAAAGTACCTATGATGATAATCTTCCTCCTCATCTTTCTAGGCATGAGAGCAGGAAAAATGTTCCTTTCATATCCACATCTGAGAGTGGAAGTCTCATCATTCTTTTCCTCTTTTGGTCTTTGAAGTTGTACTGGTTGTCTGCCTTTAAGTCTTTCAGATGCCACAGAGGATGCAGAAACATACTTTGTTGGAGACAGTAATAAATATCACAACAACTTCATACAAAGAAAATGGCACATTTTAGGAGAACCTGTGAAATCTTTTGAACAGGTACACCACCATTAGAATGAAAGTAAAGAGCAGAAGGTGGGTGTTTTATTAATAATACTGCTTTGTATGTTACCTTTGTAAAAATAATGGCGTGTATAAGATACATTCCCATCCCCAGCAGGACATTAGGCAATTGTTCTCCTTCAGTGAGTTGACTTTCATAATGTCAAATACTCTCTAGCTATATATGTACTGATTTTTTAGCGTAGTCAAGAACATTGCTTGTGTTGATTGATTTAATTCTTCCTTTAGTGATGGCAAGATATCATATGGGTATAATCTATTGGTTTAGACCTGGCACATTAACCTTAGCACTTTGTGTGCCTCTAAAGCAAAGGCATTATTCCTCTGGTGACAATCCGTGACTGAACTTCAGAGTAACTTTCAGCACTAATAGGAAATAAATATAGACTCTAATCTTTCCGTTTCCTTTATATATTCTTGCAGAATCACAGCTCCAGTGAAGGGCACCCACCATCCCCACTCCTGCCTAGGCCCTCCCTTATGCTCTTTCCATGGGAGGATAGATGTAACTAAACTGAACGACTCCCAAAGAGCTAAATTTTGACCTTTGTTTGGTACTGTGTTCACTGGAAGTCTTACAGATGTCAATAGAGAAATTTAAGTAACGTGTTGCTTAACATGAACAAAAATAATAGTGCTGGGATTTTTACATTTTGAACATAAAAGACTGCACAAATGGAAAACAGTCAATAACTTTCAGATACTTCAATTAGGAAAGATCAAAATGGCCTGGCTGTGCAGGGCTGGGCATGTGGACAAATCATGCAAACACAAAGCAAACAGCTTAATGTAGCTGCAGACGTGTTTCGAAGGATGAGGAATACGCAGACTACACTAAATAGCAGCCTTGAGAAAGGTGAGAAAAATGTTCCGATTAATGTTGTTATTGGGATTATAGCTTTTAGAGGTTGTGTTGAGCACTAAATTTGTAAAATCAGACCTAGCACAGGTTAGCTCTCTTGTATTTTTACAGTCTTGGCATGATGAAAAAGTGAAAACATTAACAGGGATGATAAATCAATTATCACTGGTAGGTATGACAATATGCAGTCCTAAATATGTTTAGTGTTGTCACAAAAGCTTAGTTCAGTTGCAGTTCTTATTAGACTGGGAGGTTTTTATCAAAATCCTGCCTGCTAACTGCTAGAAGATGCTGGATTCTGTGGTGTGTTTTCCATACAGGCTGAGGCAGGTCTAGACAATTCCCAAAAGCATCAGGTGATCAAGAGCTCCACCAAGGTAGAAAGAAGTGCCTCTGCCAGCACCCACACAAACACAAACTGTGCCTAAAACTGCCACGGACACAGTGGCTCCCTCCTGTCTCTCTTGTGTAGCTGCACTCTCCCACAGGCACTGGCACCCAGCCCTGTGTGCTCCTCTGACACACTGGCACTTCAGCGTCCCTTCCTGCACCACCACACACCCTCAAAAGACACACAGTGCCGAAGAGGGTTTAGTGAGAACATCAAGCAGCGTCCTCAGTCAGGCAAATGTCCTGACTCACATACACTTGACTGGACACTTTCACACCTTTTCCCCTCTCTTTTACTTCTCTTGCACTTCCCTGATTCACAGTGATCCCTCGCTTTCACTGCCTTTGGTCCTTTTCCTAAACATCTCATTGCAAATTTCCACAATATCCTTAAAACATCTCAAAATAAATTTTGTGTAATCCCAAAATTCTCTTCCATCTGCATAACACAAGAAACCCTAAAAGTCTTTACGCAACCACTTTGCCCAGCCACCTGGAAAGAATTTCTTTGGTTGTCTTATCCTAGCCGAGACTGATGGGACATTGGGCAAAGATCAGATGATGTACCAGATCATCTTCCTCCTGCAAACTATTGCTGATTTTCTCACTCTTCTCTGAATTAAATATTTTATACTCCAGAGACAATCTCTGCTCTTTCGTCATATATGCTCAATATATAAAGTTATTTACTCACCACTAATTTAGTCAGAGCTAACTCTACCATCTGTATTTTATACATCTGCTTGGTAATTTTAATGTCAGCACCTACCTGCACTTACTACAAAGTTACTTTCACTGAGAGTCTTAGCAAATAAAGTAAAGAAAAGTACATGTGAATTTTTATCTTTTATTGTTGAACATTTCAGGAAATTAAGACATTAACATAAAAAAATGTTAAAAAATAATGGGAATAGTTTTGTTAAAAAACTAGTCATTTAAACTCTTGAAAATAAATCAAGTAGCTTTTAACTTAGGAATTTAAAACAACAGGAAATTGAAGGTTTCTTTCCTTAGTCCTGATTTTAAACCACTAAGATGAGATGACCAGTTCACTTATTTTAATACACTTAATTTGTTTGATAGAGTGGATCAATACATATACAAAAGAGTAGCCTGGACTGGAGTCCTATTAACACAAAATTATTAGGCTTGCATTCTTCTGAAGACTAGCTAGAAAATGAAATAGCAGGGATATGGTAGGCAGCAAAATGAGACTGTCAAGAGAGTAAAGTAACAAGAAATATAACAAGGTGAGAGCAATGCTTTCTGCCAGCTGCCCCTGTTGTTTGGACAGGCCCTGAGCACAGGCTGGGGACATGGCCAAACACATAAGCCCCTGCTGGTACCTGCCAGTTCGTACTCATCAGCTGTGTACCTGAGCTGGCACACAGTGACTGGGAGCTGAGAGCCAGTGGGCTCTCGGCCACCACCTCCTAACCAAAAGCAGCAGGCACCTACCTGAGTCCTCCTTCCTTAAGTTCACCTGCACAAAGCCAAAGGGCTTGGTTCCCTCCAAACTAGGGGTGGAGGTGAAATCACACAGCCCAGAAACTGTTTCATTTGCTTAATACTTCCCCTCTCAGCTCAGTTTCTGTGTGTTTCTTTCTTCCATTGCTACAGTTAAGTACTGAAGGGCACACAGGCTTGCCCAGAAAGCTGCTTCATCTCTGATGCAGCCCTTGATGCAGATTTCAAGTCCTGCATTGAGGAAATGGGTCCCAGGTTTAGGAATTTGCAGTGTACTCAGCAACTCCCATGTGAAGGTGATTTTAAAAGTTTCTCCTTTTTACCGTTTCCTGGGGGACACCTGCTTGGCAGTTTGGCGGCTGTAAGTGTAAACATAGTCTTGGTTACATTGATAAAAGTAGTGAATAGGAATGAAAATAAAATCACTGTGGAAAAAATGTATACCATATATCCATGTATCTACAACTGTAATTTTGAAGACTGTTTACCTACTATACATGTACAGTCTTTCTTTTAGTATTTTCAAACTCACTGGAAAAACTGGGAAGGAAAAATACATATCCTGGAGTAAAAAAGTATCGATCTCGTATGTTCCAATACTATATAAGGAGCATATGAAATTGAAGTGATTATTTGAGCTCTGGAAATATAAAGTAGTTAGTTAGGTTCATTCATGTGTGAATTTAGTGAAGTTTTGAATTCATATAAGCCTTTGGAAAACTCATAAATAGTTTGAAGTCACATTTTGATCAAAGTCAACTTCACAGTGTTAGTCCTGAACTCATAAACATAGGAAACTTAAACTGAATTTATATACTTACAAATATATAGTATTATAAATATATACTATAAATATACAGCATAAATATAAATTGCGTACAGAACATTTTGAAAGCTGGTGCAACACAATCTAGCAATGCTATCTAACTCTCTGTAGCAAAAAGAGTGTAATATAGAAATTGAAAGCATAATGCCATGAATTTTTTTGTTTGCTGTAACGATCATTATTTTGCAATTGGTAAAGAATACTGTGAATGGAAAGTTCTAATTAACTGCTTTCAAGGTGAACATTTATCCTGTTAAAATTTCTATATCTGGTCAGTTATTCAGTGAGGGTAAATTTTGTAATGTAACTGGAAAGATATTAAGTATCCTGAACTTCCATTGAAGAATCTCAACATTTTTCAGGGTTGGCTTTTCCATTTTTGAAAGACATTGTGCATTAAAAGGAAACAGCATATTTTAAAGGCAAAGGAAATATATTAGAGAAAGAAAACCATCTTATAAGCCATTAATATAGTAATATTTGATTTATAGATGAGAAACTGCATTTTGGAATGAAAAACACTTTTAAAAAAATCCTCTTACAAAATGATATGTGAATTTTATGATGCATGGAAATGGTGTCAGCCATGCAACATGTACCTGGTTTGTCATCATCAGGTGACCACAAATACCTGATTCCCTGTGGTCACCAATTGCTTTATTTTATCACCCAGCATGGCTGTGAAAGGAAGGTGTGAGACTGAAGAGGAGCAAGTCTTCCTGGATCTAAAGCATGTTCACCAGTAAATTTTCTGGAATCTTTAATACCTTTATCTGCTCCGTCATCTGGAAATTAAAAAAAACCCAACAAAACAAACAGAAGAAGCCTTTTTTTCCTTCTGATACGTTTTGAGGAATTAATATCTTCTGCTCACAAAGCATGTGAATATGCAAGATCCCTAAATATTAAATGAGAAAAGTTTATGAATTTATGTTGACCAGAACAGAACTGAATTCAGTAGTCAAATACACTGTGCTTATTAGAAAATTTTCTGCAATACAGTTAAGAAATGCTGTTGGCCATTTACCAGTGTTACTATTTTACCTTAGTTTACAAGTTACTAATATATAGCACAAAAGGCACATAATTCTTTTCTAAGAAACTGATACTTGTTTTTTTCAGAATAGTTTTCAGATTTAAGTCCATTTTTTTTTAAATCTCAATCAGTGTTTTCTTGTGTTTAGCATGTACACTACAATATCTTGGTTTTACTTGTCTGTTAGAAGTAGGTCCTTATTAGTTAGGTTTTACAATTTTGCTGAAGCTTGTGCTATACAATTCTGACTGGAGAGTAACACAAGTTTCCTCAACATCATGCCAAGTGTGATATCCAACAGCCACAAGAGAATATTCATAGTTCAACAGACATATCTTTGCATACAAAGTCTATAGAACAAATTGGCCAGGGTTGTTTAAGCGTGTAGCTTCATAGACACACCAATAAACAGCAGGTGACTTTTTGCTGTGTTCCGTACAGTTTTAATCATTTAAGACAAGTAGTTAATTAATGAGTCACAAGTTCAGCCAGGTTTGACACTGTGGAAAAGAACTAATAATTGTGCCATATAATGAATAAACCAAACACTAAGAGGCAGAGAAAATAACTCCCATGGTAAAATTACACAAGGCAATGTAAAAGTATGCACGAGAACTCAGTGACAGGCCTTTAATATTTTAATGTAAAGTAATACAAGAATGAAAAATATCTAAGAATGCTGCTGAAGAGGCCTCTGGAGCAGGACAGAGTGTATTTTACTGCCCTTGCTTTTCTAGTAGGGTCTAGGGAAACAACATGGGGAAAATTATGTCCAACAGTAAAAACAGAGACTAAAAAAAGGCTCTGGGAAACATGACTTCTATTCCAGCAAACAAATTTTAAATTTTTTAGTCTGTAAGTTCTGGCCCTTACCCAACGATGACTTAGCAGATGTCTGTGATCTTTCCAAAAAGGGGAAAAGATTTGAATACAGTAAAGTAACTACAGGAGGCAGAGGCAATGCACCTGTGCAATTCCTGCCTGAGTAAAGAAAAGAAGGAGAAAGCAAAAGAAGTACATATGGATAAGTGTGCCCAAGAGGGCCTGGGAGACCTGCAGAGACAACTAAAAGGAAAGAGCATGTGGACCTTACGGTTGCTACGGGACTGACACTGCAGAAGAAGCCACATCCAGTCTCACAAGGGCAGTCACACTTGTGGCAACTGGGAAGCCGTAGAAGTGTGGAGCTCCCCAGAGAACAGCAGCAAGGAGAGCAAATGATGAGTCCTTGTGCTTCTGCCCAGCCTGCTTCCTTTTGGCATTACTTGAGACAGACTTAGTTGGTATGTCTCAAGCAGAAAAACTGGAAAATTCTATCTGATTCATCATGGAATGTGCAGTCACCTGCTGTGCTTGTGAGTCTCTTAAAAACAGCTTTATCACAATCAGCTTGATAAATAAGGTATATTTGAAAATTTAGAAAAACTGCAAAAACATGATTCTTCCAATCCTTGAAGGACCTCACTGTCTTACATAGACAACAAAGAACCTTTGGTGCTTCTTACAGGAGAACAAGTTTAAGCTGGAAAAAAAGGTGAATTGTTGCCTATATCTGCATCCTTAATGTGCATGCAATGTAGTTTATGTCAAGTCCTGTTCTTTGACACCAGTGGGATGCTTTGATGAAAATTACCTGCTATTTACGTTTGATACAGGTTAAGAGTTAAGTAAGTGTTGTGGGATGACCTCAACTGGACTTAGACTCCATGGAGATTTCATGGGTAATGAATGTGAAAGCATTTATTCTCAAAAGTATATATTAACCTGCTCAAGAGATATACATTTATTTCATTGTAAAGTAAATTTTAACTATAACATAGTTGCTATACTGCAATGAATTGCATTTTCTACACAGAGCATAGTAGGTTTAGTTCTCCTGTAACTGGTATCACATTGGGATTCTGCTTTAAATATTTACCCATGATGAAAAGATTTCTAATAAAACTAAAGATTTTCATGTTCATTCTTAGCCGTGCAATGACGGTTGTTGCTTTTCAAGAAATAAAGGATGAAACAGCTCTGGTCATACTTTAACGCTGGGGGATTTTTTTCCATGCTTCAGAATTATTTGTTTAGGATGTTTTTCAAATTTTCTTTTTCTTCTTAGTAAAAGAAATTTTACTTTCCAAGGCATTTGTTCTCAACAGTGAAAGACATACTGTAGCCTAACTTTTGGTTAATTATTTTATGTCATTATGCCTGACAATCTCAGACTGTGTGTGCATTGTGAGGCTTCTGTTCTAGAAACACACAAACCATGAAAGGCAGAAGGATACATTTGCAGGGAAGGTACTGAACTGGAAGAGAGAAGCCCTGAACTAAGAACATTCTGCCTCTGCAAGTCGGCATGCTTTCCCCTTGTGCTCAGGTGAGAAATGGGCACCTACCTTTTCCAGATACCTCTAAAGCTTTGTTCTGAAACATAACCAGAACTCCAGCCTAGGAATTCAGATCTTGTTCTAAGAGGGATTTATTAAACAGCACTGAAGCTTTTGGTCTACAGATGAATTGCCATTTTTCATCACACTCTCTCTGCCTCTTAAATCTACTGAGCAGAGTTGCTAAAGTCCCTGTCTGTTATAATTTGGTTCAGTAGGAAGACTTGCTTTCTAAGGTACTGGATGAGTGATTCATCATCCATGTTGCTACAAAGTTGAAGTTAAGTATATCAAAATAAGTGATGCACCAGCGCAGCCTAATAGTGGTGCACCAGGGAAGCCTTGCTCCTTCTTTTTCAAAATAGCTGTGATGATCTAGTAATCTTCTGCTTGCTTTCTTTCTTTTTCCAGTCTACGAAGATAAAGCTATCTTTGGAGTGGCAATGCATCTCATTTACTATGAGATAAGAAAGAACAAAAATACAAAATATTCTAAGGATGAGAATAAAATTTAGACATCTAAGATTTCATTCTTATGCCTCCTTTTTTTTTTGTCCTGGTATATAAATCTATATATAAATCTCATTGGTATCTTCGTTTATTCTTAGTTTAATCCTTTCTAGATCCTGAAGCTGCTTTTAATTCAATTCATACTCATATATGTCTGATATTTATAGAAATAGTTCCAACAGCTAGCACTAGTCCCTTCAAAGTTGTGCTTGTGTCATGAAATGTTTATTGTTCTCTTCTTTTGTAAAATATAAAGATACCCTCCCCTGTCCTTCAGCAAGATAATCTCATACACCTTAATGAAGCTGACAATTAGGTCATAAGTGTCATGACTATACCACGAGACAGTGACTGTTTTTAATGGTACTTGGCAAGCTGGAGGATGAGAATAATGGTATTCCAAGCAGCTAAAGACATGCTTTGTTCCTGAAAAATAGTACATTTTCATTATGATTACTCTTTTACAAAGCAATGGCAAGTTAGAATACAATGTAATTTATTAGGAAAAGGCTCTGTATTAGCTTCATAGCTAATTCTCTAAATTACTTTTTTTTCTCTGAAATGAATTCTGAGATATTTATTGATAAAAACCCAGGCCAGCTGCTATCCCACATCATTTCATGGATAAAATCATTAGGTACATCAAAACCTTTATATTCGCTGAAGTCAGCAAGTACTGCTAAGCATTTTGCCCCTTTGTCCTTTTCTTAGTCTCCCATTTGGTATTTTGATATCTACACAGTCTCGTATGCCACTGGACAAGAAGGATTAGTGACAGGTAAGAAGGGTCAGTCCTCTTGTGGCTTTAGGAGAACATTCTTCTGTTCCTTAAATACAGCTTTCACAACAAAGTGTCCATCATTGTACCTTGAGGGGCCCTCCCCAGTGGCACCGCTTGATCTGCCACAGGCTCTTCACATCATCTGAGAGGCGAAGCATACAGTAATTCATTCCTTGATATTGAAATAATTTGTAAGGATCCAGTTCCTCCTGCATAGCTGCAGCAGGAACCATCCACTCTTTCCACTGAGCCACATCAGTCCACTTGGATTTCGTTTCATCTCATCTTCCCTGTTTTCCCAATACAATTCTGAGCCCAACACTAACGGCAATAACAGGTATTCCTCTGTAGGATACCAAATACTGCTAATCACAGAACCTACCCAGTTCCGACCTCCTCTCAACTCTCGCTAGAGTCTATAGAGAATTTTACGATAATAGCAGAAGATCCACAGAAAAAAAAAGGGCAGAAATGTATTGTTTAGATAAGATTTAATTGCAAATACCTTTTGGATAGAACAAAGATTTCTGGTCAGAATAAGAAGACCCAATCCCCCATCATCAGACAGGTTTCTTCCCAATGCCATGAATTGTTGCAATAATGTAAATAGACTTCTCCCCTAGCTCCAGCTTTTCAACAGCATCTCATATTTTCAGCCCAACTTTTGTCTCTGTTTCTCTCTGATTTAATCCAAGTTTTGCTTTAGAAAAATTTCACCAATGTATCTACTGCAGAATGTCTCTGAAGGCAAATCTGTGACCCTTTTTGTGGTGCCTGTCCCTGTTCAACATCCAACTCTGAGCTGCTCCCTTTTCCTCATCCTACTCCTAAGTTTTTTACCTGCTGTCAGTGATTATTTCTTTCCTGCCTTAAACATTCCTTTACATTCATTTATCTGATAGCATAATTATTTCCTCAAGTTTTCTACACTTTAGGGAAAGATCAGTTTAATTCTAGACTACATAGTGAGGGAAAAGGTCAATCTCACTTTCTCTGTTCCAGAGATTTCCAAAATGGGTATTATTAAATGGACAAGAGTGAGGTTAAAAAATTGTTTAGAGGGTGCATACAACCATTTTTGGGTAGAACATTGTTTACCAATTTCTTTTTAAGGTTATGCATTTTCCCAACAGCTTTAAGAGATGCTTCATGAAAATCAAATTAACACAAAGTCATGTGTCTTTACGAAATAAATGTTCTTTTATAAAAGCCCCTGTAATTTTAATGTCAAACAACTCTTGGTATTTCTAAAAATTAACATTTAAGAACTGTTTAACAGTTACATTTTAATTTAGGTTTTAATTCTATGTGCATTGTCTGCAGTGTGTGTCTAAGTTTCCAACAGTTGATGAACCTAATTTTTTATAATTTATTAGTGAACAAAAGATGGAGCTGCATTCCAAAGTCAATATTTCCCTGAAGTGTTTCTTTTTTTGCAACAGTTTTTCTTCTATTACTGGTCTTCAATGTTGAGGGCAATCTCTATATATTTGTAATTATTTCCGATTTTTAGTTTCATTCTCTATACTTTATCGAATATAAACCCTCTGTCTTTTCATGATTACAAAGCCAGGGTTATTATTTTACAAGGCATGCAAGATGTTACTGTAAAGGTTTTGATATTTTTAACTGGAGAGAGGTATGTTTTTATTTCTGCTCTGGCTTACTATGCAAAGAATCATCATGCTGAAATATCACACCTCTGAGGTTAAAAGCATGCCATAAAAAAGAAATGCTGTGGAATACTGAGCATCATAACCAAAGCTATACCAAAAACAAACAAACAAATATATAAATAAGTAAATTAAATAAGACCTGAGCCTCCCAAAAGGATCTCTTATAAGTTAAATCTATCGGAAAATGCTACATTTTTATTTAATACTACAAAAGGCTTGGGGAGGGTCTACCTCTCATTATTCTCTCCCTCTGGTTTCCTTTCTGATTTTCTTTTACTTGGGGTTCAACTGCAAAATCTCTTTAATTTCTATTACCAAAAAAAGGGTGGATATCATTTGCTCAGCTGTGCTTCTGTTTGTTCAGAATCCAGGACTGTAAGCCATATCCTTTGCCTTCTTCCAGCCCTTCTTCACTTGCCCATATCCAGCCCTTCATCACTCGCCCAGTGACTCTTGTTGGCCGCTTTGACTACTGCTTTGGCTTCTTTGCACAACAGCTCCTTGACTCTGCACCTCACACTGACTCTTTTATCTCACCTTGCATTTCTACCCTCTACATTCTACTGTGTTCAAATCAGAAAAGTAGAAAATAATGTAATTTTCTCTTTTGTTCTTTGCATGTGCTTTTTTCCAAGTTGTTTGATGGTTAGAGCCTCTTTCTCACCTCACTGACACTTATCAGATTTTCGCTTTTCCGTAATTCTTGCTGCTGTTTCAATCTTCAGCCACAAGAAAATGGAGCAACCTTATTATTATTGTCGTGCTATATTTACATGTAACTGAACATGAGACTATACTAATTTATGTTGCATTTTGAATTTCAGCCCAAATTAGTGTTTGTATTTGCTTTGTGTCCATTGCATCCAGATATAAATCCATGAAGGTACAGCTTTTAGGTAAATCTCTTAGCTAGTGGGATAGAAACTTTGGACATGCAGCTAAGACCTGGATGTGTACCTCACTGAAGGTAGACGGATTTGAGCCATGCAGTCAGTAACTGTGCTAGGTGTCTTTTCAGGGATCTTGTGAAACCTTCACAAAGACGACTGGGATGCTTTCTAGAGAATTTTAAAATTACAAGTGATATTTAATTTGTCAGTCTTGAATATAAAGCAGATTTCTGACACCACGAAGAACTGATGAGTTGTTGTGTAGTACTTCTGTATGCAAGAGCCAGGAGAGGTGAGAGAATTCCTGCCAGGTTTCATCCAGGAGTGCCTCCCCCATAGATCCAGGGGGAAAACTAAAAGCCCATGACCAGGGCACAGTGATATGCCCACAGCACACAGTGCTTTTTGTTTCAGAGCCTTTTTCCATGAGATGTAATAACTTCATATTCAGCAGTCCTCAGTGGACTTTTCTTCCCTGAATGTGCTCTGTTGTTTTTGAGCCGGTGTACATTTACTATAGAAAATGTCCTGTGGAGGTTCCATAGCTAGGAACATCACACTGTATGAGAAAATACATTCTTTGCTTTGAAGCTGCCCCTTTCTGCTTATTTGATGGCCATGAAGTCGTGTATTGGAAGAGACAGTGAGTGGGTCCCTCTCATCTTCTCAATGTCTGTAACGATTCTGTGAAGCTCTGCTGCATTCCCCTCCAGTTGCTTTTTTTCAGCCTGAACTGTTCTGGTCTTAATAAATTCGGTGGCTTCTTACACAAAGTCATTCTGTACATTTAGACATATCTATTTCTTTTTCTGCACTTTCCTGGCTCTGCTATGGAAACAAAGCAATATTCAAGATAAAGGGCATCCTGGATTTATAGAGGTATAATTTTTTTTGCGTTTTTTTTTTAGTTTTCCAATAGTTACTAAAATTCCATTCTCTGTTTCAAGGGACTACTGAGGACTGAAATTATGTTTTCATAGCTCTATTTTATCTCAAGGTCTTATTTCTTAAATATGCATTTTTTTTTCTCTGAGGATTATTACATCCCTTTTCATGGAATTTCACCTACTATTTTATCATCTGTTTGTTATTTCTACTCATCTTTTCATCTCTAAAAGAGCCAATATAATTAGAAAACCTTTTCAGCTAACTTCTGAAAACTCTGTGCCATGTACATATTGACTAAACCCTGGTTTTGATTTTGGATTTGGTCAGAGGAAACATGCCTTTAAAATATGTAACTCCAAAAACTTGGAAGTAACTAATAAGTCCACATGTATCATTGTCCTAAAACAGCACTGAATTGTAATGTGAAATAAAATCATGCACACAGCTTAATATTTGTGAATTCGTTTAAACAAATCAAGGCTCAGTTTTTCTTCTTGATGCCTGTTCAAGGAAATGTCATGAAAAGAAAAGAATTATGGTCCATCAATGTCTGTGAGTAATTAAGAGTTCTGTACTAGTGAAAAAGCTCAGTGAGTAATGAGAGCCTAAAATCTATTTTTCAGAGTAACTCCAGCTAGCCAGAAAGAAATAGTAGGAGTACACTTAGGCACTTATCCTCTTGGGATGAAAACATTTTATGTCATAAGCTTTTATAGATTTAGAGCTAGATAATCATTATTATGTGAACTGTCAATGAAGAACACAGAAAGTGACCAAGATCTAAGAGTAAGTGTAATTATTACCTAGTTATTTTCACACAGCTGTGTGGCTTGTGGTGATGGGAATGACTGGACTGGTGGCACTCACCAGATAGTCAAGTCCCTTCTGAATTAGAGCAGACCTTGCATTCTCCAGAAATGAGAGAGATACTTTTGCAAGCATCAGTGAAATATAGAGCTTGCCGTAGCTTTTACATAACTTTTCTTATTTACCTCTGCTAGATAAGATGTCATGAATGCTGTTCATAAACATATTTTTAGAATAGCTTTTTCAAGTAAAACTCCTACATTTTTTTATTCACAGTCAGTTTGAATATAACCGCTAAATATGGCTGATAAACAGCAAAAATGTGCCATAATATTACTCTCACTTATTACCTAAGTCACTCAACAATTGTTTTGTACCATTATCATTCCATTTAAAGTTAATTCTTTGCCTACTTTAGAGAACTGCTAAGAATGTTCAGAAACAGGAATGATTTGAACTTTGGAAGTACATTATTTTTTTGACTGATGATGAGATACTAGAGGAGATATCAGACTGTACAGTTTAACAGAGGGCAGAAAAGAATGACTATTTGCCCAAGTCTCATACTGCATGGCACGAGAAGACAGGCTATAGCTGAACTGTCCTTTTCTTTTAAAGATTGTACAAGAGGGTTCAGTTTTCCTTATTTATGAAAGAATTTTAGAATTACAGGTGATATTTTGTTTGATGTTCTTGAAGTCAATGCAAGACTGAAGCATTTCTCCACAAGATAATTATTCCTGTATTATGTCAATAAAGTGATCGGAAATCATCTCCTTTGCTATTATCAGTTTAATTGATTAGCAAAGTGTATAGTACATGCTTGAGTCCTTTTAATTTCATTTTTTTTAAAGATTTTAAAATTAAGACCATCTGAACTTATAGGTACTGATGTTTATGAAAAATATTTACCTTGTATGATAAAGTATAATAAATAATTGATTACAAATTATCTGATCATTTATCCCTCTAAAAACATGTCCTAAACAAAGGAAAACAATTCTAATATATTTAATTCTGTGCAATGTCCTCATTTTGATTCCAGAAAACTAGATTACATTAACCTAATTCACTCATTCTGAAAACTCTTTAATTCCACAAGTCTGCTGAGCATTTCTGATGAGGTGATATTTGATAGAAGACTGAGCATAGTCAAATTTTAGGAGACCTATTGTTCTTTAAGATCCATGGTAGAGTGTTTATTATTCAGGAATTCTGTATCAGAAAAGTAGTAAATTAAGAAATTTATTATAAATGGCATTCTCATTCTATATCATTTTAATAAAAAAAAAAAAAACCCAAGCTTGTGTAGTTTCTGTCTTTATTTGCATTTAAATGCAGCAGTGGAAAAATATTTTCTTGAGTAAATAAGCTTGGAAGAATTTCAGAAACCTGATAAATATTGACTCTGTTAAAGTAAATTCCAAGTAAATTCCAGTTGTAACCATAGACTGGTTTATGAACTGGTTTAAGGAAAAAAAGTATCAGATTTATTGAAACCATTATTATCATTGAACTATTTTCCTGTCTACTACAACCGAAAGCAGTAGAAATGTTGAACTGAGAAAAAACGCAGTCAACATCAGGAAAAATATCATGCAGTTCTCTAAAATGCTCCTTTAAAAAAAATTATTCTTTACTTTTTCTCAGTCATCTTTACCTCTAAATAAAGAAAAAGAAGGAGAGGAATATGCTACCACTCTAAAAAGTATGTGTATTTGAGATCATTCCTTCATTAATCTCTGGAGAAATCTGTTCAAATTCCTTTGTTTAGGTTATTTTCTTTAGAAGCCCTGTTCTTTCCCGTCACCTGTGATGTACGGGCTTTTAGTCAGAGCTTTTAGGCTTAATGATATTGATTTCACCACCGTGATGGAGCTTGCCCAAGTGATATGTTCTCCACCCTGTTATAAACACATTATTTTGGAGGTGCAATCACAGTTAAATTTTAATAAAGAATTGCCCAAGACAGAAAACACTGAGTTTAAAGCTGAAACTTTTTTCTTACATGTTGAGCTGCCTAAAGCTGCTATCTCCTTTAATTTTTCACCAAAGACTCACAAATAGCTTTTATCTCATACACACATGCACACTAGACTATTTCCGCAGATGGATATTATTTCTTCTGTATGTAGTCGAATTGATTTTTCAGTATTTTATTGCGTAACAGAAATTTACTCTGAGATCATGGTGAATGAGCTCAGATTTAGTGTGGTCCAACAGAATTAAAAAAAAAAATCTATTTTTGTTTCAAGAACTATGTTTTCAGAGAGATACTGAGGCTTGAATGTACGGTTTGTGGGCTTAGAAAACTGGATAAATAACACATATGAGTATGTTACTGGATTAAATCTTTTTACCCCAGATGCTTTCATGTATCTTGTCTCCAACAATAGCCAGATGTGAAAATCCAGGAAAGGGGTTCAAGAAACAGTGCCTGTACAAGCTGATCTCTTCTCTAATACACCCCTGCAGAAGTTCAAGGACTCCCTGTGCTGCTGCACCTGGTCTTTTCTTGTGTTTAATGTTCCCTGATGGGTGAATCTTCCAGCAGTTTTCTGAATTTTAACACACAACATCCTGATGCAGGGAATTTCAAAGTTAAATGTAAACTGTGAGAACAGATTGTGTCACTTTTCATGTCTGGAGCTTGCTAATTCCACTGGGTACCACCAGGCAGTTGCCTCATAAGAAAGGGATGATTCCTATGCCCATTTTCTGTCCCTTCTGTTGGCTCCTTCCCAAGCTGAGGAGCTCTAGAGTACTCAGCTTCATCCTAAAGGGAAGACAGGAAGATGTGGCATATATTTTATCACATTTCAGTAGACTTATGCTGCTGCAGCTGGACTAAACTACAGCTGGCATGACTTCACTACAGAGTCAAACCAGAGACTGCCATGTAAAGCTTCTCCAGCAAAACAGCTTCCCATACTTCATGCTCATCTGCTGCAAGGGAGTTCTTGATATTGTTCTCCAAAGAATTTCTTATTTCTAAAAGTAATCATTTATTCATGGCAGTTTGAACCTTATTTTTTCTAGCTGTATTAAGCCTGAAAAATTAGCTCCTACAAAATGAACTTGAAGCAAAACCCATTCTGCTTCCTAGAACCTACTCCATACATAGAGTCGTATGACTAGTTCCTGATTTAAACCTCAATTCCAATCAAAAGCTTCAGGCCAAAATTACACCTTCAAGGTATTTGTGCCGGGAGTTTTGAATTCCAATGTTGTGTTGCAATAGTTGGTGTGTGTTTCAAGTCGCAGAAATTCATAAAATCTAGTCTTTTTATGTATTGCCACTGAAGAGGGGACTTCAATCTCTGTAGTAGAAACACTGAACAGAGTCTAAATATTCTTAATTCATATATGTATAAACAGATGACTGTTTGTAGTTTCTGTGTACTAATTTTAATTAATAGAAACCTGTATTGGATTTATTTTGAAAGAGCATTGTAAATGTAATTTTTAAAAGACTAGATTTTGTACACCTGACACCAGAAAGCAGCCAGACCTGTGAAATTTTAAAATCATAGAGTAAATATATTAATTTCTCTTCTCCTTGTGTCTCTGGAAACAATTTTGATTTTTTATTTATTTATTTTTAAAATATGCTTTCAAACTGACAGTGAATCCTACAAGAGAGCAAAATGTTCCCTGGGTTAAACTGAAGAGAATACTTACGAGGGGTATGCTGGGCAAACAGTCAGCTGAATGCTCTTCAGAGGGATACAAAATCCCTCCTTCATTACTGTGTTTGGTTAATGTTTTGCAGATACAGCAAGCTGCCTGCATAAGAGAGGGTCTCTCCTGTGTTGTGTGGGCTCCAAGGAAAATATAGAGTTGGTGACCTTCAGAAAGACACTGAAAGCCATAAAACTAGCTGCTTAAAACAATGGAAAGTCTGAAGGAGTAAAAAGTTGTATGAAACAGATCATAACTTTCTGAAGAACAGAATCCTGTTCATCAACTGAAAAGTATTTGAAGCCTGAGAGGAGGAGATGAATTATCTTCACGGGTTCCTGCTGCTCAAGGGTACATCTTATGAGTTACTGTGTGTCACAGGCCCTTAACTCACATTTTACTACTCCTCTGTTGAACACTAGTAAGCTGGACTTAGCTAAAGCATAACTTTGATAAAACACATTTTCAAGCAAGATGTTCCAGTAAAGCATTGAAACTTGTTTCGTCCCACTGGTTAGACACTGAAGTTGCAGCAGTGATGGGCAGGGTGGGCTGCACAGCCCTTCACCTGCAGCTGGATCTTTATTGCAGGAGAGATGCTGTACCTCGGGGTGCTAGCACAGAGGAGGGACTGACTTTCAAGTCTTGGGAAGCAAATGTGCTCTTTCCACTCGCTAATAATCACTGCTTTTCAGGCTCTAAGGTAAACATCTGGACTGCAGATGTTATCAGTTAAATGGGAAAATAATTCCTGATCTGTAATACACTTCTTGTTTAGATTTAAGAAATGTTTCATCCATTAGCTTGTCAGAATAAAATAAATTTAAAAATGTGTCTGGAAATATCTGCGTTTGTTCCTGGACACTGAGGATTTGCTGTTCCTAAGTGCACTGAGCACGTCTCAGTAGCACTGCATGAATAGTGCCCCACTAGGTTGTTAACAGAAATGAGACCGCTCGCAAGAGGCCACTCCCAGAGAAAAACGTTTTGAATAAATAAATGTCTTCTGAGGCAAAACTTTCATATTCTTTGTCATCTATTATCTATCCTGCCCAGGATGGAGAGACAAGCAGCAGTTTTTGTCATTTAATGATACATTTATAAAGCACACTCAATTTGTAAAGTTAGAATTTGGAAATTATGACATTTATTGTAGGTGCTGTAGTAGAAACTTTTCTTGATTTTTAGGAGATAGATTTTCTTCACTTTCAGCTTCCTGAAAAACGGATTGCTGGGAACAAAACTGTCTTTGTTTAGTATCTCGTCATGCTTCCAAGGAATTTAAGATTGTCATTGTTCAATAGCAGTAGGAGCAGTGGTAATTTTACATTTAAAGTGTCAGAAACTACTTAGAGGGAAAGTTGAGGGGAAATATTTTCCATTTGTTAAAAAGAATGCTCTAATTACCTCCAATATATCAAGACACAGGAAAATATGCCAGGAGAAGCTTTTTGCAAATTGTAAATGCTTTTTAATTTTCTGTATATCCCCACTTGTATTACATTTATAAAATTTTGAAGCAATATAAGAACTTACTTAGTCCTGTCTCTTGCTTTCGTGTTAGCTCTTCCAATACATTTAAAAGCAAAGCTCCCCCCCAAAAAGAGCATCAAAATGAGTAGAAAAGAAAGAAATGAAACATAAACCACTGTGGGACCAAGTCAGATATTTGCAAGATTTCTCTAAGATGTAAGGTACACAATACACTAAATATGCATCGTCTTAAAAGCTCTGGATACCTTAGCAACATCAATATGAGTATTGATTTTTTATGGTAAGATTAACAAAGCAATCAAGGTATATCCAATATTGAATACAGACAAAAAGTAGATACTACAATTTCAGAGAAATCATCTCTAAAAAGGAGAGTTGTGTGATATTTAGAATAACAAAAGCAGCATTCAGACCTCTGGAAAGCCTTCAAAATGCAGGGAACTGAAAAGAAACTGATGGCTAAATGAATGTCATCCTCAGAAATGCAACAGTTGTAGCCTGCATTTGGTAACAGCTAGAACAGCACCACTAAGGTGCAAAGGAAGGCTGAAGAGGGTTTGGCACTTATTAGGATATGAGTAGGAAAAGTTTCCTTTGCATAGCACACAGAATTTTTGACCTGGAGCTCAATTAAAATGAATACTTGCTGTACAAGAAGCAGAATAATTCAGCAGAGGATTTTTATGTTTGAACAAATCTCTTTACCACAAGGAGTGGTACTAAAAGATAAAGAACATGTTTCTCAATTTCCTTTTGTTGTTATTTTTTTTCTTCTAGAAGATAGTGACCTTAAGACCTCTGTTGCATGGAACTCCAGAATTGTAGGAACCGTGATTTTCAACTATTTTTAAGGAAATAAGAAAATACATTATTTGTATCCCAAACCCAAGGGGTTTAAATTATGCTCTGGATAAGATTTTGTAAACAGACCAACAAAAACAGGGTTTTATCTCTGAGGTAAATGAGCTGAAACAGATGAATGGCAATTCTTTCACATCTGTATCAGACACAAAGCAAACTGGAAATGTATGTTTCTGGAGTCAGCTTAATTGCAGTTTTTCAAAGCTTTTTAACTAATGAATACATTATAGAAACATGAACAAAACATATTCATCTTTTACGTTTTTTGGTCTTCCTAATTTGAATATTCTGATACAAAAGTATAGTAATTATAGCAATTTGTGGCAATTTTTTTGTAAATGTATTAAAATGAAATTTTTTTAATGGCTAAATAATATTGTAGTAACAAATATTTAAAAACATACTACACTAAGGTCTTGGTGCATTTACTATACGGCATTAAGATAATCCAAAGTATTTATTAATTCAGCACTCTATGAAATTTGGGATTAACTGAGGAGTAATCAGTGAGCACTTTATGTACCTGGGTTTTTTGAGACCAAGCACATTTTGGTCTTTTGTCTCAGATAGATATTCAGCTTAAACACGTTAGGAAAAGTAAAGGTCCATGGAAGGGACGACAAATGGAAATGTTTCCTGATTTCATTGTGCTTTCAAGTTTCACTGAGCATGGACACCGCATGCTTTCACTGATAGAACTTAAGTAGTATATTAATTATGAAACAGCTGTTCATTATGCTAATTAGGAGAGTAATCATGACCTCTTTTTAAAAATCAACTGTACTTTTCTTCTCTTGATACAAAAGCCACTGGTGAGGAGCAGTGAAAAGACCTGACTTGACTCATTCCTAGCAAACTGATCATGGGTTCAAGACTAAGAAAGCACCTTCAACTAGTTAAAATACTATGGCAGTTTTGTTTTTACATGGTTTTCTTTAATTTGAAGTACTGCATCAGTTTAATTATACTTTATATTATCATTGGAAAGTTCTAAGACATCCCTTTGGCCTAACTTCTTTTGTAAACTGTGAGACGAATGGAGAAGGGAAACACAGTTGTACTGCCTGGGATGATTAGGATCAGATGAATCCATGTTTAACATCCTTACCTCATCAGAAAGAGAAACTGCATCTCATGTGCTATCTGCACAGATTTCCTTGGCTGGGCAAAGTAGGAGGTATGGAAATGCTAACCATAGACTAGGTATAAGCTTTACATCCCATTCTTCTTTTACTGCTTTTCAATCCTATGCTGGAGACTAGGGAAGATTCAAGGCGTTTTAAGAATTTGATCTATTTGTATAAAATTTGGAAAGGCAGATACCACTGGTTTCAGGTAATTTTCAGACATACACTGTTCTATTTGCATAACAAATATTTATTGAATAGCAAAAATATTTTAAGCAGCTCTCATGATACTATGAATAAATTTTGAACAAAACTAGACTGCTGCATTTCTGGTACTGAATTCCTCATGGTGTACCTGAGACCTGTGAGTATGCTATGGTCCTGTTCTTGAGAGAGGAAAGAAAAAGAATAAAATCTGTCAATCTAGATGTATATTGCAAGTTGTCAATCAGCATAATTTGGAAATTTAAACTGCTGGAACGTAATATGAGCATACGTCAGGTGCTCCTTGCTCTACAGAAGACTCTGCATTGTACACAGCCAGTGGAACTATTTTGGTCGTACATGAGACACATGGTACAACTCACTTGTTCCACCCTTGAAAATCCCCAGTGCATAGAACTAACAATTATTTTACATCCTGACATCCAACACACTGGAATATTATTTCTGAAGATACAGTGATTAAAATGTAATACCGTATGAAGAATTCAAAATCACAATATTCTTGAATCACATAATGCTTAGGGAAATCACAACTTTTGTTTATTCACTTTCTCTGCTTATTTTTGCTGTGTCTAAATGGCAAATGGATGACTTTTTCCATTGGATTTCATCCAGGACACAGAAAAAGGAAAGCTGTGAGGAGGTTTTTTTTTTGTTGTGACTGTTAATTATTTTTTGACATCTGTTTCCAAGGATCACTGCTTCCTAAGAAATGTAATTCAAACAAATTTTCTAGTAGCTCTAATATGTTATTTGGGTTCATAAAAGCAGGAAATTCTAATTTTTCCACATTAATGAAGAGACAGTAAAACTCCAGACTTAAGTTTCCTATAAAGAAAAGAACAACCTCTATTTTGTTCATGTCTTCACTTATTCCACATGCAGAATCCTATATTTATCTAGTTAGTACCATATTTTTTCTTTTAGAATTAGATATTCAGCTCACTTTCTGGCTCTTAGAAATGATCAATAAATCTATGGTGAGTTCGCATAAGTATTTTTCTCAAATGAATCAAGTCCTTGACTGAGATATTTTAATTGCTATAATTTGAATTACTAATTCCAAGTTCTGAAAATTAGGTGAAGGTAGTATGTGATTAACTACTGTTAATGAAGCCATTACCTGATCAAGTAACATTTCATTCTTGGAACTGATTATCTCTAAATGCAAATGAAATTGATCTGAATTGTCAATTTTTTCTTGGATTTATAGTACATTTTTAAAATATTCTGCAACTACTGTTATGCAGTGTACTTTGCCATTTTTATTCTTCTGGCAATTCTGTAAGTTTATATGTCTAACATGAAATCGGAAAAATTCTACTCCAAACAAGAAGAGCATCCATTCACGTGCAAAATTTTCTTTGCTCAAAACATTAATCCAAGACGAAATTTAAACTAACTTTTAGTGAAATGAGAGTTAGTAATTATGCTAACAATTACTTACATTGCTTCACACAGACTATATCAAAATGCAACAAATTTTCTAGTGACAGGATATAAAATTATTGATGAAGGAAATTTATGATGTTGTGGAATTCATTTGTTTAATTTAAAGAACTGCTGGTCTATTTTCATCACTTCTAGACTTTTATTTAGTTCTAATGTAAAGAATGTTGAGAAATAAAAGTGATGGATCTGTGCACAGAATACTGAAAATTTTGGAACTAGAGAGATCTTTACCCAATAAAATATAAAAAATTGTGAATGTTGATTTTATGTTGCCTGTTATTATGCATCCTGCAATATCCCTCACCTAGGTCATCCTGCTGTCACAATGAACTTTCCACAACCATTCATTGACCTACAGATCTGCCTCAAAAAATTCTTAAATTAAATGGACAAGACAAAAAAAGATTGGGAAAAAGAAAAGAAAAATGTGTTTATGGTAGGAGGGGTGGGAAGGGTTGCCTATAGTCACAAGCTGCTTAAGAGTGTTAAGCAGCAGCTATTGTGGTAAAATCTTAAAGCCACTGAATGACTGAAATCTATATTTTCTTCCATTTAATCTATATTTCCTCCAATTAATCTATATTTTTCTCCATTTTTTACCTCTTTGTCTCATCCTCAACTGTTGGCTTTGCCTTCTTCCTTTTTATTCCCCAGAGTTTTCTGCTTCGTATCCTTGGTGCCACCACTGGCTTGACTCCTTCTTGCTGTCACTGTTTCTGGGAAGGGAAAGAGGGGTTACAGAGGTCAGTCACCATCCCACAACACATCATGTTACCTTGTAGGTCCTGATAAGACCTATTTTCTAAACCACTGTAAGGAAGATCTTATATGCACAATTTTTTCCAGGTATGTTTCCTCCCCGCACTGAGAACCAGCAGTTGCAAGGAAAGCCTCTGTTATTCAGTGTGGTACCTTCCCCTCCCTTCCTTGGGAATGTAGCAGTTATCATCTGATACCTTTACGTTAATCTAGCTTTAAAAATAATTTTCCGTACACTAATGTCTGCTAATAATTTTTGCCTTTATAAATTCATTTAAAGAGAATAAACTATGATCTTAAGTGTATCACCCGATTTAAGGGTAAAAAAATTTCAAAAAATAAAGCTGCTAATCAAAAGTAGACAGGCTGTATTTGAAATCTAAACAACCAGAATGGTAAAACGTATATGTTAGAGTAATTTCAGAAAGTAAAAAAAACTGTAATAAAGTACTTTATGTTTCTTCTTTCCTGGAGATCCAGACTTGGAGGTTACTTGCAAACTCTTGTGCTCTCTTTGTACTTCATACCCACAGCCAGCTACCCACACATTTGTGCACCTGCACGCTCGCTCACACGCGAGTCTACATTCAGTCTACTACCTATGAAACTTTCTGCTTTCTTTTAGAGTGGGAAATAATGTTTTCAATAATTCGATGTATATATCCAGATTTCCCCATCAGACTGGGTCATTGCTGAGTCATCCAAGATGTCAAACCTCACTGAACATGTTAGAGAGGCCTGCACAACTCAGGATAAAGCATTCCAACATCTAAAGCCTGCTCTTTTTTAGGGTTAATTCTGCCTTTAAAAGGCCATTGTAGCATATATGTCTAATAATTTGGTACTTATCACTTAATTCTAACACCAGTGAGAAATCAAAGTCCTTAGAATAAAAATAGCAGTTAGGGTCACTTGTACAATTTTGCACAGAACTTTCCAGATGATGCTCAGTCCTGGTAAATCCAGGCAAACTCACAAGAATGTTAAAAAAATATATTCAGGACTTTACTTCTTGTTTTATCCAGTCCACTTCTAAAAGTTAAGAATGTGTTTGTATGAAGATAAAGTTGGGGATACTAAACATGTGACATCTTGAGAATGGTGGGAGAATAGAAGAAATGCACTCAAAAAAGTGATATTAAGAGAACAGAGTAATTTTATACTAGAAAAAGTGTTAAACAAAAAATACACAAGAATTGCAAAAAGTGTTCTAAGTACTGGGAAGGAGTTTTTACTAGTCTTACTAGTTTTTAAACATGACATTCCTAACTGAGAAACATGCACTGGCAATGCTTAAATTGGCACAATAGGACCCCTGGACAAGTAACACTGAAAATATCCTTTGTTATTTGGTTGGATTTAATCCATACATGGGAAAAACAAAACAAAACCCTCTCTAATTGCATTTATCAGAAACATTGGAAAGATTGCTTGTTTGTCCACATGAAATGTGTTATTCTTCATAACAAGGTTAAAATTATTCAAAAAAGATATCATCCCTGGGATAGCTGTGGCTGTCTGGCAATAATTTCCTATATCATGATGGACTTACCTATAATGGTGATTAGCTTAATTGTTATTTTATAGCTATGTTTTTATCCATGTGTACCAAAAATAAAAACAGGAGGAGAGAAGGAAACCTAGTTTTGAAAAGTAGACTAAATATTTGTGAACACAGAGAACTGAAAACCATCCACATCAGCAAAATTAATCCTAAGAATATTAATGACAGAAAAACGTATAAAGTTTTTATCTCCATTATGCAAATAGAATAACAGTACTAGAACTATTGAAACAATTTATCACATGAAGGTATTTTCATCAGAGGGGAAGAAAATCATCATGGCATTATGTAGGCTTTGCAAACGAACAACCTACAGAGATTCTGTGACAATAATAGCACACAGGGACATCACTAGCTTTTCTACCTCAACCTGACAGTAATCATGAAAGATTGCTGCAGGAATACAGATAATTATACTGGAGGGATCTGTGCTGTCCATAAATAAGGTAGGAAAGCCTATCTCAGGTTCTGATCTGTACAGATATTCTGTTACATACTAAATATGGATTTTAAGAAGTGAAGTGGAAATGAGAAAATATATCTTGACCACTAAATTTATAAAAAGGACTTAATTTTTTTCTCCAACAATAATTTCTAATTGTGTAGATAAACTGCATAAGCATCTACATCATACTTCTCTAAATAAGCTGTAAATATGCAAGAAATAGATCAATTACCTTTTACTTTTATATACTTGCCATCTCATATTCAGTCTAGAGTGGGGTTATCACTTGCATTAGGATGATCAAAAGTTTTACCAAACTGAAGGAGAAAGAATTTACTCTTCTAATAATTTACAGGAGACAGTTCTGCTGTATGGTCTACGAATTATACAAATACCTTAGATGAACATGCTGGGTAGGAGATTGTGCCGGTTTGGCCAAAAGCTAGTAATATAGCCTCTGAGAGAAAACCAGGTTGCAACCACCCTTCCTCCCCACAGGGTTCGGGAAAAAAGGAAATTTTTCCTCGAAGGAAAGTGAAAGAGATAAAAACTATTTATTTTAACAAACCCACAGGAAAAGGATAATGATGCTAAATAATGAAATGAAGTCTCTCGCTATAGAGAGAAACCTGGGAAGATTTCAGAGTCCTTCTGTAGGTGTGGTCTCTCTCCTCCTCGGAGCTGGTCGGTGAGGGTGTGGGCCCACCCCCCCGGGCCTCGGGGAGAAAATTCTCCTGATGTGTTCTGATGTTGTTGAAACAGTCCAGAAGAGAAGAAGGGAAAAGAACCCCAAAGTCCCAGGAAACAAAATTCAGCTCTCCATCTCACGCCAAGAGGGAAAAAAACCCAGCTGGCTGAACAAAAAGCAAGCAGGGTGCTGCCTCCGTGCCTTTCCGCAGTCAGACAACAACTGAGCAGTATATCTCTGTGTCCTTGAGAATCTGCTTTGGAAAGTTCGTTTGTTTTTTTTTTTTGTTTTTTTTTCCCTCAAGCTCAGTTTAAAGGCACAGAAAAGGCACAATATTACTTTTTGGGCATAGAGCATGATAGGGGATACACATGATAGAGTCACCCCAAGACACAGATATATGCAGATTTCTTGGGTAATGGTTTTACCATTTACCATTGCCATAAAATGTCAAAATGATTAAGTGATGGCTCAGTATGCTAAATATCCATCAAGTAAAATGATGCAGAATTAGTGATGTTAAATGTGGTTTGGTATCACATCAGCATTTCCTTGGCGAATCCATATCCCTATGTTCTTGCTTGCTGTAGAGTCAGACATCCCAGAAATGCTGAAGTTCCCTAATATAGGTTCCCCTTTTGCCACTTATATTACAGTGTTCTGGTTATAAGGGATCTATTTCAGATTAAAGTATTACGCAATAAGCATAAGGCTGGAAGAGCCTAGGCAATGCCTCCAAATTCATTCTGGGAATTAGTCAGTGAGCTTCTTCCAATATTAGTAACTTCTAAGAAAATATGTCTTTCCTGGATAATAAGAGTTCCCCAGACTGGCTAAGATTAACACTCATTTTCAAAGGAGGAAATGTACTAGAGACCTTCACAAAGAACACACTGAAAAGAGAAAATATAAACTTCTCTGTAAGTCTGTGCTAAATAGGTGTTGATATTTTCTTATCTAATGCATGAGATGTCAGTTAGACTGTATAGTTTCTGGAATTGCAAGCTGCTTGCTTCTTGCAAAGCTTTAATGTGAGCTAATCCTTCTCAAATGGAGGAAGCAGTCGGTATGGCACATAAATGGCTAATAAACGCAAGAGTAGGACAAGATGAATGTGTTTGTTTAAATTAGCACTGTATCAATGACTAATTCTTGACAAGATAGGAAATAGTTGATATTTTCCCAAAGAAGATGTTACACGCAAAAAATAACATGGCTCTCTAAATCCAGACTTCTCCAGGAACATATCTGATTCAGCACTAACGATATATAAAAATATAGAGAGCCCAGTTACAGAAATGGAGGTATTTGAGAGCTGAATCACTGGAATGTGTGTGTATGATATTGGTTTCTCCAGGTGTGTGCAGTCACATCTTTTGATGCAAAACCAGAGATGACTGGAAAATGACAGATATTGTACCTGTTTGTCTCATCTGTCCCCTTGGGTCAGCACTGAATTTCTCATTTAGTGTCATTCTAGAAAATCCATCATTTTATAATAGCACTGTTCACATGGTGGTACCCTGCAATTGAAGAGTTATTAATACATAAATACTTTCACAACATAAACCTTTATAGCACTGCTCACTGGGTCTTTAAATATCCTTTGCTGTCAATGCAAGTATTCTCTGAGTCTCACATGCCCAATTATGGAATTATACAACAATATTACAATGCAGCAAGAAGTTCAAATCATGCAGTAGAGTTTTCAGGAAGTTTTCATAAAATATGTCCCTCTTTTCTAACTTTATCTATGTTTTCTCCTTTTCCTAGGCCCCAACCCTTTTTGAACACAAAGTCTTGAAAGCATTCTTCATGTTATTCCTTTTTTCAGATAGTTGCAAAGCCGGGATGTTAACAGTTGCAGTGACTCAAAACAAAAATGCTTCAGCAGTGTTAAACATGAAATTGTGGTTTGGAACCTATATGCTCTCTGGGTGACGAACCTCCACTAAATTTGCTCCCTTCAGCCTCTGATTTCAGGAAATCCAGTGAAAAATGCTGTAGCTTAATAACTGCAGTAAAAAATGGAAGGTGTTCCCAGTTCTGCCCTAAATTAAGTTCTCTGACCTAGGGTAACTATTTAAACTCTGAGGGCTATATTTAAATATATATATATACATATATATACACCCGTGGGTTTCTTTGAGCTCTTAAACTAGCAAATCTTATGGTTCTTTTCATAGAGGAGAGCTGATAGCATGATTTAATAGTTTTTTCCAACATTCACATCTATGAATATATGAATAATTTCGTACTTTACTGGGATAACAAGGTTTAGTTCATTAACATTAGTGGGCCCAAATGAAAACACCAGTATAGACAGGGAACAGGAAATACAATCCAGGATTTCAGTTAGTATAAACTGGTGTTGACTAATTCAGGACACTGGTCTCTCAGGGAGACTGGTGCCAGGTAACACAGAAGTTAACACCGCCTGGGTGTATTTGTGAATTAGAATGGATATAATCAATGAGGTAACTCGAGATTAATGGTGGTGGAAGTGAGAGGAAAGTATGTTGTTTTTTATAAGCAGGAATACAGGTGAATAATTAATAAAAAATTCCTTATTTGTTTATTATATTTCATCTCTTTTTCTGTGCAATATTTGTCTGTATACAAACCTTTATTTTCTCCAATGTATTCATTATTCACTGCATTATTTCTCTGAGCAATTTTTACTCTGAAGATTGTCTGTTAGAAGTTTATTGCAAACATTCATTATTCAGAATTTGTGCTGCTCATCTTCAAAATATATCATCTAGTGTATTTTTGCTTCTTTGCTTGATGATTGGTTAAGCATAATTCTTAGATTTCCAGTGTGAACCATAAATTGCAAACTTGCTTTCCAAGTTTATTATTAAATATCATTTATTTGTTTCTGTGTCGATAAATTAAAAAAATATTGTAAGACCCATGAAGATTTCAAACAAATGGGTGCAGCACTTTATGCGATATAATTTATCACTGAAACTACACATCTGTGAAGACATTCTATTTGCACTATGGTGAGCTCTGTGTTTATCAAATTTACTTATAGAGATATTTGCCCACTTCTAATGTTAATTTGTTGGCATTCCTTGGAAGATTGTCAGTAATAAAGGAAACTATATATATTGCTCATTTGACTTGGTGTTTTACCTCTGATGCTGACCAAACCAAGAATTTTCTGAAGGTGAAGAAGGCCTGCATTAGCAAGCACGTGACAAACAATCCTTTAAACTCTCTCCCCTCCTACTCCCTAATACACACTGTGCAGTGCCAAAGCCTAATTTTCCTTACTTATATGAAATTTAGACTGAAACTCTGGACTGAAATTTCTGAAGGCAATTCTGAAATTTTTAACAACTGGCAGAGAAATAAACTGTAAGTTTTCATGGAAGAAAAGTAAGTAGAAAAGAAGCATCACAGCTACCTATGCTGGTAGAGTTCATAATCACCAGAATTAAACATTTTGTTTTAATTTTCTCATGATATTCTTCCAAAATTCTTCTTGTGGAACAGCTTGATTTCCATGATTTCTCTCTGCCATATCCTTCAACATTTTGACAGTGCATTTTAGTTGTATCACGTAAATGATGTCCCAAATTGAAGTTAACCCAAATGTTTTCTATGCCAAGCCCTTTCCTGAAGTCATACTCCCAAACTGCACATGCCAGGTTGTTCCTTCAGGATTTATTCTGTGCCAGCTCCTCAGCACTGTTTGATTTCAACAGGGAGTCAGGAAAAGCTTTGGGTTGGTGGCCTCTTTCTTTTCAGTTCTGAGTACTCACTAGGTGTGGGACTGGGCTCTCTGGCAAAGTATGAAAAATTGCATTAAGTTTGTGATAATATGTAATTAACCTGTGTTTGAGGATCAAACTGGGATAACTGCATCTCCTATGGCATTCTATTTTTAATACATGCAGCGGGACTGGATATAGACATTGATTTCTTGAATAGTCTCACGTTCTTTTTGGACAAATGACGAACAAAATGGCTTATGGCTTTGGCTATGTTGGTGTGTGGCAAATGCTGCTTGAGGGCATCTATTTAATCTTTTCTTTAACAAAAATTAAAAATACAACTGTATTTTGATATGCCCGCACATTGAAAACTTGGGAAGGGAGTGTTCTGAGGAAGAAGCTGCCATTAATGGCATTTGCAAATTAGCACTGAAAGACTTTGCCTGTCATTACATATTCTATTACTATGCTTATCATCCCCAGTTGCAAAGCAGAATGAGGAAAAATTCCTGGTTTGGTGAAAAATCAGTCATCATTTCCCTGGTACTTGATTTTTTAAGGTATTTTTTAAGAGTTTAAGAGAATCTGGTTTTATATTCAAAGTCACTGAAATTCCTTATCATATATACTTATCAGTGCAACCCTGAGTCATCTTGTTGCAAGCAGTTGCATAAATTATGTACATAGAAATTATTCTAGGTAGGTCTAACTGTAGTTATAACAGGAAGAAGTCAGACACACAGTAACAGTAACACTCATCCTGGAGCAATGCATCAACTTCAGAAAGTCAGCTCAGCATAAATGTCATTTCTCTGAGTCATCTCAGTTGTGAACACAAGCTGTCAGAAGAATTGGAAAGAAGTGAAAATTTTACCATCATCTAAAAAATACATTACACATTGAATAAAAGATTTTTATTCTACATCCTTTAAATTCTGCATGAAACCTATATATTCAATGTAAGTACATTATAGAAGCATGCTAATTCTAATTAACCTTGTCAAATAGAATTCATTAAGATTGAAAACCTTGTAATTATAAGTCTTTTTCAGACTACCCAGGAATCCGCTTAATGCAAGGACTGATGTACTTATCTAAAAAAACCTGAAAATTTGAAGAAATTTGACATACAGAGAACACTGAGAAAGAAAAAAACTGTTGCTGAGGTTGGAAGAAAAACCAAGAGCTGAAAAACTAGAGAGCAGGGGTTTTTTTTTACACATCCTCTTTTTCCATCTATACAAACTTTCTACAGCTTTGGGACATCATAAACCTCCTCTCATCTGTACTGCCCCTCTGATCTTAGGTTTTTTTCTTCATTCTGGTGCTCCCTATGGCTGAGGGCTTGGTCAAGGGGCTGTTGAAGTCCCTGTAAACTGCAGCCAGTCACTGGCTACCTGCTTCTGCTGCAGGAAGCACCCATTGTGTTCAACACTGCTAGAATTCCCCGGGCATCTGCAGAGACTGCTTGTGTTCTGCTGGGCACGGCAAGTATGTCTCACTGAATTAAGCTCAGTGCTTGATGCTAAAAAGGGGGGGGGTATTCTAGCCTTCCTGTTGATTCTGTTTGGGATTAGAATTACTCTACAGCGTTGAAAATAGCTCTTCACCCACCGTATTGTGCAATTCTTTTGTGATTTTTTTGACCAAGGATCAAAGAAAGCACTTCTAACTGTGTGTTTCAGGTCTAAAAGCATTATTGCTGTTTTCATGAACATCAATGACAAGCTTCCAATGAAACAATTTTAGTTGATGAATAATACATGTATGAAATTACTCTAACATCCCAAATTTTTAAACTGGCTGTCTGAGATGCCATAGGATTTTAATGGAAAGCAACTTCTTTGATAACCCTTTATATTCAGGTCTTTTTTTCCTCTTTCCTTCTCAGTTTCAAACACTGCAGCTTTTTAGTCTGCTGCCTAGTCTCCCACATCTCATTTTCTGCGATGCCTTACATCACTTATGCAGTTTCTGCCTTCACCATCCCTCTATTGTCACGCTGCAGTCACTGGGTCTTTCTTTCTTGCTGGTCATTTCTGTGAAGTCTTTCCCTTTCAACTGTCACTTTCAGAACTCTCCTCCACTAGGAGATAGGTTTTTTTTCACTCCAGTGTCTCTTTTGCTCTTAGGGAAGTCAGTTCTTTCATCTACGTTATCTGGTCAGCTCCCCACTTGAAAGAGCAGTCTCAGTTCTCACTCCCACAAAGTCTTTTGAAGGAACAAGCTCAAACAATGACCTTCCATGCCCTGATGTTGGGCCAATCTCTTTCCCAAACACCTGGATGGTTTTCTTCTCCCTGTACACTGATTTTATACAGAGAATATTTCTCTCTGCTTCCACTAACTGATTCAACTGATGCCCACTCCCACCACCCTGGCTGTCCAACCTGCCAGTTTCAAGGGCACTAAACCACAGTTTCACTGACATAAATTGGTTAAATGTTTATGAAAAAGTCATAGTAACTATTACTTAAAGACCTCTGTAGCTTGCTAGACAACAGAAGATAATTTTTCTTTAATGTGTGCCAGATTTTTCAGTAATAGAAAATAATAGAGAGCAACATGTAAAATCATGTTGAGATCACACCAGAAAACAGATGCTCATTTCAAGACTTGTCTCTGAGGCAGAGGTATTGTTTGCTTCAAACTAACTCAGCGTGAAAAAACATTTTATGTGTCTCTGGGGAATTCACACAGTATGTTCCCTTAAACTTTTGTGAAATACCTAAGGTCTAGAATAAAACCTGTGATGATCCTTAATCAGGAACAGCCTAAGAAGTTTTTGCTGCAGGAATGCTATAAGTTACTTTAGCAAGTGTTTTCAGCTTTGCTTCACAAAAAGAATAGTTTGGGGGTTTACATGTTTACAGTATGTCTGTGGAATATGGAATACATACAATATTTAAAGTAAATCTCTAAGACTTAAATATCTCCCTCAGCCACAACTAAAACCCAATAGATTTTAAATTTATTAATTTTATATTATTATATATTTTTTTCAATAATGAACAAAGACCTGTGAAAGCTGGGCACCACTGAAGAGAATCTGTCATCATCCTCTTGGCACCCAACTTTGAGATATTTATATGCATTAATGAGATCTCCTCTCAACCTTCTCAATAACCAGATCAGTTACCTTGATCTGGAAAATGTGTTAGTAATGTCATAGCCAAAGATCTATCTCCTATTCTTCCGCTGAACAGGACTGAAAATGTGAATCTCTTAACTATGAAAAATTATAGGTGGACATCTGGGGTGTATTTATCTTCTTTCACATTTACAAACCCTTAAAAAACCTTTGCACTGGGATTCAGTTGTTAAGAGTAAGAAATTTCTGTTGCATATATAAATGAGAGACTTTGACTTTTGGGCTAATCTGAGTTGAATTGGAAATGAGAAATTTAAAACACTTCAGTAAGAAAGAATCTCAAACTAATGGTGAGAAAAGTTTTGTTTCAACAGCACTAAATTCTCTAATTCTTTCAGCTTTTCATTTTACATATTCAAACAAAAACATTTGAACTTGTAAGAGATTTTTTTCCCAATGTAAAAATAGAGTATCCAGCTAATTCCAGAAATTTATTCTTGTTTAAAAGTAAATTTTAGCAAAATATACATTTGCACAGCACTCCCATGGAGAACTCCTTCTAAACGTGAATGTGCTATGTTTTTCTTTATTCCAATGTGAAAATTTCTCCAGACTTGAAAAGGTACTTAAATATTCCTTTAGACTACTCACAAAAGGTGATTTAACATTAAAACCAGCAGGGGCAGTCTAACTTCAATCTATTCCTTGCTAAAATCAAACAAATGTAATCTAGGCTTCTGGATATAATGAAGTGTATGGCAGGGCTAAATCCTAAAGAATAACCCACAATAGGTACTGTTCTTGGACAAAAATACCAGTGTTTTTCAAGATGCGCTTACAAACAAATGGCTTTATATTTTATATTCAGAGGTGTATGTGCACAGAATTATAATACTGTCATAAGTAGAGAGCCCATAAGCATTATACTGAGGAAAAAGAAAGGTAAATTAATAAATAAAATCTGAAAGATTTGAAAAGTGCGAGTAAGTCTGCAGAATTGTTCTTTCTCCAGAAGTACAATTTGTTTTTTTCATTTACACAAAGGCTGTTAATGCTAAACTTCCTTCGTTGTGCTAATTCTATCCACATTCAGAACATGTATCCACGTGGATCCACATTCAGAACTTATTCTGCTAAATAAGTATCAGTTTTTCATTAGGTTATAAAAATGCAGAACAATCCCTTTTCAAATTAACAGCAATTTAAATTCTCAAAGTATATTATGATGTCGTTGTATATTTGATAGAAAAATAAATGTCAGCTTGTTCTAGTGTATTGTTTGTGAGATTTCTTTCCATTAAATCTGAATATGTGTTTAGATTGTGAGTCAATTTTTTAGTTCAAGTCATAACTAGATGAGTGAAGTCGAATAACACCGATTAAAAAAATTTGAAGACATTGTTTGACTTTCTAAATGAGCTTGTTAAAAGAGCTTGTAAAAATGTATCCTACTCTTTAATAATGAACATATTATTTTTAGGACATGTACTTGTGCCTCTGAATCATTTCCTCTCCAAAACCCTACATTTCCAATTTTATAATATTAAGGAGTTACATCTTTTTGTATTCATGTTAGCAGACAATTTGGGGGGGGGGAGGGTCTAAATTTCATATTTTTATATTGATTTATTATTAAAAAAGTATTTCATTTCCTAAGCTTTGGTAAGTTCCAGATTTTCAGAAAATATTGATGTGAAAATTATGTAGAAGTGATTAGGCTGTGGGGTTTTCCCTCCTATAAGGCTCTGTCATTAATTTTATTTGTATAATTTCCTAATGCAATATTCAAGGAAATACTTGGCTAATGGCAAAGGAGATTGGGAATGGTTATATCATGAATCATACCCATACACAATTATTCGAAGTCTTGAGGAGAAGTTGGGAAGATCTTTGGTGGAGATGGGAAGGTTTTCTTGGAGCATAATATATATATCCAATGACATTGTTGAAGTGAGCTTTTACCTGCTGTGTTTCAAATCTATTTACAAGAGTTGCCTGGAGCCTGAAACCAGGCTGGGTGTGAGGGTCTGGCCAGGAAGCACTGGAGAGTGACAGGGCAGGGGCTGAGCAAGGGCTTTAAGTGGGGACATGAGAGAAGACACTGAGAGGAAGGATGTGGGACAAGAAGAAGAACAGAAGGAAAGGGCAAGAGAAAGAGAGAATTAACACTAGAAGGGAAACAAAGCATCCTCCACTGCAGACATTAGGAATACGTCCTGGTCCCTCATTCAGATGAGTTGTGCCAAGGACCTGACAGAACTGCAAAGGGAAAAGCAAGAAAACTTCCCTTGACTGTAGTGCCCTAAGCCCCATCAGTTCCTCCCTCGTCGCTCACTTTCACTAGAACTTCACTTTTCTTTAGTCCACTTTCCCACAATGTCAGAGGTGTTCTCTGGCCTCTGGACAAGTCCATCAGGTAATGACTGAAAGGGAAGAAGCTTTGTCACATGCACCTGCTCACTACATTAACCCTGTCCTTTCCATATAACACTCACTACTTAAAAAACGCCTCGGTCAAGCAGTTATTTTACCATACAAGTGGTCAGTGCAAGACAAACAGAAGCCAACTTGATTTTGCTGCTCAGACCCTACACTCACTGCAAGAAACAACACCAGTTTATTGGTGAAAGGTATGGTTTGATGTCCTTGTAGCTTTGCTAGGGTACAGCCTGGCAACACACCTTTGTAACTAACTAATACCGCGAAGTTAGCATGATAATATAAAATGGATTTCTATATCACTACAGAAGTGGCAACTGAACTGCCAATACCTTACACTAAAGACTATCAATTCATGATCATTAGGCTGGATTTTCTTTTCTTTCCCTCTGCTTCATAGTCTCTTGGTGGTGTCTGAATCCTGTGAGTGTCTCAAGAACAGCAAGCAACAGTGAGCAAACGGAACGTGTCATGGTAGGAGTGATTCCCAGGTCCTCAAGAATAACCGCTCTTATTCCAAACATTAAAAGAAATTACCTGTGGAGCTGGAAAGAGACCAGGTTTTATTTTTTCAGGCTGAGATGAATGCCTAACTTAGTTGGATGCTTTCAGGAACAGCAGAAAGGAATGAGTAGAGTACTGGTAAGTGTTGTAATACACCAAACTTCTTTTTAAACAACTGTATTAGAAATGATGAGAAAATCATTGGTTCTCTGATTTCCATGGTGGAGGGATGGAGTGTGAATTCTATATATTCCTTAACAAAGACTTCTGAGGTAGACATGACCTTGTCTCAAAAAATGAAATGTGTTTTTAGAGATAACTGAAGGGGAAGGATAGACCATATAAATATTCCAAACCTTTGATCAGAGCCACATACTGCGATGTGCCAGTTATCTGTAGAGTAGACTGTGGCTGTCTTGGAGAAGAAGCTGCCTCAAAAATACACATTTTTAATCTCAGACACAAATGGTGGTTGTAGTCCCACATGAATGTGCAGTTGCTAGCTGTTTATTGAAACACCCATCTTGGAGTGGCATGCTTGTGCTAGCACATCTGAGTCTAATTTTGCATGTCTATGAAAAATGTTAAACAGCAATAAAAGCTTGCTCAGATGAGGAAACACAGCAATGAGGTACCTTCACAAAAGTATGCTATGAACAATATGAGAGAGAATAATAACAATAAAAAGGCAGATATAATTTGTTTCGGGTTTTTTTCTGAAGTCTGACACAGAACCTTACCCAGAGGCAAAACTTTCTATCACCAATAAAACTGGTCATTTCTGTGCCGTGAAAATACCTTTGCATTACTTGTGCATTTGAAACAGTCTTTAGTGTATTTGGATTTATTTGCAGTTTTTTCTTTCTCTGTCGTGCTAGTTACTTGAACACAAAAATAAGTGTGCTTATCAGAACTTTTGTAAGACTTTTAGCTCGTTTATTTTATGATTGCATCTATTCATGGTTTCTTTTTCCCCTCTGCCCTAACTTTTCCATGTACTACCATGTAAATAGGTTGCAAAAAGGCTGTGAATTTACACAAGTAGTATATTCTCTACATACCATGATTTTATACACTCATATTTGTATACATTGAATCTTTATACATTTTTCTTTATACATTCAATATCTGTAATGCCACAGTGAGTGTTATGTTCTGAAGCATGCAATTACTTACCAAAGTTATTTTAGATGGGTTTTATAATAAGTGTTCTGTACATTTGATACCACAATTGATTGTAGAAGTGACTCCAAACATACCATCATTGCAGGTTTCCCTATTAAAATACTTTCAAACTGAGTAATTTCATGTTACTTAGTGTCATCCTGTTTCTTTCAGAACAATAAGCTTCAAAAGGTATGTTTTATCTCTGACAAAAACAGGGTGCAGGGAAAAATGATGATTTCTGCACAGGACATGACTCAAAATAAACTGATACAGCCTTCAAGGAAAGAGTTAATCCGAAACACCAAGTAAAGAAAGAGCTGAAAATGTGCCTGATTTTTGAGAACAGAATAAAAATGAAGGTATTCTTTTCACACAGATGGAGTTGAAAAAAACCCCTACTGTATTTTTCACAGGACAAGAAAATAAACTCTGAAGAAGCAGTTATTTGATGGACTAGGGATCCTGTGGTAAAGCCTGATTAGAGATATCTTTCTGTAGATGAAAGGAGACTATGTTACTATGTTATTTCCAACATTTCTGGGAAAAAGATTTTATAGGAAGGAGGGTCCAACACGTTTTGCTGAGTGAAAATTACAAAATTAATATCATTACACGCAATGGCATGAACACATCATGGAAGAGGCATCTTTATTTCAGCCTGAAAGGAGAAACCTCAGGGGTGGACATCAGCAGGAGGTGGAGCAGCAACGAGGAGAAAATCTTACTTTATCATAGTACTGAGTGGAGACACTTTTTACCTAACTGACTTCATTACCAGTGGTTTTGTGGATTCATCCCTCCCATTATTCCTCATGACTTGCTGGGATCTGTGGCCATTCACTTCACCTGGGATTGGATACCTCTAGCAGCCTCTCCCTGGCTGCTGGGCAAAGGCTGCTCCTGAGGCTGAGCAGAGGAGGAAGACCTTAGCGCCTCTTCTTCATTCACTTGGCTATCTGTGTCGGAACTGTGGCAATAAATCACACTATGAGCAAGGAAACTCTTGAAGTGATGATCCCTTCCAAAGCAGAGGTCAAGGGCCTTGACATGTGACAATATTACTGTAGTAATGGGAAAAGTGGTATCCTCTGTCAAAGTAAGTGACATCTTTATAGCTTAACTAATAAGAAATTAGGTGTGGCTATTCTAATTTTTGTGGAACAGGCAGTACTTAGTGAGAAAAAGGAGTCAGATCCTGGACCAGTATTCTTGCAGTGGTGATATCAGAAGATAGATTTTGAAAATAAAGAATTGTAAACCAATTCTTTCAGATCCTAATGTCAAAACTGAATGTTTCAACAGTGAGATAGGATTTGAGGATGCATCCATGGTCACCAAATAGTCTCCTATTGGAGGCTATCCTTCTCTTCAGCTTGAGAAGAGGTGACATCAGGAACTAAGACCTATATGGACCCCTTGAAAACATTAATAACATTTCAATATATAAAATTTCACTTACAGTGCTAACAGCATGTTTTTCATGTTGTGTTTGCGCGTTTCAGAGAGATTGCCATGAAATTAAAACATGGCTTTTCAGAGTGAAATAGATAAGCCAAATCTGCTGGGATCTTGTGATATGTGAATATGTATTTCTATGTATTGTGTTCCACAGACTATTCAATCTGTTCATTTGCACAAAAATATTTCAAGTGCTTTCCAGTTAGGTCAAAAGTCTTCAGTTTTTAGTTAAGCCTTTAACTTTTCTGTGTGTTACAATAACCATAACATTGAAACCTTGTTTGCAACTGTAGTTTAATTAAAACTGGACAGCCCTGATTGTCCATTTTATTTCCCAAAGATTGTTGCTTCCCAAGCAGAATTATTGTCTGAGCTGCAGTAAACCTGCACTACATATGGTGCCTGCCATAGTGGCTGCTTTCACATTGTTTTAAAAATAAGTCTTTTAGCTTCTGACTTCTTGCACTACAATACGAACAACTGATGTTAACAGCTCTGAAGAAATGGAGTTTTGAGTATTCTCTTATTGCATATGGTATAACCTCGCCTCCAGCTTTCAACTCATTGAAGCAAATGTACACTATCCATAAAACATGTTTTAAGAAAATGTGTAGGAATTTTGGAATAAATCAGAATATCAAGGAATAGATTATTTTTAACATACAGAGTGCTATCTAGTGCACAAAACCATCAGAAGAATAACCTATCTCTACTTTAATATACCTTAACTGGATTTCTCTAAGGTTTTATAGGTTAGAAGAGATACATCCTTATACATGTGTAACTTTTCCACTGGCTGTATTCTTTAGACTGACTGTAAAACAGAGTCATTTTATGGTGTATTTAAGGGATTACTTGGTTTTGCTGAAAACTAGGGTCATTTTCAGAAGGCCCTGGTCACTAAGTCTCATTCTGTATTTTGATAGTACATTTTGACTGTAAATTCATAGAATATACTACTTTAGATTAATCTATCTGTCCTTTATTATCCCACAGCCTCTTCTTCTTTCTGAGGTTCAACACAGATTGCCTATGCAATTGTAATTCTTACCTCTTCAAAGGAAATAAAAAGACCTCACTTCCTGCCACCTGCCTTAAGCAGAGCTGCATATCTGCCTTCATCTGTACCAAGATTATGTTTGATTTGGGAACTAGTAAATCTGTCACTTCTCTCCACATCCAAACTAGCGCCAGGAACGTGCTCCACAAGAAAATGCTTATTTGTGTGTGTGTGTGTGCGCGCATTTTCTGGTGACCATGTCCTTTACTTGATGAAGGAAGAAAAAGTGTTACTTGTGTTTCCAGCAATGTCTTAAGACTATCTGTAGAAAGATTTATGTGTTTCTCCATGACACGGGAGCTTGAAGGGGCAAAAGGCTCCCAAGGGAGCATCTGGATTTGTACTAGACACAGAACAATGTATATTTTTTTATCAGGTCAGTTTCTTGACAGAGCACAGCAAAAAGCATCTTTCTGCTATCACTTTACTGTGGCTTTGGAGAGGGTATGAATTTTGTTGACTGGTGTCTAACTTGAAATTTTGATATGTCTTAGGCATCTTAAATTATATTGCTGATTTTAATGCATTTAATGATGCTTTGAAAATTATATTTCTGCTTTACCTGACAAGGAAATAAGGCTCCTAAAGGCTTCTGTTAGTTACTGCCAAACTCCCTCTGTGGAATTTGAGAATGCTCAGAGAAATAATATGATACAATATTCATTCTAGCCTCTCCTAACAGCTCATTGTTTCCTGATAAAAACATTGCCTTACAAGAGTCCTACTGTTCTGAAAAGCTCACCCATACTATGCATTCAAATTAAGCAGGAGGTTTGAATATGAAGCATTTTAAAATTATATTCATGCCCTAGCTACCCAGTTTTGATGTATTTCTTGGAGCTCAGACCCAGGGAAGGGAATTTGCAATGTCTTGTCTAAATGGTTCCTGGGAGCCTCACCAGCCTTACTATTCTGCACATTAAAAGCTGTCTGAAATTTGGAATTCAAAACACTTTTAAGAAAAATAGTTTTTAGAAAATTGTTGAGGATAAATTTTCACACTTCCCTGCTTCTTTAAGCAGATTTATGGGAGCTTTGTATATCATGATACACTACTGTTATCTGAAGGAGGGGGCTTTTTTAAGTGAAACTCTCAACTGTGATTACCATTAAAAAGCTTGTTAGCCTCACAAACTCGATAAATTCATCTTTATATATACAGTGGGAATCTACATAGCTTTATTTGGACGAGTTTTAAAATTAGTTCATACAAAACCACAAAGCAATATCATGCATTTTATGTAATGAATATTTCAGGCTAAATGCACAAACCGTCCGAGAACAGGGAGCAGAAATTAATACTTTCCTTCCAGTAAGTGCCCTCACTGCGGGGTCACTAGACCTGGTTCTTTCAAGCATTTCTTGATCACATAAGTCTTGAGCTATTTCCAGCACAGTGTCTGAATTCCAACTGGAACTTTTAGGTCAGGGTATTGCCCCAGCTGCTGGAAATATAGATCTGTCCCTGTGAAGGAATTGAACATGGGTAAGTGCTATAAAAAGGGATGGGAAGAAGCATTGTCATGTTTTCTTGATTCTAACATGATTCAGAAGAAATAGTAATTCATAATTGCCCCTCTGAGGGATTTTGTCTTTCTGTTTTGAAGACTATAGCCAGGGCTGCAATTCGGAAGCAAACTTTCTAAACTCCAGCGGATGCTGAAAATAGTGATTGACACCAAACTCAGGGTTCAATCATACAGCTAAGGTTTTTCACCACTGGGATCAGTTGCAATTCTCACCTTCCCAGGGAAAGTATCTTTTTGTTTTGTCTAACTCAAAGCATTTTGAGTCTAAACTAAATCTCTTCACTGATTGTGGTGAACATTCAATCATTGTTCTGTAGATTGTACCTCTAAACATTACACTTAAGGATCTTGGTTAAGTATATAATTATTGTTTTCTCAAAATCACAATGGATTATACAATATAATTATTGTTTTCTCAAAATCACAATGGATTATACAATACTACCTCTGGAGCATGTTATCTTTTTGTTTTGAGACAGTGACTTCCATAAAAAGTTGTCTGTGTTATAACCGCACCAGTGTTTATTCACAATGAGAAGAACATGACAGTTGCCTGACTGGTTGCTATTATCAAGCTCGAGTTCTAGGACGATGTTATTGCTTGACAGAGTTTTATATCAGGACTTCCTACAACCATTGGTTTCTTCATCAGGATCATCATAATTGGACATAATTTTCCACATTTTTGTCTTATTTCTGTCTTCCTAATCTCCATCTTAAAAGGTCACTGTCCTGAAAACTCTATTACAGTACCCCACAGTCTTGGAATTGAATGCATAAATGTACTAGTTTGAAAAGCAAACTAGTGAGAGACTCCAAGTCAGAAATACAATTTAATAGGAAAAATAAAATAAATGCAATAGTTCAAACAAACAACCCACTGACAGAGTCACAATACAACCTGAGCCCCTGACGGTCAGGGGGGTTGTTAGCAGTCCGATTAAATGGTGGCTGCAGTCCTCCTGGAGTGATGGTCCTGTTGAAGCAGTGATTCTCTAGAAAAGGTCTGGTCTTCCCCTGAAGGTCCAGTTGTGGTGTAGAAGGGTCTGGTCTTCCTCTGAGAATCCAGTGGAAAAGGTTGCTTGTGCTGTTCCAAACCCCAGACTATATCCAGGTGGGAATGCTTGGCTCCTTCCCCCTGGGCGGAGCATCTCACAATGGGATGGTGAGTCACAGGGCAAGGCATTGATGGGCTCATTAACAGGAGATAGTCCGGAGGGAGGAGGCAGCTCATGAGGATGGTAATAGAATACACTGTAACCCAGGACAATAAAGAGCAATGACTTCTACTTCAATGGTTTCAAAACAGCAGTATCAACTTTAGAAAGAATTGTGAAAAAAAAATAACTTGCCAGAACATACTTTTCACCCTCCTATTCTGTCTTTCCTCGTAGTTCTGTTAAAAGAAGGATTTACCATGTAAACTTTCTCACTTGGGAAATTGTTTTGAATTTTGAATACAAGGGCTTAGTCTTTGTAAAGTATATCTATATCATACTTTGGAGGCTCTTAGATCTTTTCTCCTTACTTACTTCATGTTGAAAATCTGGCCTTAATTTTAAAGAAAAGATTTGTCATTGTTCAAATGAAGATTGGTGGACATAGGAATTATAATTTCTCATAAATTATATGAGAAGCAAGCGAATGTGACAATGCTCCTTCTCATCCCTTTTTATAGCACTTACCTATGTTCAACTTCCTCTCAGTGACAGATCTATACTACAAAGTATGAAGGCTTTGTGCCAACATTTCTTGCCCTCCTTTGGTCTTCAGGCGTTTTAGTTACTCTTCTAGTTTTGTACCTGTCACTTTGCCTCATGCAAATTGTCTACCTGAAAACCACCTTTTTTCTTTTCTTGTATTTTTTGTTTGTATCCTGTTCTATTCTCTTTCACTATCTCATTTTTTCTTCAACTAAGAAGTTTAAAGGTGTAAGAAAAAGATGCCTAGAGGCTGCTTTCTCCCATTCTCCCATGACAACAGACTAAGTACCTACTAATACAGACTTGATGCCTTCATGTCTTACAGTCTTGACTGCTTCATCTTATGCCATATTGAAGGAAAGAAAAATTGTTCAACTGTATTTATGCTAAGGATTTTAATCTTTACTAGCTAGCCCAAGAGTGCTGCTCATGTCTAAAAACAACTTTGCAGCACTTTCTCGTTAAGCAACTGTTGCACTGTGCTGTCAGTACTACTTCTCAACAGTTCCTGACAATTCTTTCTGCGAGGAAAATGGGATAAGGTTTCTTCATTTTCTGGAAAATGTTCTATATCTCTGAATGTTTGGATCTCTTTTTAGACCTGCTCTCAAAATGAATGTTGGGAAGAGAGCTTGGCTCTTGCTTCAAGCTTTCCACACTAAAGCTGTGGTAAATGACTGTTTGAGAAGACATCTCAGATACTTGGTATCTGAAAAAAAATCTGTAATAATCTGGGAAGTGTCTAACACACGGTGAAGCCTACCACAAAATCCAGTAGAGTGCTGCCTGAAAGAGGGAAGTTATTATTGAATTTCACTTGTTCTGCATAGGTTCTTCTTGTAACAGTGCAACAGCCTAGCAAAGAATTCTTCTATACCTCTAGGTACAAAACCCACACTATACTGTCCAGTGGTTTATCGCTATAATCAATAAAGAATTATAGGGGCAGAACTGCAGGAGAATATATCAGTCCTTGCTAGCAGCCTAGTACCATCCTGCAAAACATTTGTCAGGCTTTCACTAATCACTCCTGTGCAAATTATAAAAAGTAACATTTTCATGATAGATTTTATCTTATCTTTCTCCATGTTACTTTAATATTAATATGGATCTGGACTGTTTCTATGACAAGTAGTATTAGAGATGCTAATCGTGGCTCTTCATCCAGAGGTTATGGTAGATAATCAGAAAAATGCTGATGAAGCATCTTCTGATATTACTTGAACTTTTGTTCAGTAGATTTTATTACTCCTATTCACAGCAGTTACCAAATAAATTACGTTCATGCTTTTAAGAGTGTACTGATGCTGGATGTTAATTCATGCTTATTGTAGGAGCTATTAAAATATCTTCTTGATAAACTGACCAAAGAGAAGGAGTGAATAGTTTTTGGGTTTGATGAAGTGTTGATCAAACAAACCATTGATTCTTTTTACAGTGATTTTTCGTGAAATACAAATTAACAGTGTGAAAAGTTCAGCATACATATCTTTGGGAATAATAAAAAGGAGCTATTCTACATTACTGTTAATGGTTTGATGAGAAAAATAAATCTTCTTAACAGTCATATTTGGGAACTATAGTTCAAATCTGGGGGAAGGGAAATGCATCATAGGCACGTGCAAACATTTTTAATAGGACATTTTATCTTGTCTTCTAAAATAAAAAGCTGAAATTAATTTTGTCAAATCTCATTATTTGTAAAAATCCTGAGGTGTTAAGAAGAGCAGCTGTAACACCATTTTCTCTGCAGATCCCAGGATCTGGGATGACAACTTGAGTTCTTATCTCTTTATATCAGCATACATTATTATTCTTTTCTGGTTCTGAATTTATTTTTTTCCCCAAAAAAATCTTCTCTACTTCTGTTATTTAGATATCTTTAGGCACCTTTTTCTTCAAGCTCATATGAGACTCAAACTCCATCTCCTATGATGTACTCTATCTTTCTTGCAGGAAGACCCTCTGACCAAGTTCTAAAAGAATGCAGAGTAAGATGAATGTAAATGGAATTCCTCTTTTTAAAATATTTTGGATTCAGTATTAGAATTTATGAAAGAAGAAAACTGTCTTCTTTCCGTATCTTTCAAGGAAAAGCTCAGGGGCAGAATTTTGGAAACTTTTACCTATTCATCACAATTCAGAAAGCTGTTATTCGTGAAGAGCAAGCAAAACCTGTTCCCAAAACTCGTTCTGCTGTTGGCTCACTCTTGTCTGCCTACAGTTAAAACAAGAGTAAACTGAAAAGAAAGATGTTCCTTCTTGGTTGCAGAAAGATCCATTTACACTTGTTTAGCTAGTGCTTTCTCCCTGGATGAATTCAGTTCTTCCATTACTGTGAGCCTTGATGTGGTTATGGTAAAGTAACAATTGGAATATCAGATTTCTACCTCCTTTTACCTCATGCTGCAGACTCAGGGAAATACCATGCATGTTAAAAGTTGGAAGGCTCCTTTTCGTTCTACTGTGAGTTACTGCATAATAAAAAGGAAGACTTTCAATGACGATTTCAGTGTTAAATCATATCTCCTTCCAGTGATGGACATAGTTAAGTTCTATAACTCTTAGTGAAGCAAATTTAAGCCAGCAAGTACTTTAGAAAATTGCCTTGTAAATCTGTTAAATACATTATTGTATTGACCCATTTAATACTCTGAAAATATAGCAACAATTGCTCAGACCTAAATTTTTCCATAAAATTTGAAAAATTTAGATCTTTTGAGGACCTACTCGTGTATTGAAATCTTAATGCAATTTAACAAATATTTGATTTTGAAAAGCATTCCACACCTGTTTCTCAGTGCTGTTTCCTGACAAGGAAAAAATAATCTTTTTTTTTTTCTGATTTATTGACTGTCAAAATAAATAGATGGACAGAAAATTTCAGCAGCATGTACTTTCATGCTTGTAAATATTGCAGAAAATCTACTTTTGAAAATCACTTAACAAAAAGTTGGAAATTAAGAATAAAAGTACTGTGGTGCAGCTCTAACAGCTTCTACATCTCACAAGGGCTTGAGTTCAGCTAACCTGTGTTCAGAGCTAGGTATTTTTCAGACTGTCTAGGTGGCTTTGCCCTGTGGTCTTAACATGATGGGCAAATACCAGATATCTGTGTTTCTGTAAGTTGTTCGTGCTTCTGAAAATCAGGTTTGTATCTGGAGCCCCTTCAGTGTATCATAGAACCACAGAACCACAGAATGGGTCAGGCTGGAAGGAACCACAGTGGGTCATCTGGCCCAATCCCCCTGCTCAAGCAGGGTCATCCCAGAGCACATGGCACAGGATTGTGTCCAGATGGTTCTTGAATATCTCCAGTGAGGGAGACTCCACAGCCTCTCTGGACAATCTGTTCCAGTGCTCAGACACCTGGACGGTAAAGAAGTTCTTCCTCAGATTCAAGTGAAACTTTCTGTGCATCAGTTTCTGCCCATTGCCTTTTGTCCTGTTGCTTGGCACCACTGAGAAGAGCCTGGATCCGTCTTCTTGTCACCCTTCCTTCAGATACTTACAGACATCGATAACATACCTTCTCGGGTCTTCTCTTCTTCAGCCTTTGCTTTTAAAAATATTCCTGTCCCTAAACCATCTTTGTTGCTCTCTGCTCAACCTTCTCCAGGAGCTCCGCGTCTCTCTGGCCTCACCAGGGCTGGGTAGAGGGGCAGGATCACTTCCCTCACCCTGCTGACAATGCTCTTCCTAATGCACCCCAGATCTGCAGTGTACCAAAGTAGTACTGCAACTATAAATATATGTGTTTTAATACAGCAAGAAAATAAGATTTTCGTGTTGAGAATTGTATTCCCTATGATAGTTTTAACTCCTGAGTAAAGACTGAAATATTTACCTGCTGCTTGAATAAATGAATAATTCAAGATACTTATGATATTATCCTTTTCTACAGATTTTTTTTTAAAAATCTCACTAGCTTGATCTTTGTAAACATGATTCAAAATTATTAAATTGGTTGAACAATATGCTGATTCCAAGCCAGATTTCAAAAACTGTAAATACAGCAAAAAACAAAAGTAGAAAAAAATTTACTCTAATAACTCATTCAAGTCCTTTCACTCTGTTTCATCTGCAGACTCCTTAAGAAAACTGCAGTGTTGTCATGAAAAGTTGACTGTTTAAAGACTAAAGAATAAAGGAAAACTCTAGCTAGAAATGGAAAAGAGAAAGCAATGAGACACTCAAAAACAAGCAAACAAACAAAAAGTTTTTCTTCAGCATGTCCTGCCAGTATTTTTATGCTTTTCAACTTAATGTATTGGTATCTTTGAATATATGTCAAAAAAGGCAATCTGTAAGGAAATAACTCCCTTTCCTTAGTGATTGGTCTGACGAATTATGGGAGGCAATACAGATACTCACAGAGCCACACCTAAAGTTTTATGAAGACATCCCAGTTCTCTGGTCAGACATTTTTCGAGCATTAGACTGGTTTGAAACTGTGTTCTGAACACATGGAGATGCTACCTTTAATGGATCACATAACAGCTGGAGCTTTATAGAAGACATGCATAATGTGGATTGAGCAACTTGAATTACTGATATAATTATGAATATCTTATAATGTATAATTATCTGCACAAAGAGCCCGTGTAATACAATAACTCTGTCCAAGGGGCTCTAGCTTGTCTTTAATGTGACAATAATGTTTAGTACTTTATTTTTATGAAGCTCTTTCTAATCACTAACTAATTAATCCTTACAACACTCTCTTGAAGTGCGTGTGCGAGCCTTGAGCTTAATTTTTGACACCTCCAGAGGTCAGCACAAATCACAGTTTCCCTGGACCACAGTGGAAGGACAGGAAGCTTTGCAGGACTGACCCTATAGAACAGCTGAGGTAGATCTGGTGAATTGCTTGCTTTCAAGTTTGGTCCTTGAACAAACAAGTGTAGCCTCAGTAGCTGGTATTGCTTAAATAACTATTGCAGCCTCAAACTCAGGGAAGTTAGCATAAAGGAAGAGGTGAAAAATCAGATTTGTACAAGACAAATTAGGGGAATACGAGGGAATTAGAAAATCCTTAAAACCTCAGCCAGTGGAAAATGTCGTTACAGTAATTTTGAAAAAAATTATTGAAATACAGATTATTGACAGAGGTTTGTCATTTTTACATCAGGATGCAAGTAGGAAAAGTGAGTACAAGCTAGATTCCTGGTTTTGGACAAGTGGGGCAAAAGGTAGGGGGTCTTTCCACAGCACATGACATCTCCTGAAATCATAAGTAGCCTTCTAGAATTCAGGTAAAATAGTTCCAGGTACAACTTTACATGGCTGCTTGTCTAGGTAAAGGCTGCTCTCACAGTCAGCTTCTATCCTCCAAGTGGTAGGTAAAACATAGCAATCACTTTCGGAAGTCATTTGGGAACAGTTCATGATTTGCTGTCTAGACTAAGAAATAAGTTTTGTTTTCTTACCTAGCTGGTATATATAACATGGTTTGGGGAGTGAAGAAGGAGCCATATGGGTTTTAGATAGCATTTTTTTCCCCTTCAAATCAGGTTTGAGTTAGGAAGAGAGGGAGGATAGAGTGCAATCCTGTCACTCCTGTGAAAAAAGCAGCTCAGCTATATAAAAAAGGAAAATATATCTTAATACCTTTCAGAAAACCTAAAAAATTCCATATCCTCTCATTTCACTCTTATAAGCAGTATTTTAGAGAAGACATGAACAGAGTTCCTGCAGAGAAATTGGAACCAACTAAAGAAACAACTGAATACTGGCAGAACCCTAATTCATGTGAAAAAAATTACTGAAAGATGACAGTCGGCTGGGTTACTGTTGGAAGTTCCAACCCACCCGCCATGGACAGGGACACCTTCCACTAGACCAGGTTGCTCAGAGCTCAATTCAGCTTGGCTTTAAAATGCTTCCAAGGATGGGACATCCACAACTTCTCTGGGTAACCTGTTCCAGCACCTCACCACATGCACAGTAAAGACTTTTTTCCTAATATCCAATCTAAACCTATTGTCTCTCTGTTTGAAACCATTCACCTTTTGCTCTGTCGCTGCATGCTCCTGTAAAGTCCCTCTCCATCCTTCTTGTAGGCTCTCTTCAGTTACTGGAAGGCTGCAAGTAGGTACACCCTAAACCTTCTCTTTTCCAGGCTGAACAAACTCAATTCTCTCAGCCCTTCCTTGTACAAGAGGTGCTCCATCCCTCTAATCAACTTGGTGGCCCTCCTCCAGCAGGTCCATGTCCTTCCTGTGCTGGGACCCCAGAGCTGGATGCAGCACTGCAGGTGGGGTCTCACCAAAGCAGAGCAGAGGGGCAGAATCCCCTCCCTGGCCCTGCTGCCCACGGTGCTCTGGATGCAGCCCAGGACACGTTTGGCTTTCTGGGCTGTGAGCGCCCATGGCTGGGTCATGTCCAGCCTCTCACCCACCAGCATCCCCAAGTCCTTCTCAGCAGGGCTGCTCTGGATCTGTTCATCCCCCAGCCTGTGTTGATACTGGGGGTTGTCCTGATTGAGGTGCAGCACCTTGTACTCGGTCTTGTCAAATCTCCTGAGATCCCCATGGGACCACTATATCCAATATTTGCTTTAATTTAGAACAAATCCTGTACTAATTGATTTTCCATTTCAGGAGGGAAAATAGCCTGATTGAGCCAACCTAAATTTGACGATAACTATTGATAATAGTTTTCTACTGGTAAAAATGAAACATTTAATATTTAAACATAGAAGTATTTTCATATTTTAATAGTAACTTTAAAATTTTAATATTCTACTCTACTATCATTATACTAAGCACATATATGACATCCTTTTACAACTAGAGACAAAAATAAATAATTGAAATAATGATTCAGTACTCAACTCAGTTATGTCTTTGCATATGTTTAGCAGGTCACTCCTTGAAATTATTATTTCTCCAACTACTTCCTAGTTCCACTTGGGAATATAATGCAAGTTGTTCTACCATAATGGAAGGAAGAATGTGAATATTCTTAAATGTAAAAGGTAAGCATGTATCAGGTCATATTGCACAATGAGATAGCTGAAGTCTAATAGTCCAAAACATTATTTTCAAAAGTATTTACATTGCACATTAATACCAATGCTGCTGTCTGTATTCTCTGCTTGGTATACAAAATGATTAGCTTTATTTTAAATAATACTTCAAACAATTTTTAGACAATGGAATGTAAATCCAGGTAAATTAATATTCCTTCTGGGACATGATAGATAATTTATGGAATGAATTTTGTGAAATTTAAGTAATTTGAATTAGCTACAGACAGTCTGTTTTCAAGAACAGAGGTACCTCAAATTGTTTTCTCTCTAATTATTTTGTCTGCTTGTCTCATTTTTGTTCCCTACTCGGTTTGTGATAAAGTGTTGCCATGGAAGAGAGAAAAAAAATATCATCGTTTTTGACTACCTTTTGTGTTTACAAAGCTTTGGTGAAATAGGAAAAAAGAACGAAGAAAACTCATTTGTAGAAAATGGTATGAACCAATAGATATGACTTCACATTACAAATATTTCTTAATAAACTTCAGGTATTCACAATTTTTATTTGGAAAAAAAGAGAGATTGAAAGTTTCCATTCTCTATCTCTGCCACTAGTAAAGAAAATAACAGGTAAGCATTTTTCGCTAACATAAAAGCAGTTGAAGAGACTATATAATGCTTTTGATGTATATAGGAATTTGGAATGAAAATGCTTCACTTTTTTGAGTTTAGGTGTGTAAAACAATCCATCAAAACTCTGTCAATCTACTGATTCCATGATGAGAAACTAATTACTTTGGTTTTGGAGAGTCAGAGCTTGCTTAGCCTGGGGAAAACACTCTCTCATGTCCAGCATTTAACTTGGATCCTTGAACTGGTCCTGTTACCTCCAGGGACTGGAGCAGTCTGAGCTGAGAGGACAGGAATGAGTTGCTGTGCGTCTCTGGCCCTGTGATAGTGCAGGCACAGGAAATGCTCCAGCTCTCAGTGAGATCTTTGGTATTTCTCTTTTGAATTTCAGTCCCTGACTGAATCAAAATAACTTGAACAACTTAAAAGCACACTTACCAATACATAAAAAAGGGTGAGATCCTTTGTAAAACTCTGTTGCAAGAGACATGTACTCAACAAATTCATTATAACATTCAACTGAAACTGTGGAAGGATGACAAATGCCACAAATTTAATTGAAGATAACAAAATGAGAAGCATCAAACCCAAAACAATTACTATTGAGATAAATATGTCCCATTCATAACTGTAAACAACACTTGACAAAACTTGTTGATCTTCATATATGACTTAGAAGGTAAAAGGTATTAATAAGGAAAGCTATTGATTATGAAAATCTACAGTATTCTATATCACTCCATAATACATGACAAGGAATAAAACTTTCTTTTATTTCAACAAATAATCCTGAAGAGAGCAGCTTTCATAGAAAGCAGAGATATTTTGGAAGTGCAATTTTCCCTAACCAGGGAAGGAGAACTTGTAGTTTTTGCTCTATTTAGAAGGTGGAAAATGATGAAAAGAGGGAGACAAAAATGCTCTAACTACTATGCATGTTTATTACATTTTTGTAATATTTTCTCACATTTCTCACATTTCAAGAATGGTGTGTTCTTGAAAGTTTTAATTTGAGAGAACTGTAACTTTAAAAAAAAATTATCATTTTTGAACAGAAAAAGGAAATTCTAAAAGAAAACACATTGGCCTGGTGTAGCTTGCATTCAGTTATCAGGCTGAAACACTGTATGAAGATCTTGACTGATATTTAAGAAAATAAAAATATATTTATGTCAAAATTTGAGGCTAATAGTGAAAATGTTCTGGGCAAAGAATTAGAATGTAAAACTGGAGGGACTGACTACCCTGAGGGAGAGAAATTGCACTGAGTGTTTTGATGGTTTTGGTTTTAAGCTTCAGTAGCAGAAGAGTTTCAAGAGAAAGGGAGGATAAGACAGTGCCCTGCAACACAGGCTTGCTTTTCATTAAAGGAGAATAAGGGCATATTCTGATTAGCAGGAGAAATAATTAAAGGAATTCTGTATTCTCAGAGGTCACAAGATCAGACTTTGATATGATCCCAAACGCAATCCCTGTACTAACCATTAGACATCTTATTTAAGGAAAATACATGAATACTATAGCTGATGATGCAATCGTATGGATTACACTCTTAATTATTTTTATTGTCTTCCTTGAAATTTTGTGGCTTTTATATATTTTCTAAAAAAAAGGGGGGAAAATGTATAGTATAGTCAACAGTTAATTTAGTGTTCCTTTTGAAGACCTTAGCAGCTTTCTAAAGCCTTACTATGAATCACAGTGAAGGAAAAAAATTCAACCTGTATGGGGCAGATTATTTAAATTTAATTTCTTTTCCAATGACCCTTTCACTTTCTAGATTTCCAAGCTTTCACCATGAAATAAATTTCATTTAATCTAAGCATAAGGACTCTTAATTATATTGGAGGAGCTCTTAATTATGTCATTTCCAATCATGGTGGAACTTCTTTTTGTCTGAGACTAATCAAAGGTAAAAGAAGTCAGAATGCACTTTGGAGTTAAATTGGAATAGTTTCATGCTCTGACGATTTCATGCCAAGCAAATAGTACTTAAAGAACTGATGGTCTTCCTCGATACAATTTTAAGGTCTGAAAGTTTCTTTTATATCAGGTGTATGTTTATTGTGTCTACTTATTAATTTCTAATCATACCCACTGCGTTCCTGTACAAACTCAGAAGGGATGAGGAGACATAAATATTAACCATGATCAACCACTTGAATTGCCCAGTACTTCCTCTAAAAAGCAGCTACCAAAAATAAGTATTCCTTTAGATAATTTACATCTTAACCTTTCTTTTGTCAGATTTTTTGATGTCCTGAGATGGAGACTGTGCTGGTTTGGGGTGGGATATGATTAATTTTCTTCAGTCACTAGTATGGGTCTGTGTTTTAGGTTTATGCTAAACCAGTGCTAAAAACACAGGGATGTTTTCATTACTGCTGAGCAGTTCTTACACAGCGTCAAGGCCATTTCTGCTCCTCACACCACCAGCAAGAAGGCTGGGCATGCACAAGAATTTGGGAGGAGACACAGCCAGGACAGGTGACCCCAGCTGACCCAAAGGATATTCCAGACCATACAGAGTCATTCTCAGCATATAATACTGAAGGATGAAGAGAGAATGGGAGATATTTGGAGTGATGGCGTTTGTCTTCCCAAGTCAACATTACAAGTGATGAAGCTGTGCTTTCCTAGAGATGGCTGAGCACCTGCCTGCCCATGGGAAGTGGTGCAGGCACTTGCAATGTTTTGTTTGCATGTGTGGCTGTTGTTTTCCCTATTAAACTGTCTTAAACTAAATCCAGGAGTTTTCTCGCTTTTGCCTTTCTGATTCCCTCCCCCATCCTGATGTGGGGGGAGTGAGTGAATATCTGAGTGGGGCTGAGTTGCCAGCTGGGGTTAGGCCTTGACAAGGTCGATGCATGTGGTTATAGAATTTGATAAGAGAGATGTACAAACATTTTCAGAAACAAAAACCTTAACATCTTATTAAGCAAACATGAAAAGAAAATAAATTTCTCTTTATGGCAATTTGGTTTTAAACGTAGTACCAGAAGTCAGACTGTACAGACAATTAGGATGAAATGCTCACCCCCTGTAAAACTACTTGTAATCAGGAGCTAAGTGGCTCCTAATTTTCTTTGAGGCAAAGGTATACGGTAACTAGCTTTCCTAGATAAACATAGAGGATATTTACACAAAAATTTGAGATTTCAACTATAAAAGATTCTTTAAAGAAATTCAATTTTCCGTATAATATTCTAATTTTTCTCTTAGGGTCATGCTTATATTGCCTCCCAATGTGCTGTTTGATCTTCATAAGTTTTATTATTTAAGATTATAATCAGTTCTTATATGTTTCAATAAATCTTGTTCTGATTTCAATTAATAAAATAATATATGTAAATTAAATAAATCTATGGTTCAAGCATAGCACATATAATATCTCACAGTGTTCTACAACATCCTGCTTTCTTTACACAGAGAGAATATCACAGCTTCCTTTGAGATAGGGATGGACATAGTAGATTCAAAAAATTTAAAGCTCCTAATAAAACTGAGAATTGAACCAGGGACTACAGAATTCCTGAAGTATCTATTGCCTTGTCCAAATCCTTTTTATATGGTTTTCGTCACAAAAAAAATGCTTTTATCAATTCTGTTGTCAGGTTTCTATCCTTCTGTAACTATGTGGCTATCTAATTCAATACTTTTTCTGGAAAAGGTGGATGAATTGGGCTAAATTAATATGTTTTTCTTTCTGAATGAAAATGTAATGATAAATATTTGAGGATTTGTGTATTTCCGGATGCAGTCTCTTTCAATTTGCTATACCAGTGCTTTTGTGATTTTATGTCAAAGTTACATTTCTGGGCAAACACTTTACTGGTGTTTAGATTTACTTTTCAAATAATTCACAACTCAAAAAAATATTAGTTTATACAAAACCAGGTTGTGTTCTAACTGTAAGACTGTATCATAAACAATATTTGCACCTTGTTAAAAAAACATAGGCAGTTCTTGGGCCTGAGTAGCTTCTTTTTGCCACTCTGGAAGGATTTTCTCCTTGCAGAAAGGGAACTGGTTTGGCCACTGAGGAGTCCTAAACTAACAGCAAAATAATTCTTAAGTGTTGGAAAAGAAGAACCTTGCAAGCTGTGACATTTGGAGATAATCTGCAGGTTATAGACACATACAGTCTTCAGGATACAGGGATCGCTGAGGGTATATGACTTACTGTTTCTATGTATTTGGGATGAACAAAATTAAATCTCCCCTATAAAGTGGAAACACTGTTGCTCCCATGAGGATATGGGATTTACATATTCTTATCACTCAACCTACAATAATATTCCCTAAACAGGCTGGTTAATTAGCTAGAGAAAAAACAATCTCCTTTTCCTCCTGTAATACTTAGAATCATAGAATTATGATTTAGACAAATTGTCTAAACTGATAACTGAATCTATAACTGATTTCTGCATGCTATTTTTTTTACTTGAGTTATGAGTGTCCCAAAAAATGCCTCTGGTAATTTTTGTAACTTACAAAATCTTACCCACGAGGTCATACATTTAATTTAGATGTGTAATGCAACAGAGTTCTAGGAAAAAAAGGAGATTTTTCTTGAGATCTGCAGTTAGTTTTTATTAAAAGATGAAGTTCTTTAAACTAAATTCAACACCAGAAGAAGTTTAATTAATTTTTACGTTATTTGGTGGTGCTAGGCTTGAATATTTGATACAGCTTTTCCACAGTTAATTCCACATATCCATGAAGTACAAGATGCTTGTTAAAACTAGGCTTGAATGGCGATCCTGGTCAGTACTGCTGGAGCTGGACAAAGACATAAAAGAAAAAAATGTGTAAAAGAGCTGTAAAGTGTTAAAATCGAATAATAGCAGTACAACTGGTACAAAAGAAGGTGAAAATATCCTACAGGAAAAATTAGGTGTCTTGTAGGCGAGAATTATACAGATGGAGTATCACAATTAAAAGGTCATATATTCGATGACTGATATGAATTTCTACAATAAAGTCTTGGCTAACCAGCAGAAAATGTCAAAGGCACACTAAAAGATAACCGTAACTGATTTGTCAATGGGACTATGACCTATTTCTGATGCACAGGCTGTGAAAAAGGTAGATAGGGATATTTCCCCTCATTCTGCCTGTGTAGCATACTACATAAGGGTAACCAACCTAAAAAGTGGTGGAAGGAGCTTATTGAGTAAACCCCATGAAAAGCTGGCCATAACACTTAAAGAAAGACATAACTCTTAAGGAACTGCTGTTAAAAAGATCTAGAATGGTGCTCTGTGGCATGGAGAGACAAAACTAAAAAGGCCCAGTTGGCTTATCTTGGTAAAATTAAGACTGAGTAAGTGTATGAGCACTCTTCAATCAGTATATCAGGAACCAATTTTAGAAAGGATAAACAAAAAAAATATTGACAACGGAAAACAAGAACAAAAGAGGGCTGCAGGACATAACCTTTTTAAGTTGTAATGCTTCCTCCCACACCTAAGATTTGTGATTTCTTCTGATTTATTCACACAGAAGATTCTAACTTGCAACGCAACAACCAGGTTGTTCTATTGTAACATACAGTTACAGATTAGAAAATTCATATATCTCACCAGGAACTGACACAACTCTCAAAAGATCAGACATAAGGAATTTTATCCTGTTACCTATTCACTCTATGTTTCAAATCAAAGATAGCAGACGAGCCAGCTAAATATGGAAAATTTAACTACCGAGTAAACATCCTAATAAATTGCCTGCCAGCATCCATTTAAAAAATTATTGCACTTGGAAACACTGAAATCACCTAAGTTGTCAAGAGAGCAAAATTCATTTATAAATGATTTATCAAATCTTAATCTATCACATCTATTATAGATATTAAATATTTTTTCTGGTTTGTACATATTCATATATAATACACACTTTTAGCTGAGGAATTCCATCATTTCAAAAAGAAGGGAATTACCAAAAATCCGCATTAGAGTAATACAAATGTAGAAAAAAAATTAGACTTTTTAAGACCAGCAGTAAATGCATTCCTAAAGGAACCAATGGGCAGAAAGCCTAGTATTTCACATTCCTGTAGTAAACACTGTAATGAGGTCCCAGTTCAGGACAAATATTTATAGAACTGCCTTACACGCTTGCTAATCCCTTCCCCCATAGCAGTCACAGCGCAGCTCTTCATGTATAATGGATGGCTTTGCAAATGCAGATGAAATTCTTGTGTCTGTGTGTGAGAGACAATAGCTTTCAGAAGACTGTTAAATGATAGACGAGACCTGAAATCATCATGAATAAAATAAAAATTAGTAACGTATTCAGTAGGTTTGAATGTTTATTTTGATGCCAGTTTTTTTCAGACAAAAATATTACAACCCACTTTCCCAAAAAATATCCTGAGTAGAGAATACACTACTATGCCTTTCCTTACTTACAAAGTTCTCTGTGCAAAATAAGGTGTTTAATAGAAAATAAAAACCTGGTTTTGTCCAAAAGCTTTTCAACTATTCTGGCTTCTACCTGTGTGGCTGCTTTTATTTCTTTGCTGTCAGTGCATTTTTAATGTTTTTAAATTGCCTTGTTCTTATCTACTTAGGCTGAAATTCTGCTGGCACCATCTGTGAAAGGTTGCCAAATAGTGGTTAATTTCCCACTGCTGATTTCCCAGTGGAAGACACAGGTTTTCCCAAAGTAACTTTATACATGCGAAAGCAAGAGGGCTGGAAAATCAGGGAAGTGGGCAATTCAACAAAGAGAACTAAATAGAGTAAAATGAAGAGACAGATATTTTTGATGTAGGTGCAATAATTTTCTGCCAAGAAAGCAGAGACACTTCCATCTCGTCAGTCTATTCCTATCCTGTTTCCAAAGGACTAGAGCAATAACAGTATGTCAGTAATGTCTCATATCTGCGACAATACCTGTTATTAGCCATACACAGACACAAAACAGCTGATTGTAATTGATTCTAAATCTTTATAATAAAATTTTTTAAAATTGGAGATAATTCTCCAATCTGCCTCTGAGATTTGATGCCAGGAAAATTATTTCTTAGAGCTTAGGGCTGTAAGGGGACAGAGATCTAGTTAGATTCCATTTGCCACAAGATATTAGATCTCATCCATATAGCCAGTAGGAAGCCTAAATATTTTAGATTAAGTTTGTGAAACTGAATTGTGAATCAGAAGCAGGGTATGTGATTTGAAGATCTGCTCCCAGCAGGGAGCTGATTAGGTAAGACGCACACAACTGAACAGAAAAAGAAAATCATATCCCACACTGAAACAGGATATTGAATCGTAACAAAAAATATATGGCAATTAATGGAAATCCAAGTATGCAAATAACTTTAGTTGAGGAGGTAAGGAAAAGGTCCTTTCACCAACCTTATTTCATAAAGACTCATATTCTACAGCATCAGAATTTTCTCTGAAACTCCTGATGATTTTTGGCTTCTTTCACCCTTCACGATTCCTGTAAGTTCTGTGTGCATTTAAGAATTCAAAGTGGGTGTGGTGGGTTGGCCACTCACAGAGTCACAAACTGGCTGAGGACAGAGAGGACCTATGGAGGAAATCTGGTACAAACACCCTGCTCAAGCAGGGCCACCTACAGCCGATTTACCAGGATGGCTATTGAATATCTCTAAGAAGGGAGACCCTAGAACATTTCTGGGCAAACTGTGCAAGTGCTCAGTCATCCTCACAAATAAAAAGTGTTTACCAATGTTTAGAGGGAACCTCCCGTGTTTTAGTTTGTATCCACTGCAGATTGTCCACGGTGCTTGGGCACCACTGAAAAGAGCCTGTCTCCCTCTTCTTTACACCTTTCATTCAGGTACTTACATACATCTCCGAAGGGATGTTAGTGCTACCAGCCAGACCCAGCAGCAGTTATTAATGGAGAGACTTTTCTTGAAACAAAAACATGAAATGAGTGAAGATAAACAAGAGAAGAGGGGAATATAGCATGTTTATAACATAAATAATCCTGGATGTTCATTTTTCCTTAATATAAATCTGAATTCTGTGGGGTTGAGAATTAGACCTGATTGCAACATGGAAAAACACACAAACACTCACAAAGGACTTCGTAGAACCTGAGAAAACTTACAAAAATAAATCCTTCCCCAGAAGTCCTGTTTTTCGTTCTGACCTTCACTTACCTATCTGATCTCAAAATCAAACAAGCTTATTAAAGTGCTTGTCTACGCAAGACTATTCTCCTGGCATTTATGCTTGATTAGAAATGACTGGGTAAGCTCCCAAATAAAAAAGCTAGATTCATGTTTACCTATTGCTGCTGGAAGCCTAAAAGTTCCTGACACAAACACAGCCTCTAGAATTAGGCATTGCAGTAGCAATCATAACGAAATTTTGTAAACTGAGCGACCAATTTTGTCTTTTTCACCCAAATTCTGAAGGCTAAGGGCAAGCCCATCTAAGTCTCATCAAGAAACAGATGTAGACTGAATCATCAACCCCATACTGATGCCACTGCATTTCCTTTTGCTTTTTTTTCTCCATTTTTATTCTTCTAAAGTCTTTTCTGCTAAGCTCAATAATGTTTTTCTTACAGAGTTCTGTGACATGGCACTCCTAGCAAATGCAGTTGTGATTCTTACCAAAAAAGTGCATTTCTGATTGCACTTTACAATGAATAGCTGGTTTAATGCCACAATTTATGTAAGAATGATTCAGCAGCACACATTAAGACAGGTCTTTAAACTAAACTGAATCAATGTGTGGTTCAGAAATTTAGAACCAATTACAGCTTCTCTATATTAAAACCTGGTGCTCTGTCATTAAATGAAATATTTTACAGAGTCTGACAGAATGGATGGAATAATCTGTTATGAGCTGTGTATCCTCTCATTTGTGACAGACTTATTTTCCAGACCAGAAAAGTCTGGCTTGAAAATTATGGAATTCTTGATTCAGGAAACCTGAATGGAGAAGCTTCAAATGTGAATTTCTGTGTTATGGTTAATGAAGAAAAACTAAGCTGAGTAAAATTGCCTATCAGTTTTAATGACATAAATATTAGACCATTACAAATAAAAAAGCTTGCATTGTGTGAAAGAGACTTTCACTGTTATACATGGAACTGTAAAAAATATAGTGATCCTATAAATGAAGATTATACCATGGAGCAGACAAAGAGGATGAATTATATTGATTTAAATTCTGGAGTTCCTGTATTTTAATAAATGTATTTTCAAAATGTATTTATATGTGTTTTATACTCGTTTATATTTAGGTGTAAAATACTATATTTTCCCATACCTTTTAACTGTCTACAACAGCACAAACTTTATAGCTACAATAAGCTTTGGGGACTGTTGTACATCCAAAGCTACTACATCAGGGAAGCTACAATAACATTAATAAAACACATGTAATTGACATTTGTACATTTCCTCTGTTTTTTCTCGTTTATATATTTTGGGGATATGTTTAATTTGAAATGTCTTAATCTTTTGAAAACCATATAAATTCAAACCCTTTTCCACAGCTTGCTTTCGTTTTTCTGGTTGTGATACAGAATGAAGTTAAACCTTTTTTGTCTAGTATTAATCATGAACTAAAAAGTATTTCTTACAACTTGCGGCAAATTGTAAAATTAGGAACTTCATTAGATGAAAAATATCAGCATCAAAGAGGCAACAATTGTGTAGTCAGTAATTCATAGGGTTGTTGTTAATTGTGTGTGAGCTAATGTAGGAGTAACAGCGGAGGGAGATGTTAGAAATTAAAGCAAAGTATTAGATTCCTTCAGTGAAGAGAAAATTTTTCAGTTTCTGCTCAGTGTAGCACTGTTCTTTAGCTAAAAACCTTTAAAGAAACTTCCTCACAATAAACAACTTCCACTGTTAAAAGCTCTCTCTTATGCTGGAGATTTGGGTGAGGTAAATGCTCCTCTGACTTGGTACAGAGACAAAAGACACTTGAGTCAAACCTCTCCCTTTAATAATTCAAAGGTGTTCTCCTTTCTTTAGAAACAGCTCTTTTTTTTTAATCCATCTTACAGATAATGTTAAGGCTGTTTCTCTAAATATTGCAGCTTTCTATGGAAGGTTATTTAACTCTTTTCCTCTTACTTCTGTGAAATACTCGTAAACAACCATTGCTACATGTAAAATGAAACACTATATGTTTCCCGTTTAGATTTATTTATTTAAGAGGAATTCAAAATGGTATTTATTGAGACTATTTGATTTGATTTATTCTGTTTTGATTGTGGTCTGCATAAATTCTTTCATGGAGGTCCAACAAATACTACTACTGTCTGGAAGTTCTGACACAGTGTAAGGGAGAATAATGAAACCGTATATGGGAGCACAAGATCATTGCTCATAAAGTGAGATTTTCCTGCTTATGGAGTGAAAATAAAAAGTGTAAAACTGGGTATCTGTCTTTTTGTTCGGATCTATCAAGCTCTCAAATAATCAAATTAATATTTATTTGGAAATAATATGGATAGATAGTTGATGATAGTAATTACATACTGTCATAAGTTTACAGTTGCACTCAAGTAGGATATGTCATGAAACTGATATTTTATGAATATTATTTGCCACTTCTGTGAAAAATTTTAATGTTTGATTCATTGTCAAATGCTGGTTTTTACATGGTGATCTCTGTGTGACCATTACTCAACTCTGATATTGGTAAACCAGTTTAAGTATCAGAATATCAATCTATAAATTCTGAATGTGGTAGGCATTCCTTTTTTCCTTTTTATCTTTTCTGGGTTTTATTTCTTACCTTTTTTTTTTTTTTAGTAATAATACTAGGTAGAAGGATTTCCTTTGAGGCTTTAAGCAAGCATCTATCTTACAATTCAAAGTCATCCCAACTGTTGTTCTCGACACCTTGATATGTGCCCCTCAGGGGTCCATACTGGGACCAGTGGTATTTAATATCTCCATTAATGACGTAGACAGAGGGATTGAGTGCACCCTCAGAAAATTTGCCGATGATACCAAGCTGAGTGGTGCAGATGACGCTCCTGAAGGACAGGATGCCATCCAGAGGGACCTAGACAAGCGTGAGAAGTGGACTTTTGGGAATTTCATGTGGTTCAACAAGATCAAGTACGAGGTGCTGCACCTTAATCAGACAACCCCCAGTACCAACACAGGCTGGGGGATGAACAGATCAGAGCAGCCCTGCTGAGAAGGACTTGGGGGTGCGGGTGGGTGAGAGGCTGGACACGACCCAGCCATGGGCACTCACAGCCCAGAAAGCCAAACGTGTCCTGGGCTGCATCCAGAGCACCGTGGGCAGCAGGGCCAGGGAGGGGATTCTGGCCCTCTGCTTTGGTGAGACACCACCTGCAGTGCTGTGTCCAGCTCTGGGGTCCCAGCACAGGAAGGACATGGACCTGTTGGAGTGAGTCCAGAGGAAGCCACCAAGTTGATTAGAGGGATGGAGCACCTCTTTGTACTAGTTTGAAAGCAAACTAGTGAGACACTCAAAGTCAGAAATACAATTTAATAGGAAAAAATAAATAAATGCAATAGTACAAACAACCCACTGACAGAGTCAGAGTACAACCTGATCCCCTGACAGTCAGGGGGTTGTTAGCAGTCAGATTAAATGGTGGCTGCAGTCCTCCTGGAGTGATGGTTCTGTTGAAGCAGTGATTCTGTAGAAGGGTCTGCTCTTCCTCTGNAGGATGGTAATAGAAAACACTGTAACCCAGGACCCTCTTGTACAAGGAAAGGCTGAGAGAATTGGGTTTGCTCAGCCTGGAAAAGAAAAGGCTTAGGGGTGACCTAATTGCAACCTTTCAGTACCTGAAGGGAACTCACAGGAAAGATGGGGCGAGAAAATTTACAAGAACATGTAATGACAGGACAAGGTGAATGGTGTCAAACTGAAAGAGAGTAGGTTTAGATTAGATTTCTTTACTGTGAGAGTGGTGAGGCACTTGGAACAGGTTGCCCAGAGAAGCTGTGGATGCCCCCTCTCTGGAAGTGTTCAAGGCCAGGCTGGATGGGGCTCTGAGCAACCTGGTCTAGTTGAAAGTGTTCCTGCCCATGGCAGGGGCATTGGAGCTAGATGATCTTCAATGTCACCTTCCAACCTAAACCATTCTATGGTTCTATGATTTGGCAGTCACAAGACATTTAAAAACATGTGTTGATGTGAAATGCAGTTTCTCTTTGTTTCTTTTGCTACTCAAGGCTAGTAGTTCATGTTACAAAAGCAATAAATTAAAAAATATAAACCTGAAAATGCTCAAGAATGGTGGAGAAATATTAAGTTCAAGGTCTGTACTGCAGTCGAGGTGTAGAGATTTCCTTTCAAAACTTCTAAGAAGTAATATATATCTATATAGATATGAGAAATAAACCCTCTGCATTAATTTGTGGGATATGGAAATATGATTTTGAAAATCCAGAGTCAACTATCTATATTATTGCTCCTCACATGAAGGCTTTTTTCATGCTTTAGCTTCTGTTTTAATTTGGGTTTAGGAAAAGGTACCAAATTAATTAAGCAGCAGCATTATACATCCCTTAAAGACAGGGGATAGGTTGAATAGTTCCATAGCAGTGATTCCTAGGACAACAGTTACTGCTAATAAACCTTGAGCTAAAGGAACTTGATAAATACCATGGCAAAGTAATTTCTTTCCAATAGGGAATTACTTGAACCTCCTGTCTGATCTGTGACCATTGCAGAAGTAAAAGTGGAAAATACAGATACTGAAATTTCTCACAAGTTTTTCTTACAAGTTTTTTTCTGGAATATAAGTAGCTGTTCCAGGATATGCTGGTATGTATCCTGGATTCCCACCCACCTCTTGTAGTAGTTAATAGGAAAAGGTGAGATTTGTATTTATAATTTGCTCAGATCCTTTCAAGAGCTTTTGAAGTTTTAGAACTCAAATATTAGAAATATTCCCGGCAAAAGGATAAAATTTCAAAATCTGCCACCAGATTATTAATAGCAACAGACTAATTAGAGATATAACGATTAAATATCCTTTTATTAGGCCATATTAACTGTTAGCATTGAAAAGCCACCAGGTGAAATAGTCTCTGATAAAATCATTTGTATTTCTCTGAAGCAATTCTTCCATATTTTAAAATTAATCTGAAGGAGCATAAGAAGAGTCAGGTTAAACTTGTAAATGAACAGTCTCTCTTTGTAGTAAGGATGTCGTTAGGTCTTCTATAAAATTACCAGAACTTTTCTGCCCTTAGAATATGCTTAGGTAGCCTATTCTCCAGACTTCAGCTGATTTCAGTTATCACATTCGTGCTTTCTTACTAGTTTTCACCAAATCAGTTTTCACATTACTTATTTAATTTACTTTGAAGCCTGACTGGGCTAATACAGTGTTTGGTATTAATGGTTAAAGGCTCCGTCTCCAGTTGATCTTATGAATTAATAATTTCAAGTCTTCTGCTCACACTTTAATTCTCATAGAAAGGTAAGAATGCTTTTTGAATCACAAATAAATGTACTGCTGCTTGCCTTTTTGGCTGGGTTGTATTCAGAGCTGGTGTACTGCTACAGAATATCCCCAGGAACAATGGTAAGATTTTTTCCCTCATTACTCAGAAAATATGTACATGTTCATTTCTGACAGGTTGCACTATATAAACCATACAGTTTCAAATCATCTGACAGGCAATCTAACAACTACCGTAGCAGGACCATGTGCCAGTTCTCAGGAATACCAATATTTACTGTCTTCAGAAACCCCTCTTGGTGTGTAGAGAATGAGCAGCAGCATAAGAGCTTCCAACTGATGTCTGTCTGATTATTTTTCCACTCCATTTTTCTTCCAGAGACAGTGACCTAGTAATAATGAGTGAAGATAACATACATTATTGCAGGCAAAGCTGACAACTTACGGATTTGAGCTTTACTTTGGAAATAAAAGTAAATAAAATATTTTTTTATTTTTCTCACCCTTTTGAATATCGCAAGAAACAAGTCAGCTGTGCCCGAACCAGCTCCCAGAAACTGTCAGGTCCAGTGCTCCATCTTCTCTGCTGGGAGTTCCCATGGCAACGTCTTTAGCTGAAGTAAAAGGAATTACAGATAGATATTTAATTTTTCTTTTTCCCCTGACTTCCCCCTTCCCCTCCTCTCTGTGCACGTTCACAAAAAGTGTTGCTGTCTAATCTTTGGGGCCCTGAGAATTGCCGTAGAGCCACCCAGCTACTTTTGCTCTGTTTGTTGCATTTGAAAAGTCTGTCCTAGTTCCCCTCTGTCTCTTGGGTGTCTGATTTACAACATCAAACAAGAAAAAAAAGGCAAGAGAGACTTTCAAGACTGGAAGTTCTTGTGGGGGGAAGATGCTAGCCCAGAGCTGTCTTCAGTTCCGGTACTTGAAAAACACAGCATGTTCAAATTTTTTTTTTTTTAATTTGACTGAAATTTTGCAAGGAGTGTGGCTATAATCGTTAAAGATAAGATATCACACATGAACTGTAACATCTAGAACCATGACTGCATAATATTTGCAGATGCTCAGATTTGTGTCAGTGAATTGCGCTTGACGAGATTGGTGGTTGCGTTGGCCACATTTGGCAACTGATAAAGGCTTATAACTACAGCAATTATCTGTGAGAAAATAACCTAGAGCTAGGTGAATTTTTTTGAAAATTTTGCAAAAATATCATCAAACTGTCACTCAAGAATTAATTAACTTTTTTTTCAGCAGGCAGGCTTACTGGAAAGAAAAGCATGGTGACAGGCATACAACACCCAGCGCAAGCTCAAGCTGTAGTTCCAGTGAGAGCATTGGGTTCTTTTGCACAAAAGTGGAACAGGGTGCTCATGGTGGCCCTGCTGCCAGCTGTGGTGAAATCAGCAAGCATCCTTCCTGACCACACTCGGCTTTGAAGAGAAGAACACATATCCAGGAGGAACACGTGCACAGCCCAGACATCATGGACAGGACCAAAGCTGTCTGTGTCTGTGGTGCGAGAACAGAAAACTATCCTCTTTCCCTTGTTTTGGCTTAAGGTGAGTTTAGTCCTGCAATGGACTTAAGATTTCTGCTGTGCCCTTGGGCCAGGGTTTACTTCAAAGTGGCATTTGAAGATGTGAGGACAGATAGCCAAGACTTAGATGTGGGGATGCTTAAGACATAATCTGTCCTCTGGAGAGCTAGAATGTGCTCGCAGGTTCCTGCAGTGTGGTCTGGGACAACATTAGGGGCCATATTTTGCTGAATCTACTCTGTGCTAAGAATGAAGATGATTCAGGTTTATGTTTCTGAGAAGTTAATGACTTAGCTGGAAGAAGAGGTTATGCAAGAAGTAGGCTATAACTCCTACATCAATTCCTGAGACCCCCAGTTTTGTTTTGAAAATTATAGAACAAATAGGAAAATAGAGGATCATCAGTACTATACCATTGTGCTCTGCAGTGTTTCTCAGTGACAACATTTCAGGTAGCTGTTTTAACTATCCCGCTGGGTGCTCAGATATAGCTCTCACATCCCACATAGATTGTGTGCAATACAGGGATGTCAGCCACCTTTGCTGACCTCAGCCTCAAACTGCAAACAGACATGAATCCAAGCACATATACTCCGTTTTAACATGCTGACATACAAAGCAATTTAAGATGGCAGAGCCTTCAAAAGATAACTGAGGAATTTTGTAATATCTATTAGCAATTACCAAAAAAGTATATAATCAGAGTGGCAGCATCTACAAGAGACAGTGTATTAATAGTTTTTGTAAAAAGTTTAATACTTTCAACTTAAAAGTATACCTGAAATGGGTCTGCAGGAACTGTATGAAATAAACTAATTTGTTGGGATTGTTTTTTTAAGAACTTCCTGAAACTTTGGTAAAGTCTGGGATTGCTTTTATCCCTAAAAAAGAACTTTTGCCATCATTTGTTACCTCAATGGAAACCATGCCTCTCCTCTTTACCACTCTAAACCCAGTGAGAACTTGGCTTGGAAGCAAGCCTACAGCAAATACCAGACTTCAGAGCCTGAGCTGAATTCTGGAACTTTGTGAGCAGAATTTCTTTGCCACTGTTACAAGGAATGAGGAAATTTATTTTGTAAAATAAGTGAAAGCCAATACTGATTTAAATTTGTTTCAGAAATTCTGAAATAAGTAGGGATGTTTGAGATTTTTCTTGCAGCAGAAGCATTCAATAAATCAAATATGTATATCCAGTGCACACCACAGCTTAGCTGTTTATGTTCTAACTACATAATTATGATCGTTAATCAACTTAAATTCAGAATGTCCCCTTCTTCAAAGGTGTGAAAAAGAGCTCTATTACATAGTCCAAGTTTTGTTCTTGGTTAAAAACAAGGTGCACCTGTTTCCCCACCCAGATCCTGCTTTAAGCATCTTAAAAATCTCCCTTGTTTCTTTCATTTCATTTAGTTGCTGACCAAAGTAATTGTGCCTTCAAAATCCTATACAGTTGTTTTTGTATTACTGTTCTGGCTTTGTCTTTTAACCCAATTATCAAGTAAAAAATTGGTATAATCTCTCGTGGTAAACAGGGAGATTATTGCTTTTTAATTATGAAGAAGCCTGTCACCTAACAAAGAGTTTGACAGGTGAAGGGTCTCCTCTGATCCTCCACTGACTCAACATTTTGTCTGTTTCTGTTTCAGTTAAAGAGAGCTCTTGGAACAATACATCACATGGAGGTTTTCCCCTTCCCTTGACAAATGCTGTGTATCAAAGACCTGCTGTGGTAAGAAGATTAAAAAATAATAATATGATGATAAAACAGATGTTAGCAGAGCAATAAAGATCTCATGTACTCTACACCACCAGTAATAATGATGTATGTCCATATGATAAGAACATCTCACCATCCTATGTCAAACATTCTGCTTGTCTCGTAGTGCATATAATCGAAATTTTGTTTCCCCCACGTAATTCTCTAGAAGTTCTTATATTATTCATGTATGAGCACTAACTGGAATGAATAAAATACTTTCACACAGTAATAAAACTAATGAATCGTGCAGTAAAGTTTAGGTACAAGGGCTTAGGCATGCTAACAAGTTACCATGTGTCAGCTGCTTCATGAGAAGTGTGCAAAAATACATAGTTAACAGCCTATACAAATTTAACCTTTTTTTACAGATTCCCATAGAATATGTTAATTGAATGTTTTTCTGTAAAAGCTATTTGATAGACTTTTTTTCTTAGAAAACATCTTTTCAACTTCTTTTTTGAAGGAAACTCTAAAATTAATCTAAAATTTCTTTGAGCATTTTTCTGAATTTCCTTAGATAACCTTTTAATAAGAATTTCTTTTCTTACTAGTGTTAGTAAGTACAGCATTTCTGGAACAAGTGAATTGCTCCTTCCTATATCTGGCTCCCGCTTCTGCATGTAACATGCTGCATTCTTATTTCCCTTGGTTTATTTTGAAGAGTATCGCCTTAATCACTTCCTGTTTTCAGTAAAGGTAGTCCCGCATTTTCACTCGTATGGTTATCTCAGTTTCTGTTTGAGATCTCTCTGTATATAACCTGCAATGTATTCAATGGCATCAAGTATTGAGGTTTAACTTTCTATAGCATGTCAGAGGGAATTTAGATGGTGATTGAATCCAAATGCTTATGAACCGAGTTTATCCATCCCATTATTAAATAGAAACAGTCCTTTTAAACCTTAATTGCCTTTGCTTTAAGTTATTAAAAAAAAAATAAAACAAAAGAAAGCAATTTATTAACACAAGGCATTTTATGTAACTGCAGAAAATGTGGACATAAAGTGGGCATAAAAGGAACCTGTCGTTAACAGGTCAAGAAAAATATTTTGTAGTTACATTTTTGCTAGCTAGCGATGTTTTTATATTTATGTGAAACAAAAAAATTTCATACTTTTATTATTTGTAACTTTTTTTTTTTCTCCAAAACAAGAGTTGAATGACCATTAACATTTACTGTTAGTTTTGATTCCTGGAGAAAAGTATTGGTGAGGTGTTTCTTTTCTTCCCTAAAATTTATGTCTAGGGTATCTTCTACTTGTAGATTTACAGTGCTTCATGTTTTTTTCAGCTTTACTGGAACAACTAAATATTTTAAGCATCTGAATCTTGTGCACTGATAGTTTTCTTCTTCCTCTTTGAAATTACTAAAGGTTTTATCTTTATTACATACCTCTGGGCTTGCTTCAAGGCCTGTAGTTACCAATTGAAATATTCTCCGTCACAAATACATTTTTTTCATGCTGTAAATTGATTCTTCAGGCTTGAAAAATCATGTGGCTGAAACAAACTAAGAAGATTCTTGAGTACCTTTGAAACCAAAAATAAGACCCTAATAATCTGTGTCTGGTTTGTGCCATACAAAATAGATCAGAAATTCATTTCACAGTGAGACTGTTAAAAAACTGATCATGTAAAGAGATGATAATAAGGCCATGTTACTGTTAGTGCCCAGTTCATTTATTCTACTCATGGATTTTTGGCTAGCTTAATCCTCTTCCTGGTATTGGGTTTGGGTTTGGGTGAGTGAGGGGGGTGTTTCTTCAGCCGTCTTCCTGCCTTTGTTTTCCCCGTACACCTAGAATACATCAAGTGCTTTTTTTTTGGCCTCTAGTCAAAGGATGTAATCAGGCTGCTGATAAAACACTTGTCCTTTGTTATCTCACTATTTTTTGGTAATTTGTAAGTGAACGCTGCTCTTCAGTGTCAGAGAAGCATATTTGCTCTTAGGGGCTTTATCCATAAAGGTGGTTTACATTATATACACGGCTTTCCCATAGATACACACACAGCATTGAACAGACTTTTTTTCAAGCTCTCAAAAATTTTAAGCTTCATTTATCTTTTTGTGTAGGTACATATTGCATCAGTACTAACATTTTTTTTTTGCAGGCAAAAAAAATTGCAAGTTAATATGCCTAAACTGTAAATTCTTGAAAGCCAGGGTGGTCTACATTATTTCTTGTATGATGTCTAATAGAGTATTGTCTTAGTGTCTTGTATGTGACTGAAGATGCCAATGTTAGAAATCAATTAATTGTAAATGTAGAGTTAAAGTGTACTGCAAAGTATTGCAAGCCTGCAGTCTTACATCAAAGGTATAACGAAAAAAATGGAATCAAGGCGCTTTTTTTCTCATATTTTTCATGAATTATGCATATTCTATTCCCTTTCTCATCATTTTATAGTAAAATAAAATAATTTTTAAAAAGCACTAAGGAGCATTTTTAAGATCTCCAAGTCTCTTCTCATGAAGGGAATAGTGAAATGTCCTGAAGTGATATTATGAACTATAATTAAGCATTTGCTTGTTAGCTTGAAATGTGAAAATTATGGCTTTCAGAGAAAAAAGGAAAACAGCACATAGACTATGTGACCCTTGTTCTCCTAATTGATAGGCAAAGTAAACTTCTAAATCTGGGGACTAAAATGCTATTACTTTCCCAAGGTCATCTCTATAAAAAGAAGTGTGCCTCTGTTACCAATCCACGTCTCAGCACGTTTCTAGTAGCATAGCAGTTTGGAGCACGAGATTACTTGGAAAAGGATATCTTTAAAAGTTGTTAAAAAGACCTACTGAACAGTTGTGTCTGGGACTGGCATGAGTCTACTATGTGCAGAGCTGAAAAACTAAGGTCTGAGGAGAAAAAAAGTGCTGTGCTACAAAAAGCATTTAAAAGTCAGCATCAGTGAAGTCAACATCTTGGGTATTCACAGCATGTGAGTAAACAAAGGACTAACAGCTACCAGAAAGCTGAAGAGATAGTAGCAATATCCTCTCTGAGATCTATTAAATAGAATAGTTTTTATTAAAGAGAGATGGGAAAAAATAGCGTAGAAAATACAAACCCTTTTAACAGCATCATGAAAGAATATTCAAATTATAGTGCTAAAATTTTAAGGATGATATTTATTTGCCTGTTGCATGCAGGTGCAATTCCCTCAACACTAAAGATAATTAATTTGAGTTAACAGCAGAACAGGTCCCTGGAAGAATTGTAGATTTTGGTAGTGGAATGGAAATTACTTAACTCTCATCTCACAGGAGACAGTGGGTTATGTCAAATGATGTTGATTCATTGTCTCTAATACCAATTAGTAATTTTTTTAATGGCAAACTTACAAAAGAAAATAAATGAATTGCTTTCTTAATGTAGTAATATCTTTCATTAAAAATAAAGAGCTGATATTACTGGAGGATTTGTGCAGTAACAGGAGCAATAATTTTTAACAAATGAAAGTAATCTAGAGTACTGTGGAATTTTAGCTGTATAATTTACCTTAGGTAAATTATTAACACTATTAAATTATTAGCAAAAGCCATGTGAGAATGAGTTACAGATTTCAAACATGGATTCATTCAGGCCTGAATGAAAGTGCTGAAATGAAGATCTATCCTGAAATGCAGGAAAATAAGTTGTGCAGCACTGCACAAGTGCTTAATTTAGGATATTTAGCAAAGTTTAATTTAAAAAAGGATTTGAAAACTTGTTGCTTTCTGATATACAAATACTGGATATAGTGTGGTGACAAATTACTCAGGGTAGGAAGGTCCCATTTCTAATGCTGTCACTAATTGTTCTTAATAAATCTCTTGTCTGAATTCCTTTCTTTCTTTGACACTCATATACCACTTTTACAGCAATTCAATGGTATGAAAACCATTCAAAACCAATAGTGCTCTCTGTTGCTGCAAACAGATGAGTCCCAGTAAAGATGCCCATCACCTGAGTATGATCTGGGTAGACTGAAATCTCTCATTTTGTGAAGAGGATGGGACCCCTACCCTCTCCACAAAAAGTCCAATTGAACCATAAAAGGTGTCAGTATTTCTTAAAACTTCAGCTGTAACTTTAAATCACAGCTTTGATAAAAGTTTTTGTGCCGGGGCCTGTTTCCGGAACCAGAGGCCTGTATTGGATGTTACTTAGTGTAGTAAACGTCCACATATAAATATCCACAGCCCCACACGTGTTTACATGCACATAAGTGGGCCCTGCAGTAGTGAAGTCCACTGTAATAAATGATACTGAATGTGCTGGTTGCCAAGAAGTCTTTGGCAAGTCAGCCTTCCAGGTTGTCCTGACCACTTTTTTACTGGGTCTTATTTTACTTTTTGCAGCAATTATTAATACTTTCTCACCTTTACTCATCATTATTTTCTTTTGCTGACTACTTATTTCAGCTTTAGAAAGACAGTTTCCTAAGACATGTTAATTGATCTTTCTGTCCTCAAAGAGATAATATTGGCAGTAATTGATATTTCTAAGGGCTTCTCTTGTTCTGCATAAGAGGTTGTCTTCCATATGTGTATACACACAAAATTTGATTCTAATGGCCCAGAATTCAGCTTAGTACTCTGTTATTAAAGAGAGACGGTTGTGTGTCTCTTTTTCTACACATCTACATACCTAGTCAAGATATGTATGACACATGCATAGGGAACAAAAGGTCCCTGTATCTTTGCAAAGCAACTCTTAACAGCGGTGTACAATTAAAAATTATCTACCAGGGGTTTAAACATGTCTCAATTTTCTCCCTCAACCAGTTTGTGTTCTACCAGTCAGCCAGTTTGTATTCTACCAGTCAGCCAGTTTGTGTGTGTCCGCAGAAGCACTTTAAATTGTGTGGAGCCCAAAATATTTAAAACTGTGTAAACTGAATGAGCAGTTCAAAGGAAATATTTTCATTCACCTTTTGATATAAATGCCTATTGTCCAGGAGTGGTCCCCAACAAATAAATTCAATGTTAATTCAGATGTTGATGTGGTTTCTACATGTCATTTCAAGAAAGACTATGTTGAAATAAACCGGGTTGGAGTGACAAAGACTTGACTAAATTCATTAGAGCACATAGGTAGGGAAAAAGTATCCACAGCTTCTTGACCAAATACAGACAAAGCTAATTTCCTTAATGTATTCTTCTCTATGTTTGGGCATGCAAAATTCAAAATGTTTTGAATTTGAATAAAAATGTTTTTCAGCTGGAAAAGCATCATTATAAAAATGAAGTTCTTACCAGCTTTAATACCAGTCTTTCAAAAGTCTGAGATACCTGATGGCTGCAAATCTTTCTAAAGATGCATGAAGCTTATGAATTTTAGTGTATATTTGGTTATTAACATGTTAATATTTCAGGTGCTTTTATAGTTTGTAAAATTCAGTCCCAAAGATTATGCAAAAAAATATATACCAAAGTTTTGGTGCTTATGTCTCCTGTATATTGCTCAGTTTGTTGGAAAACTATCAGTGAAGTGAAAAAAATGCGCACAACTTTGTCTGCATAACAGAAGAAATCTGGATGCTGATGAAAATTAAGATAGATAAAATAACAATTAGAAAAATGAGCTAATAATCCAGTTTGGAGGTAAGAGCTATTCTAATCCGAAGGTGATGAGAGAAACACAAATTTTCACAAAAGACAATAACTGTTTCATGAAAAGCCAGCCACTCCAGTCCTGTGAAATTCTACATATTCCAGCTCGGTCTGGCATGGGTTATTCAGCTCCTGCTTTGTCTCTGAAAGGGAGCTGATAGTTTTGCAGATTAAAACCATAGCCTCCAGCCTACTGGGACCAATCAGCTAATTTATGTTTAAAGTGTTGCAAGAAATTGAATTAAATACCCAGTATCCTACCAAGCACATTTAATACTGTCAAAGAGCTATTTTTAGCCCTCGAGGCATGTAATTACTAGCTCTAGTCCATAAGGGGATTTCATCCTGAGAGGTTTTCATTATATTTCAGAAGGATCCTTCCTGCTAGTGGTAGCTAATACATCCTAAACAGTGTTCTGCTTCTTGCCAATGGGATACTGAGGCTTCCAGAGAGTGGAAATTCATACAGTTGACATAGGACAACCCATTTCTACCAGAATACTGTTATGTTACTCTTGCAGCTGCTTGTTATTTCTGCTTTCCTAATAGTAAGAAAAATAAATAACTCAGAGAAAGCTCTACCATGAATAAGACTCAAGCAATAAAGAACTCCAGCCAACTCTGCCAGTCATTTTACTCTTCACAGTATCAGAGTGTCTGCTTATTAATGAAATGGATTTTTGTTTGAGAATAGCTGCTTCCCTGTAAAGTTATGAAAATATGCTAAAAGCAGCACTATAGGCTCTTTTTTACAGACAACTATTGCTATTATTTATTTCTTCAACATCAAGGTGAAGAAGGGAGAGATTTTTTTACACCGTTATTGTGAAGTACTTTCCATATTTTAAAAAGCTGGTCTAGTTTAAACATAAATAATTTTCCACTATTGTTTTTTTTTTTCAGTTGGGCAACTCATGGATAACACTCTCCAGGTTCAAAATTCACAGCTGACACCTGCTTTAATTTTCTTCCTGCTTCCCCGATCAAAAGTACCGTGACAAAGGAGGTTGATGAAAAACTCATGAGTATTTTTAAATACAAAATTTCGCTGTTAAATGAAAGTTATTTAATATTTTTTACTTAATTATCTGTCTATGTGGCAATCAAGCTATTATTCTAAACACATATTGTAAGCCCTGATTTGTATAATTAAAAGGAAATATAGAAATTATATTCTTTCTTCCACCAGTAATGAATTTTGTCCTCTCATGTAAAATCAATTTATTTTCCCCCAGCAGTACCACAAAGTATTTTGCCTTCAATGCCTACACACTTAAATTTTTTGCCTCACTGAGAACTAAAAAGACAGGGAAACTTAGGAAAAAAAAAGGAAATGCAAAGTTCAGTATGATACAGCTGAGCACTTAAGATCAAATGATTTCAGGTAATATAGATCCAATCTGCTACCAATATACAGGAAAGTGTAATCCAAAATGTAATAAACCTTGCATGTCTACACATTTCTGAATGAACACTCTTATCATGTTACTGATTCTCGTAGTAATAATTTTGCGTTAGAGGAATTGCTTTCCACTATACCTTCAGGCAATATTTGCCCTCATCCATAAACAAACACAGAGTTCTGAAGAATTGCTTAGAACAGCCATCCTGCTGAGCATCCCCAGTTGTCAGAGGGCAAAATAACCGGTCTTAAGATACGACATCATGATAATACTCTTTCATCTGTTTAGTAAAAAAGCATGCAGAACAATCTTAAATATATTTAAAGTCTAATTCATTTAGTGTCTCTGAAATTCACGCTGAGAAAATATTTTAAAACGGATGCATTAGAAGCACAGAGCAAAAGGTGACAATATGCCTGACAGCACTCTAAGAGTACTCTATGACATCACTGCAATTAAGGACCTACAGTCACCAGCTGGTAACACGCACAGCTCTTCTCTTCACATGCATCAGAGACAAGCAGAGGTCAAGCCGCTGATGTTAACAAAGAAAGATACTTCCATTACAAAATATCTTTGAAGTTATAGTAAATAATCATTAAATTACCCTATTCTACCTCCTTGATTTTTAAAAGTAATGAATGCCAGTCAGTTATACGTAACTGGGAGCTATCAGTTTGTTTTTATACGGCAGCGACAGCCTCGCTAGCAAGAAACTCCATCATCATATGCAAATAGATATGATTAGGTTGGTTTTTTTCCATTCATGTTTGCCATTATTTCTTCTTAATTCTGTTCCTTCTAATTTAATGTTGCATTGAGTGCATGCTATTTCCTTGCCTAAAAAAAAAGAAAATCACAATTAGTGTGTCTGAATGGCAAGATGTCATTTCCTTGCCTGAGAATGATAAATACATTGTTGCTAGGAAACAGTTTCCAAAGACAAATTTTTTGAAGGACAGCAGTTATATAGATTTTTAAAGAGTCTCAACTATAATCTCAAAGCAATGCAAAAACCTAGACAAAAGTTCCCTTATAGGATTAGAAGGGGAAGGACTGAGAGACTCTGTAGGCAGACAAAGCTAGTTAGTAACCTGTTTTACTAGACAACCTTTTTATTACATACCCTTATTTTACCCTCTTCCTATACCATGTAAAACATACCTTTCTGAGACTGTAATTCAAGCAGCATTCAAGCACGATTGTAGCTCCCACACTTCAGGCATAGAATCTGATCTTTAGAAACATTGCCCACAAGAATAAAAACAGCTTAGCTCAGAACTGGGCATAGTATGGCCCTTCTTCAAAAGTATCGGTTTGCATATTTGGCTGTATTTTAATTGATGTATTAAAAATATACATACATATATATATATATATATAAAAGACTGGATAAGCCTATTTTGAAAGTCTCAGTAATGTGCCATCATGGCAACCTCAGTAAAAGCTGGGTGAGGTGACAGCTGCGCTGAAATTGTTCAGACACTGCAAATGTTTCCGCATGGCCCAGCTGCCAAATATGTGAGATTTTTATCTCCTAAAGTGTCTTTTAGATGATGCTGATTTGAGAAGACCAGATGCTACTATGCCTGAACTTGCTACCTCTGAAGAATATTCTACGTAATCTTGCTTCTTGGGCATAATTTTAGAGAAGTCACTGTTCTGTCCCTGGTCCAAGAGGCCCTCTTGTCCAGTCAGGGATCTTCCCACACTGTGGCCTCCAGGCAAGGTGAAACCACCACATATTCCCCAGGTAAGCAGTCACACACTCAGCTCACACCCTCTGCACTGAGCAGCGCAGAACAGATGCTTTTTCCCCGCTGTGTTCTTTTCACAGCAATCCCTTGTACATACCTTCCCTGCTAGGCTGTCCTTTGCTCCAAGACATCTTCTGCAATAACACCCAGGCTGCATTTCAGAAGCATCTGTAGGAAAAAAAACAAATCTGCTCCATCTGCTGCCCTTGTTCTGTTTCAGGGACGGTATTTTTCGGCAGCTGTTTTCTGATTAGAGGTTCAGGGACAGCCATGGGAGGCAAATAGACCCTCCAACACCTGCAATGGCCATAGCCAGTAGAGGATGTATCCTTTATTTCACTGATGGGAACTTTGAGGACTCAAGGCAATTTTGTTGCAGAAAAAGAGAGTGCCTGTGATCTCAGAAGATAAAATTACATGTATGCGCAGAATTTGGCAGTAGCACCCTAATTATTGACTGAGATTCTCAAGTAACATAAATAAATACTTAGCAGTCTGGCCAGTATTCAGGTTTGTCTGATTGCTTCATTTGCCAGCGTCCAGATGAGATTTTTCCAGTCTGTCCTGCAAAACTCCCTTTTTCGCTTTGTTAGAGGAAGTTGTTTCCAGAAGATAACTAATTCTCACAGGTAGTGAAATTCTATCAGGAGGCAAAAGGAATGAGGTAAAGGCTCTGAAGTCAGAGCTCAAGGGATGCTTGGTTGAACAAGAAAAATGTTGCTGAGAGAGATTCTAGCTATGCAGGTACATAAGAAAAAGTATCGTTGTAATGATTATTTCTTTTTCACGGAAGAGTAATTCTAACATTCCTTTGGCCCTTACAATGGAAATGAGTTTGGATTTTCTTCAAAATGTGAAGCTTTCATTGCTTTCTTGATGTAAACTTTCAAATTTAATCAAATTTCCATTATGATTAGAAGAATTTAATATTTCTATTACATACTATAAAATAAAAAAAAGGGTGAAATATATGTAGGCAGAGAAAACATGTACAGTGTTATAACTAGTAAATACAATTTTTCAGATGCATAACTGAATTCAGGACTACGTTTGCATGAACAGTTTCTCACTTCAGAGTTTTTGATCCAAGGTGAACATCTGTTTCTAAAGAAACAATAGTAACATGAACCTGTCCAGACAGTGACTATGGAATTTTTCATTGCAATAAACTAAAATTGAGGTATTAGTCACCGTTTAAGACTAATTTAAGTATAGAATCATAGAACCATGGAATCCCACAGGTTAGAAAATACCTCCAAGATCATCGAGTCCAACCTTTGACTGAACATCACCTGAATCTCACACAATTGGCCTCAGCCCATTGATCCAGCCTGTCCAGGTCCCTCTGCAGAGCCTTCCCTGCAGTGGAACAACACTCCTGCCCAACTTGGTATCATCTGCAAATTTATGCACTCAAGCCCCTCATCCAAATGATCTTTAAAGATAAAGTCTTATTGCAAGTTATCTTGGTTACGTAGAGACAGGAGTTCCCTAACACACAAATTGAGAAGCATATTTTTCTGATTTTAAAGTTTTGTATTTTTTCAATAGGTAATGATCACTTCTACTGGAACTGCATTTATGTCTGTAATATGCACTGGCATTAAAACAAGATGGACAGGGCAACCAAAATGAAATATGCTCAAATATTTCAGAATGTAAGAGTGATTCCTAAGTTATGTGTCTGGGCCGCTAAACTAATGGCTAAATAAAAAAAACCCTTAAGTATACAAGGTGACAAGTATAGTCCCAAAGGCTGCCCTTCACTAGCTGTTTAGTTAGGGAGAGGATTGAACTTCAAATCTAAAAGCTTTGCTTTTAGGACTCTGCAGTTTTGCAGCTCCAGAAACTGCTGTATCAGGTATCTCAGGTACGTCAGATATCCCATAAACCTCACTGAAATTCTCAGTCTACACAGTCCTTTGGGGCTTCTCAGCCTTCTGAGGTTTCCAGTCTGTTGGGCATTCAGTGTTGGTATCCAAGTGCCTTTTGCAGGAAAATTCACTAATCCACCAAAACTTGGCACCAAACAAAAGCCATACAGAACATTAGTGTCAAGCACGCCCTAGCAGCCACAAATTGTGTTCTGGATCAAAATATCTTTGAAAGGCTAGATATTCTGGAGGTATTTCATGTATTCAAAATATTTTCTTGGTGTTTTTTTGTCAAGACATGAAAAGAGAATTTCTTGACACCTACTGTGGGATTGCGTCGTGTCTTTTCTCTAGATATATTAACTAATTATATTTGTTTCCTCATTCCCCTGTGTGTGTATATGTATAAAAAAAAGTACTTAAAATGTTTTATGTATAGGAAGATGTTTTATGTATAGGAAGAATATTTTCAGTTTTGGTGTGATCAAGTATCACTGGAGGACCAAAGTTCTATCTTTCTTGAAATGAAGTATAACAACAAATGTGTCCTTCTAAATTCAGAGGAGTAGGGAAAGGAAGCTCTGTTCTTTTACTCCAGCCAGCAACTGAACCCTGCACAGCTGCTCACTCACTCCTTGCTGGTTAGATGGGAGAGAATCAGAAGGATAAAATTCGTTGAGATAAGGGCAGTTTAACAGGGAAAGCAAAATCCTTGCACACTAGAAACAAACCCCAAGCAATTAATTCACCACTTTTCATGGGCAGGCAGGTGTTCAGCCATCCCCAGGACAGCAGGGCTCTATCACGTGTGACGGTGACTTGAGAAGACAAATGCTACCACTCTGAAAGTCCTTCCCTTCTTCATCTGTCGGCTCTCCAGGCTGAGCATGATGCCAAATGGGTTGGAATATCCCTTGGTTCAGCTGGGATCAGGTACCCCAGAAGTGTCTGCTCCTAAAGTTTTTGCCTCCCCAGCATCATCACTGGTGAAGTGGGTGAGGAGCAGAGAAGGCCTCAGCTCTGTGTAAGCACTGCTCAGCAGTGAAAAAATATCCCTCTGTTATCAACACTATTTCCAACACAAATCCAAAGAATATCCTCTTACTAACTATGCTGAGGAAAATTAACTCTATCTCAGCCAAAACCAGCATAGCTTGTATTATCTCTCAGTTAATTCAAATTCTCTTGAGTAGTAATATAATACACAGAAATTACTATCCTCTGATTATTTTCTACTCTGTAATTGATGACATGGTCTTCTTTCTAATTCTCTAATGTTCCTCATTGATTCAATCAAACAGAAACAGTCCTGTAGTGAAGCTTTATAAGGACGAAATTATTTAAGTTTGACAAGATTTGGGCAGAAAAAAAGAGACTTTCTAGAGCTGTTATGTAATTACACTACATAATGTCTGCTGAAATTCAACATGGAGAAATGCCAAGCACTGAAGGGACCAATTTAAAATTTCTCACATATACAAAAAAGTCCTGAAAAGGGATATTATAATTATTGACGTCTAGAAGATCAAGAACTTCCCTAAAAGGAAGGATTGAAACCAGCTGGACTAATTAATCTGAAGGGAGTGGGGAGTAGGTTTGTTACAAGACAGTAAAATCTGTTATGGTAAAGATAGATATTAAATCAGAAATTATAAAAAGAATGTTAGTCCATGCCCTTCCCATAATATAAATACAGAAAAGCATTCACAGACAGTAAGATTAATGTGTTTGAAATGGTTCAGGGGAATACATTTTTGTGTGAAGTGAAATTAATCTGCAAAACCCCCTGTGGAAGATATCTTTCTTCCATATTTTTGGAATATTAACTCCTCACTTCCACTGACAAGTAAGAGCAATTGTTCCCAAGATATCTAGTATTATTGATTACAATTTCCTCTGAAGCATCAGTTATGGTATATTCTCAGAGACACAGTGTTAAAAGAGCTATGTGGTGTTCAGCTACTCCAGCAGGACGAACCATCCACTTCCATACCTGGCTGAGGAGCCCAGAATGAGAGAACAATAAATTCCTACTTCTCGTTGCTGGTGCAGGGGAAATAATGTTTAGGTGGCTGAGTGTTTCCCAGCAATCTACTCCGAAAAGAGTATTTTAAAAATCCCATTGTGCAAAGTGTTGTATACTTTGATTCACGTCCATCAGGGTACTTTAACTTAGGCTTGACTTCAGTGTTTAAACTGGTTTGCTTTCTGCACAAGTTTTACCCCTTGGATCTAGAGATAACTACAGAGAAAGAGAAGAAAATTGATATATCTGTATCCATTCACTTCAGAGACAGCAGACCTCAGCACATGCCATTTCCTTGTGACATCTCATAGAAGAAAACCTTTTTTGGCTTCCTCCAGAAAGTGTATAAGAAAGTTAAAACTCAGCAAGCAAACCTTAATTTACAACATAGTAGGATAACTTTTTTTCCTCCTAATGCTTCTCAATTCCTGATGGAGCTTGGGAAAAATGGTCAGTCCTTGCACTTGGGGCCTCTCTGGACTTTCTTCCATGCATCTTTCCCACTCCTTTTTCTAATAAAAATGCTAAATTAATGTATTTTCTCCTTGATGTACTATGGGATTTATATAAACTTACTGTTATAAAGCTATTTTCAGCTCTGTATCTCATAACACTTTCACAGAAATCATCTGATTGATTTCATAGATTTTTAAAATCTCCTGTGTCACACTCCAGAAATAAAGTGCTAAAAAATATTTCTTATAACAACAAAGTCCACTACAAGCCGAGACATTTTGAATACATGATGAGTTTCATGCACATAGAATAACTTAGTAAAAAGTCAGGAAATTAATTATAAAAGGGGTTTAAAATAATCTGATAAGTCTCTTTTTATAACAGTTTTCAAAATATTTGAGAGTCTCAGAAATATCCTTCTCTGAAAGGCAACACATGGATTTTTAGGTTTGGTTTGGGGTTTTTCAGGTATAAAGATTGAAAATTTGACATATAATGCAATGTTATCTTTGATCATAATTCTGGTTTAAGGAATTACTGACTTTCATGAGTATTCAAATCACTAACAAAAAGAAAAGGAAAAAGATTATGTAAATAAAAGCGGCAGGAATTTTGGATATGAGGTAATTTTACAAGCCTAGTTAAGCATGGTAGGACAGTTATATAGCCCAGTCAAGTATGGCTGATTGATTTTTATCTGCAAATTGTTTCAACTGTGAAAGCTGGCTGCAGGTTGTTAAAATCAAGAGCCCTGTGCATTCTATTTAGAGCACACTGGTTGCATAATAAATCTGTTTTCCTGTGAAAAACAGGCAATTAGTATTAATGATTTCATCACAAAGAGCAAGAGAACACAAAAGTTGCCAGAGATGCTGGGTTGAAGAACACTGTTAAAGATTATGATGCTACACAGAAAGAGCTGGCTGCCCTCAGAGCCTGGAGAAAAAGAGTAAGACCTCAGAGACGTGGTGCAGATAGCAGCACAAAGTGCAAAACATACATAAAGGACTTTTGGACGAAGTGGGAACTCTCTAGATACAAAAATTAAGAAAGGAATACAGCCCGCTTATACGCAGTGGTCATGTCTTGGGCATATCACATGTTTCAGTTTTAGCCTTACATTTTGATGCCATACAGAATTAAGCAGGTGGAGTTAAAGACTGATGGGAAAAGGTTGGAGAGCTTTCTGTGTGACAGGTGTCTAAAGAAAGCTTGATATTTTTAGCCTACAAAAAAAAATAGCTCATAAAGATTATAATTATTGTCTCTAAATGCAGCAAAATATATACATATGGAAAGAGCAAACATGAGACAACATATCCAAAACATTTTTATCTGAGTTATTAAAAAGATACACTTTTAATATATTTACCTTTTGTTAGATCAGTTTGTCATGATTTTTCGGCTTTCTAGAAGACAACTATAAGGAAGTGGAATACAAGTTTATAATGAAAGTTAAGGGATGGTAGTTGGTCTAGTTTGAGGAACATTTCATGGCAGGAGGGAGTTTTGCAGAGAATAGAGGGAAATAGGCTTAGATGTAGGCCACAGGCTCTACATGAAAGGTCTCATTTCTGTAGCAGTGCCAAGCAGGTAGCAGGGATTTTTAACCATGAGTGATTACAAATTAACAAGTAGGATGTGTTGTGGTTCATTAGAGTATATTGAGTGGAAATCTACAGAAGAGTCAATGATATGATATTATATGAATTAGGATCTAGAGACCCCCCAATAAGGATTATCTAGATAACTAGGGTATGAATACTTAATTAGCTCCAAAAGTACCTCGTAGACACACAACAGAAAATGACAACCAGTAAAAGAATGATGAAATGTATGAGAAAATAATTAAAAGTCTAAAGGGGATGTTGTAGTTCAGATTTCCTGCATCTTAACCACAGGCCTGATGGGCCCATGGGTGCTTTGGTGACCACTGTGTTGTAGTAATGTGTGCTGGATATGTATTACACTACTCTGAATTGATACTACTGGGTGACGGAACAGATGCTGATGAAAGCTTAAAAGGCAGACTGAGCCTAATTTCTGGAAAACCTGGAAGTGGGAAAAAATCTGGAGAAAACATCTACTGGCAGTAAGAGAGCTTCTCTGCTCCAGGGCACTAGGAGTACTTGTATAGGACAGATGCTGTGAAGAGCAGGCTTTGGGCTTCTGGAAGAGGAGTTTTGTACAGGAGAAGTCAGTTCCTTGGGGCAGAGGTGCAATCCTCTGCTTTATTCTGTAGCCAAAGTCATCTGCTCAAGTAAGAAAAATTATTTTTGGTACCTTTTCCTGAAAAGCTCTGGCTGACATTCTGCAAATAATCCTACTACCAATGGTGAATGGAGACTGAGCTAAAGATAGGAGCGAAAGGAGGAGTTAAACCTATGGATAAAAATATTATTAAAGTCAGCACACTGCTGGTAAGATCTACCTCAGAGTCATAATATGCTGTCATGGACTATACCATAACTTTCCCTGACTGACACAATCATTTTCACTAACAAATAACGTGCAACATTCTCATTACCAGTGGACACTTCAGAAGATGTGACTGAAAAAGTCCTCAGGTAAAATCAAAGAAAACACACTACTGTATCTACAAGATACTGTGAGAAACATTTAGAAATGAGAACAGTTAGAAAGCTTAATCGTAGTGTGAATTCTCTAAAACAATTAGACAGGTTTTGTATTCCAGTGAGGCAGCTTCTTGCTTAAATACCAGGGATCTGACTGAGATACATTTTAAGCCAGGTCATGCTTTCTTTCTTCTGCCAAATATAATTAAAAATGTACTGAAATGTGCAAGCTGCACTATTCATTAAGCATTTGCAGATGTAACACCATGAGCAGCACTGCTGCTGTTCTGCTTTTGTCACTTGAGATTACCATGGCAAAAAACTTGTTGAGCTAATAGAGTGTCTGCACATTGCAAACTAAAGCACGGTTGGGGTTGAGAAAAGCAATTCCCTAAACTAAAAATTACCTGTAATGCAAGTTCTTGGAATTCTCCTTTAACTAAACAAATTTGTGGTGAAAATCTAGCAATAAAGACCAGGACTGGCTAAAAACACAAGCAGGGATTTTTCTGTCTTTCTACTGATTCTGCAAGTTTGGATTCCTGTTCTTATTTAGAACTAACCCAGGGTTATCAAGTTTGAAGACCTTTACAGATTTTTGTTTTTATTTAAGAAATATGTTCAAACATCATCTCAAGTTATGAAATTTGTTTTTAAACCTCAGTATCATCGACAGAAATATGAATTCAAGATGAGGGAGAATTCTTCCTAAAAGATGCAGGTTTGATATAGGGTGGCACTTGATAGGGCGAGTGCAAGAAGGTACTTAAACACATATTTTATACCAGAAAAATGCAGAATCATAGAATCTTTTAGGCTGCAAAAAGACCTTTAAGATCATTGAGTCCAATCATTAATCTAACATTTCCAAGTCAACCACTAAAGAACGTCCCTAAATGCCACATCTACACATCTTTTAAATACCTCCAGAGATGATGACTCAACTGCTTCCCTGGGCAGCTGTTACAGTGATTGACAACTCTTGTGATGAAGGAATTTTTCCTAATAGCCAGTCTATAGCTCCTCTGCTGCATCCTGAGGCTGTTTCCTCTTATCTCATTTCTTCTTTCTTGGGAGAAGAGACCAACCCACACCTGTGTCTAACTCCCTTTCAGGAAGTTGTAGAGAGTGATAAAGCTTCCTGAGTCTTCTTTTCTGCAGTATAAACAACCCCAGTTCCCTCAGAGCAATGGTTTCCAGCTCCTCCTCTTTGTTTGCCTTGCTGTGTGCACCACCTTATTGTTTTCGTGCCTGAAAGGGACTTGATCACATTCAGTAAAATCTTGGTTCCCTGCTCTTCTGGCTCAGCAAAATTCCCTATTTTACAGCTTGTCTTCCAGATTTGTGCTCTGGCTCTGGCCAACAATACAGGGTTTTTTAAGCCAAACCCTAATTTGAATTATTCTTATTGATAGGTTGTCAAGCCTCAATTTGAATTTTCCTTTGAGAATCTTAGAAAATCCATTTAATGGAGTTGCCATCAAGATAGTCTATCTGCTGTAATATGAGTCATCATTGTCTCTTTTTCCTTCTTTTCATTCATGGACAAGAATCCCTGGTCGTTAGTTTAAAGACTAGAGAAGCACTCCCCATGTGTTCTTTTTTTCAGTAATAAATAAGTCTTATGTAGTAAGACACTACATATCAGACGTTTCCCTTGGCAGACAGTGATTCCTGTTTACTGAAAATTCCCTCACTACAGGTTATTTTTACAAAATGTATGATAATTTTGATGTGTCATAACCCACCAGTAATTTTGAATAGTAGGTTATCTCAGTCCAGTGTTGTTCTTGGCTGATGGCCTGGCAGCGTTGTGTAGATCTGGAAAGGTCAAAAACAAATTCAGTGCCAAAGTAATGATAAGCTGCAGGTGGGACTGCAAGCTTTCCAAATCACATAAAATGCCAGGAAAATTTTCCAAAAAGATTTTTTAACATTTATAAAATAATTGAAATAAAAATTATCAATATGTCTGTGATATGTAAGTAGCAGAAGAAAAACTGTTACTTTTGCTGTCTGTAAATTATTGTATTCATCAGAATTTTTTAAAACATAATGCTAGAGTCAGTGAAATATTGCCAGATCATGTTCTGTATTACAAGTTCTCTTCAGTGAATGTTGTGGCCCAATATTTTGTTCTTTGTATGTGTACATGTGATGTGAACATTTGGAAATAGATTTTGCAATCAGAACAGTGAAAAATGCATGTTTTTATGATGTAGGGACTTCTCACTCCTTAAAGTCCACAATTAATCCAGAACTTTGTGGGTACATAGGAAGAAAAAAACACCTGTGAAAAATTCATAGATAGAGAAAAGTCAAAAGCTTAAAGAGGAGACATACTAATGGGAGCAAGAGGTTATAGATGGGCAGTGAGGTACCCACACCCAGTTTGGCTTGTAAAATGGCAGTGGAAAATAAAAAAGGCAGCCCAGCAAAGCCCGGGTCTATGCAGGATGATCAGAAGGAGCTGAGTACTGGAGCCTTGCTCCCAGCTGAGCGCTGAGAGTCAGGTGGAGTTCTGCTCTCATGTAGCACTGCCAATGCCCTTGACATCTTATTCAGGTCTATCTTTTGCACCCGTGCGTGATGAGAGGTCCATAAAGACATGTCCATGTCAGATCATAGAAAAAACCAGAGGTATTGAAGGACAGATGTGCACCAGCTAGAAGTGCAAAGACATTAAGAAAAAAAAGCTGAATTACCCCATATCATCATTTTTTTTTCCAGGTCAAATGAACATTTTACATTAGTCTTGCTCATTTCTTCTATTTCAAATGGGTGAAAAAACTTAGTTTAATTCGGAACCTACAGCTCCAATATATCAGGTATTCAGGAGCTGAGATTGTCACTGCAAAACCCACAGCAATGGCCAGAACTGTAGCAGCCTGCTTAGCCAGTTGTTCCTCTCCTTTCTCTTTCCAAATAATCTGTGCATACCATTGCCCTATTGAATGAAATTTTTTTTTCCCCAAGAGGTTTAATTGTCATCTTGAAAGATTTACAGTTTCATTCAAACTTGGGAGTGCTTCTGGAATGGTTATTTTTGTTGATGGTGGTGTTGATATGAAAAGCAGCATGCTTCAAGGTGTTTCTCCAGCAGATGGTGAAAAAGATTTTATGATATGGTTGATTGTAACAGTAGTAGTTCTTATGTTCCTGGGCAAGCAGATGTTAAAAAAAACACAAAAATTTTCATGATTGCAAGGATGTTTAGGCAGTTCTCAGGATAAATATAGCAATACTTACTGTTATATCTACAAGTTCTAGTTTTCATAGAGCAATAGCTAGATTTCTCCATCTTGCTGCTTTGATGGTATTGAAGTAAAATGAAAGATTGATGGTATTGAAGTAAAATGAAAGACAAAGATTGCAATCAGGCTTTTTACTACTGTTTACAAGCATTAAGTGATGAGAACTAAATGAATAATTATTTTTTGCATTTTAGCATCAACAGATAACAAGTATCAGCACCAATGGCTTGGAAAGGTCATCATCTCTGAGGATGCTGTGAAAAACAGGGGATAGCACACATACAGAGACATTAATCCTGTGTTAATACCTTGAGACTGCTGTATCTATATGGCTCATGAGGCTGCTGTGTGGTTACTCAATACCTGCGCATCTCAGATAAATGTACAGTCATAGCTACTTCCCATGGCATTCAGAATAAATTTTTTAAAGAATGAAACAGCATACAGATTATCAATGGAAGTCGATTTTCTATGTGTATGTTCATTACCTGCAAATTTTTGCTGGAGTTTAAATAGAGCATATCAACCCCTTATCATTCATCTTTCATCTTTGTTCTTCAGGCTCCAAAAACTGTGGACTTTCTCATTATATTTCCTTTAGGTTGGATCTGGAAACTAGTGAAAACCTAGAAAAATACTAAATATATTTCTAATTCGATTCTTATTAAAATCTAATTTGGAAAAAAAATGTGTATTCACATTAACCTCAGGGCTGTTCTGGAATGCCTTTCAGCTGTCGAAAAGGTTAAATGCAGAATAAGCACACATAATTAATGAGATTGATATTAAAGACTTCATTTTGAAAAGTCTGTTTTAAAGAGATATGCTTTCCTAGCAATTATATTTTACAAATAAAATAAATTATCAGGAATTTATTAAGTAGTATTTTTACATTAATCACTTCTGCCAATATTTGGGCTTTAGGAGTCTGTATTGAAAACTGAACTCAAAAGTTTTTGTATTCTGATGATCATTGAACTAATCTGATATCTTTCATTTTTTGAAGTCTTTCTAGCACTGACATTCCTTTCCCTGTCACAAAGTATCTTGGTTTCCTAACAACAGTGCAAGATCTTGTTCTCATATGCCTTAAAATATACTTGTCTTAAAATATACTTGTCTTTGTGAATTCAATTTCAGCACATTTTCCCACAATTAATTGTGTTCTTTAGTTTATTAACTGTTAGAACCAAGTCTTGAAGTGTAGTTAAATTGTACGATACTTAGAATTGACTATATTCGCTGCTGGTTTACTTGAAAAATAGAATTTTCTGATTGAGATATCTGCAAATCATTCTGAGTTAACCATCAAAATTGTGGCGTTTACTACATTTTCCATGTAAAATTTTATCAAGTTTAATTAAAACCTGAACTGGAAATTAGTAAGCTAGACACTTAAAAAGCGATGTTATGAAAATACTGTCACTATTTTCAGAGCAAACTTTTGTTTCTGGGTGTCTCCTTTTACCCCACCCTCTAGGACACACACGATCCCTGACAGATGCTCTGGGGCACAGCTGCTTCAGCAAGTCCTCATGCTTTGCCAGACCCTCTCTACTAACTCACCTCTCCCCATGCTGCCCCAGTTCTGTGACTTTCTACAGAATATTCTGAGTTGGAAGGGACAAGGATCATCGAGCCCAACTCTTAAGCGAATGGCCTGTATGGAGATCAAACACAAAACTTCGGTGTTATTCCTTGTTCTTCTGGAATACACCAACAAAAACATCCAGTCCTCATGTTTGCAGGCCCTAAACTGCTGCTGAATTATTTTGAGTGAAGTGTATTTGTTGCAGGTGATGTGAACGAGGCTCACCCCCGTACACTGTGACCATTTGCTTCTACACTCTCCTTTGCCATGGTAAGGACACCTAACATCCTCAGAAGGGCAGTTTGCCACCTGTAACTGTCTGGCCTCTCCATTACATATCAGCAGAAGTAAAAGTAGGATTTAGGATTTAGGGCCAGAAATCAGAGTTTTTACTTTCCATAATTGATTTTTCTACAATCTTGCCATAAGTACCTAAACACTACTAACGACGTACAATTCTATGCTTTTTTGTTGTTGGGTATTTCTGTGGTTTTTGTTTGTTTGGGGTTTTCTTTCTTTGCTTGTTTATGATTTTTTGGTTGGTTGGTTGGTTGGTTGGGTTTTTGTTTGGTTGGTTTTTGATTGGATTGGGTTGGGTTGGGTTGGGCTTTTTCCTGTTGTTTGGGTGGGCTTTTTTGTTGGGTTTTTTTTTTGTGTTCTGAGGCATAAAAAATCAGATAGGTTAATTCCTATTCAAATATCGAAGTACTGAGGTAAACAGATAGTAATAGTCTTCCACTCAGACATTATGATTACTTAAATACATTGCCATGAAAAGGCAAACAATCAGCAGAGTTCTTTAAAAGGTTCAGTGCAAATTAGTTTCTGGCAAGGACTCTGCGCTGTTCAAGGCTTCATTAAAGCCTTTCATTTACGAATTATGTCAGGAAAAAGCAAAGGATGCTATGTATGCTAAAATGAGACAAAAGCCTCAGAAGCCCTCCCAGGGCATTGGGCAGCTCATTTTAAGGTGGTTCTGAGGACCATCATCTATCACTGCCTCAGGTTCACAGGTAGCAGCAGGACTTGGGAAGTAAAGGCATTAATCAGAAATGAACATTTATGTGTACGCCTCTCCAGAGTTTAATTCTTATCTGGAACAGCATTTTAAATGTGAAGTACAAACATTTATTCTCCCCATTTTTCAAAGAAAAGTGTATTTGAGGACATGTAGCACCATGCTAATTCCTGTCTGTTATCTCTGACGATAGGTGGCACTGGAAATTTTCACATGCAAATCTGTTGAGCTTAACCTTCAAGTGCAGTCAATACAGGATGAATAGAAAATGCGAAGAAATATTGGAAGGAAAATGGAAGAAAACAATGCCTGTTAATCACTATGCTCATGTTGAAAGCGTTCCCTCTGTACTTTGTAAACTGCATTCCTCCTGCAAGCAATGAAACAAGAGGTAACAGTGACAGGGTGAGCTCTGACCGTGCTGCCTGCCCCGATGCTGGAGTAGTACTGACCTCTGCTAGCGCTCTGTTCAGAAAGTCAGAATCACTAGGCTTCACCTGGTTCGCACTAAACACTTCCTCAGGACTTCCGGTTAGTTCAGACAGCATGAACAAAACCCAGCCACAACACCTTGGAAAAAAAATGCACACAGTAGGCTGTGCCAAGTTTATTTGAAACCATTGGTTCCTGGAGAAACTATTTTAGACCACTCAACGATATTCTGCCTCTGGTGCTTTTAAAGAGGATTGCAAGGCAGCAGACATCATGAATAGGCTTCCACTCCTGGACTAGGCTAGCACAGAAACTAAACCTGAAAATTGAATTCCTGCTTCCATATGGGCAAGCAGCAAAGGGAAGGTGCAAGAGAAGCAGTCACTGACTGTGGAGGTTTCACTGGTAACATTCCTGCACTCAGTGACACTCTTACAACACAGCTGGAATTTTTTTTTTTATTAAAACACCTAAATCACCTTAAATAAAATGTGAAAAAACTCAGATTGTATTTTTCCTAACGGAAAAAATCCTTTGTAGGCCTTGCAGCTGATAGCAAGTGCAGAACTTGAAATCCCTGGAGACTGGGGCTGTGTGGAGGAGAAGGGGAAGGTTGCTGAGTGGTGCAGAGCCAGCAGCAGCCATCCACCAAGATGTAGCAGCTGTACCAAGTGCCATCATGCTTTTCAGCATGCATTTCCAGAAAGAAACAGAAGCCCATATTCCTTGAGACTTATATTGTTCTTAGCAAAGAGGAGTGGGAAATCCTGCAGCTGTGCAGTTTTCACCTCAAGGCCAGTCTCACGCCCTGGAACCTCTTGTGTCAGAGGAATAGAAGAGGAGAAGGAGAAAAAGTAATTGGAATCCTCCTTGGACCTTGGCTAAAATCTTTCTCTGGATCCAAGGTGCTTCCCAAGTCATCTGTGCCTCATTTCCTTAGCAAAGAGAGTGTGTACGGTTGTTCTCTGGACAATTAATTTTTTCTTAAAGGATCTCTATTATTAGGCTCATGGCAAACAGCACAATTTGAGGAGAAGCCCATACTTGTGACCCTCATTTCGAATCTCCCTTTGAGAAAAACTTTTGTGCAGCTATATCTAGCTAATGGGTATAAACCCGCAAGTATGTACATAAAATCACACACACTGTGATGGAACAGGATAGGAAAGAAATACCACATGGCAAGCATCACACATATTTAACAAACTAGCCAAATATGCTCGACACTATAGTGCTAAGAACAATACAGGAAATTATATAAGCAAAATCAGAAGAGGGATAAACATATAAACTCAGTATTTTTCAGCAGAGTTTGATGGAAAAAGTTGTTTTAAAGCTTTCTTGTGGCATTTTAATGCAATTTACATTGACACTTGATGAATGATTGCTGAAAATGTCATTCAACATATGTTGCAAATTTTCGTAACAGCTTTTGCAATGGCTGTGATATTAAATTTGCATCACCAGTCTTTTTTTAAAATCAAATAACAACAATTGGAAAACACTAAAATGATTACCAGGAAGAAATATTAAAAAAATTCCAATTCATTTTGTATTTTCTGAGACCTCTGCTATTTTCTAAAGTCACCATTCATCTCAGAATTCTGAGCTTGTTATGTTGTCAAAGCTTTCACTCTTGATTAACATATGTCTTCCTGAATATTAATTTGTGTTTCGGGAAGCACATTTTTTAAAAATTATTTTGTGAAGTGGTATGAATTTTTTTTCTAAGATGCTTTGCTACTAAAGATTCTTATGTATTTGAAATGGATGTTTTCTTTTGCACTTAATATTTTCAGTCTCTACTTTTTGGGTGCAACAGAAGAGATCCGGCTGTTATGAGAGGCTACCTTTGCTAATATACTTGATTCTTATTATTGCTGCTTCTTACCTAGTACTCAAATGGGCCCATTAGTAAAACTTTTTTTCTGAAATCACAGGCACTACAAAGGACTTGGGAATTTCCTATCATTCCTTCCAGGGTTGTCTTTCAGCAGCTTGATTATATAGAGCAGGGCTTGGGTGCCTACTGCCTTTGCACATTTTCTAAACAAGATTTTTCATGTCAACAACTTATAATATACTTCTGTGAACAGAAGTTGTGAAGCAAGCAGCTTTTGCTGACCCAGTCCCTCTGTTCTCTCTTGTTCTTTGTGGCTGGAATTCTGTTTCTTTTTCATCCTGGACTTTGACCAGGATTTTGTCATCAAACCATACTTTACAACTCTTCTTACGATGAATATTTTCTTAATTGATTCAGATTTTTGTTTGTCATCATAATGGATTGATTAAGAACTGTGGCTTACTGCATCATACTAGTAAGTGGAATTCTTAGGTTTTAGTTTAAAACTTATAAACTACACAATCCTTCACTGCCCTGATGACTTTGACCTTGGATTTTATGACATAAAATACGGCAATTACTGCTTTTGCATTAAATGACATTCTGCTTTTCTTCTAAGCCCTGATATTCTTTACAGAAAATATATTCAGTTTTTTTTTCACTAGCTTTGAATGCTCAGCAGCTGCCTGCTGGCTCAGTTAGCAGAGTTGCAGGCTAAGCCTGGAGAATCTCAATACCACATACATTTTGTCCGAACTCTTTCTCTCCACCTGCAAAATATGAGGTTAACAAAAATAAAATATTCCTGAAGGAGAATTAGAAAGACTGAAATGACTGATCATTGAACATAGTTTTTTCTTGTGTTTCTCAGATTTTTCTCATCCATGCAGTGTTGAATACTAATTTTACAGGCAGACTGGTTTTTGCAGACAGATATTGAGCAACAGATCCTGATTTTCTGAGTTACTGAAAAACTCACGAGAGATGTTGCAGCTTCTTCCTACTGGACTGAAGGGAAAAAAAAGCCTCAAATCTCCTCAGAAGCATATGCATAATGGATTTGTTACTCATCTGTAATAAAGTCAATATTCAAAGCATACTATTAATGTACTATTAATATTATACCGGGAGAAGATAGTTTTGTGGCTATGATGAGAATTGCTTAATCTTCCTTTATGCTTGTGAATAAACTAGGAGTCAGCTAACCAGCCTGATGATTTGTATATGATTGTTAGCACACTGTTTTTAGATTTAGGGCATAATTATTTATGGCTTGTTTCTCCCATTTCACAAGAGAAAACACACATAACAGCATGAATTTGTGAAACAAAATAGAAATAAAATTAACTTCCCTAATCATCAAAGGACCTGTCCTAATTTATTTTTGCTGCTGCTGTGTGTCTGCCATAGATGTAGGGATGTGTCCTGAAGCACATCGTATGGATTCCACCAAGACAAGGAATCCTGCCTTTGGGAATCCTGCATGATGTTTCTTTATTTTCAAATGCAGCAACTGCTAATGAAACATCTCACCTGACATCATCTTTCCATTAAGATACAAACTGAGGAGATATTTCAAGGATAATCTCCTTAACACCCCAAAACTTTATTGAAATTTAAAGGTACAGCTAATTGTTCTTTGTGTGAAAAGACACTAACTGGGAAAACAGATTTCATTTTGCTTCAGTGGAACTGTTAAGTAGTTTTTCCATGGTCTTTTATGCTATTTAGATTGATATTTTGGTTACAACACTTTATTATATGTCATTAAGTTAATGGAAGATTGATTTATCTCATGATGCTGAGTGAAGTAGCAGATGAAATTACACACTGACAAACACAAAATAAGTTTTCTCAGAGAAAAAGAAAATAAACTATGCAAACTTATAATGATGAGTTTTAACTTAACCATTACAACTTTGAAAGAAGATCTTTGAGACATCCTGAATAGGATTCAAAAACATTATCTCCAGCCTTAGAAGCTGTCAAAAAATATTAGGATGTCTTAAGAAAAAGATTGAGGGAAAATGATAAGTGGTTATACCACTGAATGCCTCATTGGTATAGTCACATCTTTATATCAAGCTTTTCTGAACTCAGGTGAAATAACATACTGAGAGAGTATCTGATGTAAGCCTAGAGGCACAAATACTGTGCAGGACTAAGGCTAAGTGTATATTAAGTCATGGCTGACATAAATACTGAAAGCCCCAGGAGTGCCTGACAGCTCCCAGATCCGGTTGTACTTGCTGGCTGCAAACTTGTTCCATGCCATGCAGGGAAGTACATTGCCTTTATGGAAGATGTTCAGCTCCTTCACCGCTGTTTTCATTGCAGGGAGGAGGTCATTGTGTCAGAACTGAACGACACTTAGTCTAACAGGTCTTGGAATCACCCTGAAATGTGGGATGTGCTGCTAAAGTACCTGCTTTCTCAGTCAGGGTTAATGAGATAAGGTAAAGCGTTTTCAGATATGTTGTAGGAGCAAAACAAGGAAAGGTAAATTTCATTTTTCTAGACCTTCCATCAAAAATTTTGGTAAAGACAGGAGAGTTTCCTTTGGATGGTTCAGACATTTTTACACAACATGTATCTAAGTAGATAATAGTCTTGGCTGGTAAGCATTTGCTGTTATTATTCTGTGAAATAAAATCTGCAATTTTCTTCACAAGATTTAACTTGTGGCATAGCTCTGTGTTTTCACTCTACTTGTAGTCTACAGGTTTTATTTGTAAACATAACCATGTAAAAGAAAAAATCTTGCCTAATTAATAATTAATTGTTATTTCTTCTGTTTCAAATCTAACTGTTTCCAATTTTCTACCTCCTGCAGGGTGCCCTGACCCTTAATTAGTCTGGTGAAAGGATTTGTTGGTATCAGATCTATTTTCAGGCATGCCAACCACCTCATGTATTATAGGAATTCTTCTTAATATAGTCTTGTTTATACTGCAGAATTATCAGAATCCCAGCAAAAGCCAAATATAACAAAAACCTATTTTTACTTTATTTTCTAAAATATTTTTAATTTGATAATCAATTGCTATTAAGGAAAAAAAAAAAGGTGCACTTGTATATATATTCTCTCCAGCAGTGATTCAGACTTCTGGGTTCAGGACTGACAAGTTAAGATACACAACACAATCCATAGGAGGTGAGGATCCTGTCAATTAGGAGATCCACCATAGATGTAATTTTACACATTCCTTGAGTTTCTCAGGGAGGTTTTCATAATTATTTAAACAGCTTTTAGGTAATTAGCACTTTTGAATGTAATTTTTTTGTATCCTTTATTAAAAATATCCTTAATTAACAGAGAGAGTCAGAAAAAAATTTTGATAGAATGATACATTAAAATTTTTGAAAATATTAGATTTGTAGTTGCATCGAAGTTTTATATCTTACACTTTAAACCAATCTCATTATTACAAAAGAACTAAAACGTTTAATAGAATGTGACAAAAATGTGATTTTACCCGTTTAAATAATATGCTGATGTCTACCTTTTGAAAACAGAAGATGATCCTCCTCTGTCTCTATCTGAAAGATTCTAAATTAATATTTCTTTTGGTTTTGAGAGTTGGTAGTGCTTTGGTCTATGATGATGTTGTAAGACACTCAAACTGAGACAAGTTATTAAATTTTGGCAGCTTTACATAATATGATTCCATCAAGGAATTAATTTTGTATAATATTTATTTGCTACACATCAATCTGACTTTATATTCCTAAAGTGAATCTTAAAACAGTGAATAGAGAGATTCATTTTTTCAGTGTTAATGGAAATAGTTCTGCATTTTGCAAATCTTAATGTTGATGAAGCTGCACATTATGGATAAAATGTATTATGTATATATGGAAAAATCTGATACTAGGGTTTTTTTCCATTTGTCAAACACAGAAAGATATGTGAGTTTTTGATCCTGGAGATCAGCAATAAAAAATGAACAATATCTTACTTTTTTAATAAATAAACTGAATGTTAGATTTGCATTTTTCAGATTACTTTCAGTAGTTATCTGGAAGGTGAAAAGGTGTGAAAGGGTGAGATATCCTCGGGAACGAAAACAGGTGTTCTTAAGTCCTCTTTTGTAGCATGCTAAGGATGCTATGGTAAGGGATACTTCAGAACCCTAACTCTTCTATATCTTCTTGTTCATGTTACCTCCATTTCCCTCAGTGCTTCATCTTCTGTGCTGACAAACAAACTTTTCAAAGAAAAATGGAAGGTTCTTAATTAAAAAAGAAGCTGAAGATGAAAGTGGTCTTTTTATCTCATATGGATGCTCTATGAACGCCATTTATTATTTTGTGTCTAAATCAACACTGCACAGTAACCTAATGCATTTATTGATTCTTCAGATCCTCAGTAGTACTCAGACCTTCTACATAATTTAGTCTAAAATGTAGAAGGCTAAGAGCCAGTGGAAGGAAGCTATGGAAAATGGTGTAATGGATCTTAGTCTATGAGCCACTCTATGAGCATCTCAAAGGATGGAAATACCTGCCCCTGTTTTGAAACACTCCTTCCTCTTCAATTGTTTGAGTTTTTTGCCTTTTTTTTTTTTGTGGGTTTTTTTGAGAGTGACAAATCTGGCAAGAACTGCAAGTTGCAATCTTGCCAAGAAATTGAATCATCCTGCCAAGAAATTGAATAATCATGCCAGAAAGGGTACATATCAGATACTATTTACTATTGGTAACAACCTACATTTGCTCTGTTTTCCTGTTCAATTAGAACATGTTTTTCTCTTGACATCTTTAACTGGGATGTTGTGTTTTTAAAAGAAGAGAAAGGCGGGGAAAGAGCAAAATCATCCATAAGGAGGAGAAAAACGAGCGAGTACAAAAAATCAAACCGTGTAGAAACAGCCTGAGGGTTTTTTTATGTAGGTTTTAGGAAGGTGCCACTGTTAAAATCATTCACCTGCTAGGTGTAAAGTGCACTACAACCATCAAAAAATCTTTTTTTCTTGCGCATGGTAGGAGACATGCATCAGTAAGGTAGACTGGGGATGGGTCTAGCACACAAGTTCTCAGTTCTGCAGCTGGGAACCACCCCATCTTTCTTTGGAGTGAGACAAAAAGGAAAACATAGTAAAAAGTGCCACAGTGATGCAGTCAAGACAGCCAGCAGGGCAAAACCAAACAATTATTTACCCTTGTGGTACAGCCCAGAGAGACACTGCAAATCCATTTTTTAATAATAAATTCAATAGTGGAGTGCTTTAGATACATAATCCTAAATGTTTATTTAGTAGCTGACCATGGTTGCCACTTTTTAGTGATGTCAACAAACCTGCACAAAAAGTAACAAATCTTTAAACCTGGTACTCTTGGAAAAGAGCACCTGCCTCATACATGCACTAAAATAAGCATTAGCAAAGCTGAAGTAGGCAGATTCTTTCTTTCCATGTCAGAAAATAGTCTCAGAAGAAGGTGGGATGAGTACATGGATTTTGCTTACTTTGAATGAGTTTTCTTTTTATCTCTTGAAAAAATACACTTGGTCCATGAATAGTCATTCTGCAGAAGCCTGCATTCTACGATTTACTGTATCTCTACATTTTTCTTAGATAATAACCCATATTAGTATACCGGGGGTTCTAGATAAAAATAATGTAATAATCAAAGCAAGATCTAGAAAACAGACAGAATACCCATTGCTAATAATTTCTTTAGCTATTCACTAGGTTATGGATTTTGTTTCTGTCATTTCAATTATACTATCTACATTTCATTTTCCTTCCCTCTAAGAGGATTATAGTTTCTTTCTAAAATTAATTTGGTGTCTGTGGATAGTTGTATTTTGCTAGGTTGTCAGTGAGGCTAATTTGACATACCAAGTCATGTTATTGACGTCAGGAAGGAATCCTTAGATTACTTAGTTACATCTCCTGTATCCTTTGGGTTATATATTTTTCCACAGGTGTTAAACCTAGTGGTTGTGCATGAATTAATTGTTCCATCAAATAAGACATAAAATAGTGAATCCATTTTTTTTTCAGTATATTGTACACTGCTTGGTCACATTTGCAGTCACAAACTAGGAAGTAACTGTTAATTTGTAACCATAGATTTTTGTTTAGGAAGACCCTTAGGATCTTGTATTCCTTGGTTTTTGGTTTCATTTTTTTTTAATTAAACTATTTCTCAGGAATGGGTGTGTGTGTATGTGTGTGTTGTAATTACTTTTCCTCTTTGTACATGTTTTTAAAATACAGCATTAGAGCTTGCATATTTTCCATTCCATACCTAGAAATTGCCTTCCTCAACTTATTTGCTGCTGTCTATTTGTAAAGTGAAAAATTTCTTATACTGATTTTGTCCACTCCTCATCTTGGAAGCTGATGTTCTCTTCTTTGGTCCATGAGATTTGTAAATCTATCTTAGACTCAGTCCTTCCCTTCACAGTCTCCTCTAGTATGGCAATCATGACTTTCCAAACGTGAAAGTTTGAAACTGGCTACATTAAACATACATTTTGCTCAACAAATTGTTAAAGGCTCCAATTTATCTGCATGGCTGTTCTGAATTCATGGTGAATTATTATACTCCTAGTGTGGTCTATTCATTTTATATCTAAAAATAAGTATTATTTCCTATTTACTCTGAATAACAACTAGAAATTGTTGAAGGTTTTTGAGCTTGTGGGGAACCTTGCCCGTATTCCCTGGTGATTCCATCAGAGAACAGCATTTGAAAATCTGAAATATAGACCTATTTTTAATGTCAGAACACAGGGTGCTTGTGTGTCAGATGCCTGGTGCCATTACCTCTAATAATCAAACCCGTAATTTTCTCAGATAATTAAACTGAACTATTTGACAAGATACATTTTCTAGGAAAGCATGTCAATTGATTGCATTATATTTTTACTCTTTGTCTTATATTAATCACAGTCCATTATATTCGTTATTTTTTGAATGCCGTATGCGCTCTCTCATTATTTTCCCCAGGGCTAATGTCTAGCTAACCTGCCCATAGTCATGTGGGTCAGCCAGCACATTCTGGCTCAATGGTTCCAATAGCATATTTTATTCATTTGTATTTTCTCTGGCATGCAGAGACCTAATTAAAATTGCTGCCAGGGGGTCAGAGATGTCCTCTATCTACAATTACAGTAAAATGGGGTGGTAATTTTAAAATGTTTTCTCCTAGAAAAATCTCCTGAATTAGACTTGAAAAAACTTTGAGATTATCAATTTAAATATAATCCAAAAAATGATTACACAATGTTATGAAGAATGCAATAATCAAGTAGTGAACTAAGGAGAACTGTAACCCCCATTTTTAAAAAGAGAAATAAGGAAGATCTGGGTAACTACAGGCTGGTCTCACTTTTGTGCAGAGCAAGATCATAGAACAAATCCTCCTGAAAACTACGCTAAGGCACATGGAAAACAAGGTGATTGGTGACAGCCAACGTGGCTTCACAAAGGACAAACCACAGCTGACAAATTTGGTGGCATTCTAAAATGGATTTACAATGCTGGTGGATCAGGGAAAAACAACTGATGTAATTTACCTGAACTTGTGTTTCTTTGCTGGGGACATCCACAAAATTTCAGGCTGCATCATGGTTTATCTATACTTGAAGCTTCTTCCTTTCCTCTATCCAGTTGTGAAATGCAGAGGCTTACTGAGTTTTACCTGATTGGATCTAGGCAGACTGGTCAGATGGTCACAGAAGCTCAGTCTGAGGCGCCCTGCGGCATTTCTAAATCTAGCAATACGCTTCTCAGTACACCACACTCAAGGAGCTTCCGGAGCTGATGAAGTGAAGATGGGTGAAGGTAATAACTAATTTATAAGCTTAGCAGAAATACTTCCATCTCAAGGGTTATGTCAGAAATCTCAGAGAGTGCAAATGAAAGAAAAGAAACAAAAGTAAAAGATGTGAATTGCAAGCTCAACACAACTGGTCTCTTTAAACATTGTGGTTTTGCTCAGGCCTGATACTAGCATACTGAGCTGGTACAGGAAATTAAGGATTATTTGAAAACCAAACAATGAGGTATCAGCCAAACCTCATCTTCACAGCGCGGTAATTTGTGTAATGGCCCATAATAAGATTTTATGCTCCTGACATTGCTTTTCTTCTAAATAACAAGCTGAGTAATCCTTAAAACGTTATAGACAATGAGTAGATTTGACCTAATTCCTGTGTTACTATTGTAACAGTTACACAGGCTTTAAGTATTTCTAATATCATGCATTCATCCACCAAGAGACTGACAAGCAGACACCACTGACCTTATTTAATCCTAATTTTAGCTAAATCATACACAAATCTGCCTATCCTTTCTTTAATGAATTCCCCACGACCATCACCCTAACTACACGCGTGTCTCCAGCAGGACTTGTTATCTGCTGTTGCTCAGCAGCTGCCTTTCACTGTGGAGCTGGAGGCACCACGCTCTTCCAGAGCACACCTGGTGCGCTGGGATGGGGCTCTTCACAAACTGCAGCACACAAGGGAGAAAGGGTGCTATGCCTCTTTGTAGAATAGCTGAATAATTATAAAAACCTTGGGTTCATTTTTAGACCTGTTTGACCTATATGGAAAGAAGAGAATCTGGAGAATGAAGTAAAGACAAAAAAGAGAACATAGAGGGAGTGTCAGTGCTGCTGATTCCCAAATCTTAAAAAATTTCTGTACATTTGTTCAAAACTGAATGAAGCATAGTTTGGACCAAAACCATGACTGAAGTTGTGGGTTCTTTTCTCTTGCTGCTTCTTTATTCTTTAGATTGTTTTCACTCTTTCCCCACTGCTGTTGTGAATTTTGACTCTTCCATGGACAGGTGACTTCTAAAGCAGTCTGAATGTATGTGATATGACAAAGCTGGAAAATAGCTGTTTAGTGAAGGTCTAATATTATTTTTCCAGTTGCTGCAAGTGTAACTCTCGACTACTTTGTCCTGTTTATTTTAAAGTATGCTTGTATATACGTGTTTATATGTATATATGCATAAGTTTTGCTCTCTTTTAGACTTGCTGGATTCATAATTGCTGCATATCTGAATCCCAGTACTGACTACACCATGATTAAAATTGAATGCTTTACTATTAGCCAGCTATTCACTGTGTCCATTATCAAACTGATGAAACTGTGTGGAATGAACAGACTTTTCCCTTTGGAAAAAACCCTTGTCCCTTTCATTGCTATCTATATCAGACTTCTAGGCCTTCCACCCTTTCCCTGTGGTCCTAAGTGCATTTCTTGGGAACCAGGTGTCACTCCTATCCTTAAAAAAGTACTTCAACTAGGACTGACTGTGCTTGGAAACTGAACATAAAGTATATAATTTCTGGGGTCACTTTCCTCAAGAAATGAAAAAATCTTCCTTTTTCCAGCTCTTTGGTTTTCAGACTGTCATTCTCATTCACTGAGGTTGCAGGATGAAAACTCCCTTGTTGAAAGCCTGCATATCGATCATAGTTATGTCTCTGCAGATGCACCATTTTATTGCCTTGCTCTGACATTTCCCTCTGCTTCCTGAGCTGTGCTCTGTTGGTTTATTGTGTTAGGTATTGCCTTCAACGACAGCGATATTCTAGCCATGACACAGGAAATAATCCATCGGTTTATAAAACGATCATGAAAACATCACACATAAGTAAAATCTACATAAACTGGAGCAGACGAATCATGAATGTCTCTGGCCAGGTTATGATATGATGAAATATATTCTGTGAAGTGCAAGTGCCATTGCACAATGGTAATATTAACGCAAGTAGATGAAAATGCGTATTTCTGAGGGTGAGAAATGTTCTGTAGCTCTTTAAGGCAATTCTTGTTCTTACTATCCGAAAGCTACTACAACAATATGTTGCTGAGAAAAAAAGGGAATTGTGTTTATTTTCATCTCAGTAGTTTTTCTCAATTTCCTAAAGCCTTCTACTAAATAAAGCTTAGATATCTTTCTGTGGCTAAAATATTTGACTGAATGCTTTTCTTGTTTCAGGGAGCATTGGCTTTTTCAGTTTTCCTAAAAAAAATTATTTATTTAAATTCAAACAGATTTTGATGAATGGAGACAGGCCAAAAATAATTGGGAAAAAAATCAGCCTCCACATGCAGCTGTGGAAGAGTTCCCACAGACAGATTCATTATTCTTAGGTCACTACAGGTCAATAAGAACCAGTTCTGGTCAAGTAGTATCAGTTTTCTGTGTTACAATGGTATTGTTAGGTAAATTATTGCTCATTTGTTTTTCTGAGGAGTCTACCCTAGGTCTCATTCCTACGGCGGTGTAGGCATGTGCAAGGAACTGAAGGAAAAAACCAACTGTTTTGAAAATAATAATTTCCCAAATAAAATAATTCCAAGAGAATAATCTTGTGAAACAGCAAATCTTGGATATGTTCAAGTGAACATACTGCTCACTGCTCACAACTCTGAGACAGTGGCTGATCTGAATCTTCAGCTCATCTTGTGGTGAGATGAGAGGAAAATCCTGTTTTCTTTAATGCTAATCTACTGCTATTTGATGTTACATTTTTGATGTACAGGAAAATGAGAGGGAAAGGTAAAGTAACCATAGTTTGCCTCCTGCACAAAAGAAATTGTGGAGAGCACTGAAAAAGGGAGTTGTGGTAAGCCTAAAAAAGTGTACAATCATCTTAGGAATCTGTCAAATAGCCTAAATATTGAAACAATTTAGAAGCAACAGTACAAACTGAAAATTGAAGAAGATTCATCCACAATTTTCTACACCTGAAGCTTCCTGTAAAACCTTTTGATCAAAGAAAGCAAAGCAAAATATAAGAAACTACATAAAGTCTGTTTTTTCAAGATTGTCCTCTATAAAGTTTTACCAGCTATTCTTTATTTTTAAGAATATGTATCTGTACTAACTGCTCACAGAGATGTGTTTTAGTCTCTTAGTGCTTCCAGCCACATGAAGTGAACAGGCAGATGAGGCGACTGAGAATATGAAGGATCCATACTCTGACCTACTATGGTCTTTTTAAGGGGCACCTTGGGAAGTGCTGGGCTGTTTTGTTTTCCATCTGAGAAACTTGTGTGTTAGGAAAAGGTACATTTTCCCTGCCTGCCTGAAAAACTCACAGATGCAGACTACATATGCCAGCACTCTAGCTGAGCTGCTGGGAGAAACAGGCTAAACCAGATCCTTGGAATAGGTTGCTTTGTGGGGGCTCAACAGGAGTGGATGATTCATTGTGGGGACTCATTCAGGATGGATGCCCATGCAGATGTTTTCTCTCACCTTGGATTTAAACCAAGCACCATGCTCCGGAAGGCGAAAAGCTCAAGCTCTTGGTGCTAGACTTGCCTTTCAGCTGTCCCACTGTGGCCTGTGAGCCAGTACTGGTGGGGCAAACTGCACCCCAGCCGGGCTCACCAGCATGTGTCCTGAACATAGCCCCAAGTCCAGGTGGACATTTCAAATCGGAGCTATAACAGACTGGCTACCAGGAATCAGAATTTGCTGGCACAAGAGCTTAGCAGGCTTGAGCCTTCTCTCAAGTTACCCTTTGCTCACCTTGTGGGGCAGATAAAACTTCAGGGTGCAAGAAGATCAACAAAAAAAGCTGAGGATGTCATGAATATATGAGTACATTAGTTCAAACATTTCCTTTTGCAAAACACAGAGAATTGAGCCATACAGAAATTGTTCCTCGAACAACATCAACATGGTGTACAACAAAAACCCTACACCGTTCACGAGGGACAACCTTTTCACTGTTTCCTCAACATGGCTGTTTTTACTCCGTACTGCTTTTTGGACCACTATACTGGAAGTCATATTTCATGAGCAATGCAGAGATTTGCAAATCTCTCTTTAGTTATTTAGAACCCGACAAACCCTTTTAAATTTTTGACCTAAGAATCTGAAAACCATGTAAAGGAATAAAACCAGAACTGCATCTCACAAAATATTACTATGTTTCTGTAATTTTCAAACTGAGCATCCCAAAGGGAGTCTCTATAATAGTCTTCATATAACAAGAAAAGAAAATAGCAACCATAAACCCTCTTACCTGTTAAAGTATTTTCTATTGATCCTGCAAATAAGTTCATCAGAGAAATACGAAGTGTTTAAAATGATCTCTGGGTAAAGTACTGCACACCATATTGCAACATAAATGGTCCCTAAATAGGCATCTTTGAGAAGCAGCACAGAAAAATAACTCATTAGGAAAACTATTTTAAAATAGTTTGTTTCTTCATTGAGGGAATGTGGTATTATTGCCCTAGAATGATTTAATTCACCCTAATTATATTCTGTTTGATATCTGCAGCTGTCTTGAAAGCAGGCTTCTGCTATGTAAATCCAAGAAATATTTCTCATCTCATTTGAAACCCCAAAGTGCTCTAATTTTCAAAGGAATTTTAAGCTGATCTCTACTTATGTTCATTGAATTTTTCAGAGGAATATCAAAAGAATAACTCAAATTTCTGAATCTTGTCACTTATATAGACTATTCATCCTCAGCGTACCTCATAAATGTATATATACATAGAATACAGTATGTATTTGCACTACAGTGTTAGAAAGTTGTGTAGATGCATGGTTGTATGTGACCAGGAACACCTGCATTTTGAAATGTTCATAGAACATATCAGTATAAACTGTGGGGTTTTTGTTCTTTTGTCTTTGAATTTCAGTTTACTTTAGAACAGATGTGAAGTTGTCTCTTCAGCAACTTTTTAACACAGTCAGTACACAGCACCATTTTGGTTGACATGGAAGAACCAAAACACGACAAGTTTCTCACAAAAAATAAACCTTGTATATGCATCCTTCAATGTCTTTGGCAGTAGGGGTCCTTGTTACAGTGCCACACTGCGTAATACACCTAATGATGATGTGCAGGAATTTTTAATTAAGTATTTACTCACGGATGGCCACCAGAAATGGCAATCAGCAAACACTGGTATTTATTCTGGAATATTGCCATCAGTTCCAGTCAAGATAGGAAAGTGAACAAAGTGGAGTAAAAAACCACAAGGACCCGTAAAATGCATGAACATTCTAGTAAGTGATGGCTTCTTGCTGCTCTCTACAAATTCCTAATCAACAAAACAGAGTAGTTTGCTTTCTTCTACTCTGAAGGAAAATGCTCCTTTTAGAAATCTTAGTAAGGGTTACAAATAGTTTGGAAACAAAACAAAGGAAGTCATATGCTTTCCTTCAAACAAAAATACCTTATAAAGACAGAATTCTAATCAGAGGTTAGAAATTTTAAAACAAAAGCAGCTTTATGCTTCGGAGGTAGAACATAAGCAGAATTTAGGTAATGATTCCAAAGAGAAATTCACAAACTTCCCTCCATAATTACTAAGGGTGTTTTTCAGGTAAACTCCTTAGTAAATTCTGTTTTGGTGCCACACCATCTTAACAGGACTAGCTTGTAGCTAAATTGAACAGCAGGAGTCTTGAAATGAGCACCTTGTACATTAATTCTACCATAGAAGCCAGTTCGTTAGATACAGTTTTAGACTATCCAGTGCTTCCCGGGTTCCCACTTCTCTATTCCCAAATCTCCTACACACTCACTGTTATAACCCATGAACTTTTGCAAAAGGACGGCACCACCAAAAACAGAAGGAATGATGTTGCTCCTCTTTGAAAGAAATTAAGTATAAGGCTTGGTCAATGAGTCTCAGTTTACCATGGATGTTCAAATGTCTCATCCTAAAGTTCTTAAAATAAATTCTTCCTTCATTCACAGTTTCTTATTTTATCTATTTTATCTGCTCCATCCTGACACGCTAATTGCAATGATTCTCTTTACAAGTTTCCCAAGCCTCTTCATGTACTAAGCAGTGAATAAATGTTATTAGCCCCCAAGTTAAAAATTTGGTTTAATATGGAGGTTCACGAAATTAAAAGTTCTTTTGTGGATATTGCATTAGATATGAAAACCAAAGAAAAGCTGCATTGATGTTAACATGGTCCCCTGAATATCCTAAAATTAACTTTTGGGGACTGGAAACTTCCATTCACAAATGGAGACATCAGAAATTATTTTGAAAATACTGATAATCTATAAATAAATGCTGTATTGGGAAAACAGATTAAAGCTGGAATATCTTAACTTTTACACATTTTTGATAAAAGAAACCTCATACATTTTAAACACATGCAAGATTATTCTTCAGGGAGTGTTTCAAAACTACATTTAGGGAATGATCTGGAAAGAACTCAGAACTTTACCAAACTGTTGTAACGTACAAAGATCTCAGGACTCCAAATTAAAATAGATTTCTGTCAAATTTCCAATCATTTCCCTTTCTCTTAAATAAGTGGGCAGATCATGAGTAAATGTCAGCATACAAAAACACCTTTATTTTCAATTGCAGGCAAAACTGATAAAAGAATGTAGGAAAATATGAGGACTCAAAATCAGTGAAAAAAAATTGCATTCAACAGATAGAGTTTGTTATTTTCCCAAAATATTCCACTTCATTGCATGTGAGAAATAGCAAATGCTAGAACTACAGAGATATATGCAACCATAGAAACTTTGTGCCAAAATATGAAAAAGCTTTGATAAAATATCAGTATAAGGTCTTCAGGTGAGAGCTTGAACATCAGCAGCTAAGGATGTTCACATCATGTCTAAATCAATGCTAGAATAATAAACAAATTACAAAGATTTTAATTGCTAAAAAGCAATTTCTATAGCAATTTTGAAGTATATCAGAGAAAAAACTTAAAAGTGTCAGTGGAAGTCTTTCACCTTTAAGTCATAATTTTGATGGTTTATGGTGATAACTTTCTCCAGCTGTCAGAGGCCTCCTCTATTCTCCATCACTTTTCCAAAGTGATAGAAATTGGCCCTGAAAGGATGCCATTTATCTCTTTCAGCACCTTGGTTGTCTTCCACAGTACCACAGACTAGTGTATGTCAGTTTTTTCAAATTAGGACCCAAATAGATCCTTATTTACAGCTAGTGGTTCTTCTCCTGGAATCTTTTTTCCCTGAGCACAGGGCTCTAGAAGATGTTGTTGGTGAAGACTGAAACAAAGAACAAATTGAGAGTCTCAGCCTTATACAGCATCTGAGGAAGCGTAAGGAAGAGGCTGAGTACTGGGACTTTTTACCCTCGAGAAGAAAAAACTTGCAGGGATCTTATCATTGTGTGTAAGTAGCTGGTAGGGGTGGAGGGAATAAATAAGACAGAGTCATTCTCTCCTTCATGCTCTCCAGAGACAGGGTAAGAGACAATGGGCACAAACCAAAATACAAAAAATTTCATGTAAGCTGTTTTACTGTGAGGATGGTTGAACCCTGGAACACATTGCCCAAAGATGCTGTCATGTTTCCTTGGAGGTGCTCAAAATGCGACTGGATGTGGCCCTGGACCCCGTGCCCTAGCTGATCCTGACTGTAACTTCATGTATTGTACCAGATGATTTATGGGGGCCCATTCAAACCTCAACCAGTCTGAAATTGTATGGTTCTGTGACAGATACTGCTTAATAAATTCACATTCCCAGACATAATTCCTAGAGTTTTTGACGAAACAATGTTCATGCATTATTTACTCTCATTTTTAACTTTTTTAGATTTATATTATATAAAAATAGATTTATTTATTCATATATAGATACATGGGAATAAGTAGACTGGAATGGCCATATGCTTAAGCTTATGTAATAGAAAGGGGGATGATAGCATATGGACACTACCATCACCTCCTTTGGTAAAAGAAAAGACAAGACTTCTGTGCAAAACTTAATCAAAAGCATTTCTTACTCTGTTGCTCTCCAAGCCCCTTCATCTCTGCACTTGTTCATGACAGCAGCATTCCTCCAAGCAACAGCAACACTTGATGTAAGGCAGGTGGGGATTTTTATTCAGGAGATATGTAAATTTTATGTTGATGAAGATTTTTACAGTGCATGTCTGGAGATGTCTGGCTCGTACTTTTCAAATTCCCATTGCAGACAGAGTCTTGCTGAGCAGTGTAGCCTGCTTTAATCTTGGGCTCAGCAATTTACCAAGGATTACGTGATTTAGACTGCATTCATAAGTAAATCAGGACCTGATGAGACCCTTTCACTTTGTGTCACTTAGAAAAAGGAGGTAAAGGAGATCTAATCTCATATGAAGCTAAGTTCATATATTTGGAAAGCTACAGGTAAAATTTTTTACTATCTTTTGAAAAGTATCCTGTGGCAGTGGTAGAGGGTAGTAAACAAGGTCTACAGAACAGAGAGGTATGAGAAGAAAGCAGGTGGGGAAGATACAGAGATGTCTGAAACATAGTTTTATTAAGATGTTTGTTGGGCCAGAGGCAAATGATGAAAATGTTAAAATATTTTTTTTTTACTGGGCACTTTCAATAGGATTAAAAAATATATTAATTACATGGCATTCTTTGAAATAATTCATAAACATAAGCAGCAGTAGGTTTGGTGAAAACCATAGGTTTAGGTTTACATAAAAATTCCACAAAACAAACCAATTAGCAACAAATGCATCACAATAGGAGCAAGCTGATGCTGGAAAAATTAACTTTTATTTGAAAAATTAAATCATACAAACAAGGTTACACACAATCCGTAGTATTAAAGTCACTGTACCATCTCTCTGCAAGACTTTTCTTCATGAGTCATTAACCTTTCATAGATATATATATACAAGTGATATATATATAGTACAATTGTTGGTAAGATGATAAGAAAATTTGTCAGAAATGAACAACTTAAAGTTGTGTGAGATGCTGAGACTCAAAGAATAGACTTACTGACAGAATTCTAGGTTTGCAGAGTAGTGGGCAGCTGAGAAGTTTCACCCTGTGTGGAATTGGCATTAGCAACCAAAGACACTTGGCTGTATTGTTAGCTGACTTTCTTGGCATCCTATAACTCCAGGACTGTCATGCAAACTGCTGCTGGCAAGAGGTCTTTTTGAGGAGCAGTACTATGGATTTTTATATATGACAAACTCTATGTTCCTGTCAGCACTGTGGGTTCAGCCATTTGCTAGGGCAGCTGAAGTGCTGTGAGAATATTATGTGCTGAAGAATAAATGATTCTGTACGTGTCTACATTCATTTTCAGTGAATAGCAGGGTTGATCTGTAGCACAAAAGGATCTGTTCTGGAAATGTAAGATAATATATACTGGGTAGTAAATGTGAAAGTAAGATACTGGTTCCAGACCACCTCTCTGTACTCAGCTCTTCTCTAGGATTGTTGTAGTTTCCTATTCCTGACATGCTAGACATTTGACTATTAGAAACTCTGTGTTCCTGAATATTTGGCTTTTATTTTAGCCATCATTTGTCTTCTTTCTCAAACTGTTCACTGAATTTCTTTGCTGATGGACAGACTCTCTGCATAGTAGCTGGCAAGTATCTTAGGAGTTCTTGGCTTGTGCACAATATTACAAGGAAAATTCAATAGATTATTATGTAATTTGCTATGTGGTTCCAAATCAGTGAAAAAACATATTAAGTCATATAAGTCAAACAAGACTTGCAAGGAGCAAGAAAACGATCTTGTCTGAGTGCAATTTAGATGGCTTGCTGGAATCAGTAGTTTCTCTATGCAGTGAGTGCCTTAATGGCATATTAGCTGGTGATAAACAACACAATTTGAAGTGTTCATCTGAAATATACTGCATGGGACTGTTATGTCTGTCTACACAGATGATCCTCTTTCATGTTCCTCAATAGTCTTGCCTTGTACCTCACTGTTGAAATGTCAATTTTAATTTCTAGATATTTCTCCTGAAGTGCTGAGGGTTCTATACCACCCTAACTCTCATTGGCCAGGTATCTAAAAGTAGCTATTCTATAAACTCTACACGCCGTGCAGAAAATATTGATTTGCTGACTCTCATTTCATAACGGTTTGTTTTCTCTCTAGGTCTAATGGAGGATGAGGAGAAATAGAAGCTTTACAGTTCCGTTAAGAGTCTTTTCTGGAGGCATTCAAGGCCAGGTTGGATTGGGCTCTGGGTAACCTGGTCTAGTGGTAAGTGGAACAAGATAATCTTTATGGTCCCTTCCAACTCGTATCATTCTACAATTCTATGATTCTATGATTTTGTAAACTATTTTCTCTGAGAGATAAGTAGCTTTAACAGTATTTCCTGTCTTCCAATTTTTATTTCATCAGTCTAATGGGACACAGGAGCTGAGGTACCATTTTGAATGAAGACAACACAAGTGTGAATATTAAAGTACTTCAAATAATATTTTTAAAGCATCTTCTGAGTCAGAAAATTAACTTGTTTGTTTATAGATAAAAATGGTGTTTTTAACAACAAATATAGTAGGAAGATGTCTTTTCCCAGTATACAGATTTTCTTTGATACACTGCAGACCGTAAAGAAGACAAAATTTCAGGAAATCTGTGACTTATAAGAGTATGAGGGAAGAGACACAATTTGCAGTAAACACTGTATTGTTATAAAGACATAAAAACTGTTCACTGCAGGAAGAAAACAGAAAATGGAAATGCAGATAAAACTGAAAAACAGTGTTAATGGAGGCAAGTTTCATAGCTGGTATTGAAAATAACAAGAAAAATTATTTACCTACCAAGTAATGGAGACAAAAGCTGCAGCTTACAGTAGACGATGATGTTGAATGATAGACAGTTTGCCTGAATCTAAGCATAACTGGGCTTAATAATGCTGTAATAAATGTTGGTTTGGGTTTTTTAATAATGTGAACTCACCTAGGTAACATTTCCATACACATTTGCTCACATGCATGTTTGCCAGTACAAAGACTGAAGACTAAAGAAGTATAGAAAGTGAAAAAACATAATTTCTTTTTCAAAATGCACCCTTCATGTAGAACAAAAGTCTCAGCAGCCACAGCTGTATTTAAAACAAATTAAGCAAAGACTGAAGTAAAGATTTTTTTCCTCCTTTTAGAAATATACTTGTGTTGCTTCTTTCAGATTTCCCTTTAAAGAAATGCCATTTTGAAGCAGAACATTTGTCACTTTTTAAGCAATAACCAGTGGAACAGAGATAGCATGTGTAGATGTGTGCCATTTATTTTTCCTCACCTAGCACCTAGTTTATTATATAGGATGTAGAAACAAAAGCAATTATGCAAAGGACAAAACAGAATTTGTTGAAGGTGTATATATTGCACTAATTTGCACCAGAGTACAGTTCCTTAATTCCACCTTGCACTTTTTATAATCTCCTACTTAATTTCTCTTCTTTTTTTTCCTTTTTTTTTCTCTTGGTAATGTAAATTCATTCTCTATCCAGAGCTAAGAAGCTAAAAAGATTTAGGTCGTGATTAAATGCTCCAGTACCAATGACTATCAGTAGACGTAAACCTATGAAAAGGATTCAGTTTCTCAGTTAACTATGAAGATATCTGATTCCACAGCCCTTTTTCATTCATTTTCAAGACATTCGGTGAAAATAGCATCATTCCATTACATCTAGGAAGTGTAAATGGACACAGCTATTTCTGTCTTAAATTTGCAGTAGGCAGAGCATACTAGCCACTGTGAAGAAAATTAACTCTATCCCAGCCAAAACCAACACAATTGGATATTAAATAATGGCCTTACAGTAAATGTATTTTCTTTAAGTAATGAAGAATGAGGTGTTTGTCTACAAGGGGTTTGTCAGTAAGTTGAAACAAACTGAATTAAACAGGATGCTCATAGCTTAATCACGGACTGATAAAAGGCCTATGTCTTAACATCTCTCACTGATAAGGACAAATCAAAATGACATTCAATCAGTTGTTATTACTGAATACGATTTCCTCAGTGAATTAAAATGGGCTTAGCAAAAAAAAAATCTATAAAAGCATAATTCTTTCAAGTGGTGTACACTATTAAGATGGGAATCAGAAGCAGACATGATAAACAATAAAAACTGGCAAATCACATATTGAAACACATAGAAATTTCTAGGTACGTAAACAATCCTTTCATATGGGCCAACACATGCACAGTAGATAGCATTTTAACAGTAAGTTACTTCTAAATTCTAGCATTATAAAAAAAAATTGCAAGAAAGAGGTGCTTAAACCATGGCCATACATTTTTGACCCAAAAAGTAGAAGAAGCAGATATGGCAGCTACTGACTGCCAGAAAGCATAGAGGTATGCACATTTTCCACCTTGATAGATAACCCCTCTTCAATCTGAAGAGAATGTTTTTCTTCAAATTTCACTTCTTCCAGATTCTCCCAATGGCTGAATCCGGGCCAGAGGATTCATGATGGAAGAAAGGTGTATGTGAAAAGGTGACTCCCAAGCTTCATGTGTAGCGTGATGACAAGTCTGTGTTCGATTTCTTAATCTGTTTCTACATTTTTCTTGATACAGATGCTGTATTAAAAACATAATGCTATTGTAAACTCGCAGCCCTGATCATGTTCTAGCTTCAACAGGAGACACCGTAATCACGTGAAAGATATTCTGTAGTATTACTAAAGATATGGAACTTGCATGGGCTGTTCAGCCTCTGCAGTCCTGAATCCAATCAAAGATTTTTTGGAGTAGGGTGCATGGTGATGTCACAAATTAAAATACATTACTTGTTCTTCACATGTAACAAGAAATGGCTTTAAATCGCCTTTCACTTTCTTTTCTTTGATAACAACTGTCACTGGACTTCTGCCATGAAATAGTTTTCCTGGAAAAAAAAAGGAAAATTTTGAAATACTGTGAGAAATGCTGATGACATGCACATGCAGCCCTTCCTTGACCTAGGAAACGTCCAGATATATTTTATGTGAATTAGCTAGCTGTACCTCAGCCTTGAGGATTTATGAGTGTTGCCTGGGAACAGTTCTGTTTATTTATTTCAGTGCATACTCAGTCATTAAAACAAGTCACTGGCAGCTAGAAAGAAAAGTGTTCTCAAACTTCTAGTGATGCATTCTCAGGAGAGATGGAGTGGATCCCTAGTCATAGTCTTTAGTGTTGTGCATTGTGCAACTCCTTCCCCTTGTAGGCTATGAAAATATTTCCTTTGAAATGTAATGGTTTTGTGTCTGTGAGTCTGCATGGACTTTTTCTGCAGTTTTCTATTTTTTTTATGTCTCAGCAGAAGACATCAAGGAGGCAGAATACACTTTTTTATTTGATCAGCAATCCCAAACCCTTTGCTTGGTTTCCTCTTTCCCTGCTGCTCTCAGCTCTCCTGTTTAGAGGCTGTTCCTCGAGAGTGCCATCTAAGTTGCATTCTTTAACTGCGATGATTTATCAGCAATCTAACACCTTTAAGATACAGAGTGTACATAGAATACATACTAATGGGAGGGAAAAAAGAGAAGGGCACAACGAAAACATCCGAAGACTTTGGAAAATTTTCAAAAATAAAGCTAGGCAGAAAAAATTACATATTTTCTATAGGAAAATAATATATCTAGGAGAAAAAATATACAGAAGGGAACACAGATAGACTCCAGCAAAGAGAACGACCTCTGATATGTCTGTCTGACCTTGTTTCTTGCAATGTTATATGTGGCAGGTTCAAGAGAAGTCCAGTGTTAATGAGCTCAAACAGAAGAGGAGGGTTGTTTAAGTCCTTGAGTGTGAAAGAAGTCTAATATCTTTATTTATAGTGCATTTAGGTACCTGTCAAATATATTCATTACCTCTCAATAATAATATTTCAGCTGTGAGCATACAGACTGCAAACTGAATGCAAGACTGGAAGAGTTTCTGGTTGCAGGTATACTTGTTAGGGTATCTGGCAAAAGAGCCCTTGGGCAAAGTTCCTGAGTCTGATAAAAATCACTTGTCCTTGAATGAGACAAAATATGGACTTATTGCCACAAATGCTGCCCAGGGGAAAAGCCTGCAAACAGATATCAGTGCTGTCAGTAGAAGACTACTGCAACAGCTGAATCTCAATTAGCAACATGGCATGGGCTGCCTGGGTCCTGCACCTCACAGGTATTTCCTGATGGGTAAAACTGTCTGCTAAAGACTTAAGAAATCTAAGGGTTGCTTCATGTCATCTTTGGATGAATGGTGGAGTTAAGAAAGGTGGCAAGGTGGACTGTGGATGCCAGTGAAGCTGTTCCAGTACTGGGAGTCACAGCCACCTTCTGAAGGGGAAGCTTTTTTTCACCTGTGAGGAAAAAAGCAGCTCCAGGAAAACGGGAAAGAACTGTGTGTTGCTCTTCTACAGTGGCAGATGGGAGCAATGGATCTCCAGAAGATCAAGCAACCTATAGCTGGACTGTCAATACTGATATTTCACTTGGCAAGAAAGAGAGTGTTAGGAGACTGCTAGGTTCAGAAACAAGCAGCTCTACTAATTGCTTCTTGCCATGAGTGGTTAGCCAGAAGGTGAGTATAACAGATCCCTGGCAGCTGCAAAGTAACCACTAACAGCTAAAATGCTTTAGAGTTTCTCATTTTCACAGCAAAATATCAGAGGTTTTTATGAACTCTCTACCTCTCTTCCCACTGAGGCGTCCTTCGGCCTCACTGCTGGCATCCTTCGGCCTCGCTCCTTACACTAGCAGCATGTCCTGCTCTACCAGACTGCATCTTCAGGGTATCCCCTTTCTCTTCTCAGTCAATCCTACCTTTTCTGGTCACACTGAGTTTAGAGCCAGAATCAATAACATAGGTAAGGCATGAATAATTTATATCCACCAGGATCGGTTTTGGTCTCCCACAGGACCCTATGAGAGTAACCATTTTGTAAACTTATCTCTCAAGTTTGTGTATTCACTCTGCCACTTCATAACAGCCAGAGTCATGAGACAACCTATACTTCTTGAAACTTGCGTCACTGCTGTCTTTGCTCTGTCAATAAAAAATTGATTCTGCAGATGGGTCTTACTGATACTGTGGGAAGTTTAGCCACATTAGTTTTCTTCTTGCTTTCCTGCTTGAATTCAGTTCTAAAATACCTATGTAACATCTCCTGCTATATGAAACAAAACTATATATTTGGCCTGATTCCAGCTATATTTCTTTTGTATTTATAGCTATTAACTGTCTTCTGTTGAATAAGTGCTGATTTACACTACCTTGAATACAACTTCAGTAGCCATTATCCCAGGCTTCAAAAATATCCTCTAAAATCTCTCTCAGGTATTGCGAAGTTAACCCACAGCAGTAGACAGGTTAGACAACCTGACTCATGTTAACAACCAATTTTTTTTCCCCATCTATTTAATAGCTCATGAAGTTTAAAAGCCAGGTTCCTCAATTACTTTTTGCATTTCAACCAATTCATTCTGGTAACGTCTCCCTGTAAAAACGAGATAACATGCTGTAAAGATAAAAGTGTACCAACGTGCACTTTACTGAATGTCTGCATTATGGGGGTTCTGCATGTCATAGCTGCTGTCCTATTTGAAGATGACTTGAAATAAGCAGTTTAATTGATCTGTACGTTAAATGCTCTGAAAATGTAAAAGAGGGGCTTAGACTGTCAGTAGCTTGGTTAGCTCGCAGTGTATTGTCTCCAGTCTAATTTCTTTAATGTGAAAGGTGATAACAACGGCTAAAATTTATCTGCTGTCACATGTAAATACATTTCAACAAAAATTAACAACTGGTTGTTGGAAAGTTCTCTTGTATTTCTTTCTTGAATATAGAATCACTAAAGCAGTCTCAGGGTTTTAGCATAATAGCTCCAGGGTCGTTTGTGGTGCCCATTTTTGTATGAAACATGCCTTTTCACCATCTCTGACGATCATAGACGTTCACAGTGTTTATAGAGAGGAAAAAGGTTGGGAAACAGTTCCAGTGTGCTGCAGGCTTTCTGAGAACAGATGTCAGTTAGACATAAAAAAATAAACTTGGCTCAGCTGAGTTTACCTTTTAGACATCCTTGGGCTATTAAAAAAGCAACCTTGACTCCTGTTCCCCATCACAGAGAATTAGTTTGATGTTGACTTCATGCTTGATCTAACACCACTGAATTTAGTAGTCTTAAGTCAGGGATGAATTCGGCCCTTGGTCTTTAAAGCAATCTTTCCCCTCGTGTGTAACAAAAACACCATATGGTGAGTCCTTGGCTCGGTATCCATAGCTCAGCTTGCTATCACTCTTTTCTGATGCTGTTGCTGGAAAAGGTTAGAGCCTGCAGAGCTGATTCAGTCAATTCAAAACCTGCAACAGAGGGTGAAAAAGGAGTTAACAGAGAGCTTCATCCATATGAGTCCTCCTGCTCATACTCCAGGGGCTGTACATCATACAGATTGAATTGTTTACTGTTTATGGAGTCATGGACTTGAGATGCACATAGAATCCTCTTCTTAAAACTGTTCAATCATTCCTGTAGTTCAGTCAGTGAGACATCCCTCCTCCTAAGTACTTGGAAAAGAAGCAGTGCCTGGATAAGCTCCCCTTCACAGCATCTCAAATGAAGACCTTTGTTGTAGAATATGGTCACCAGTAATACAGCAAGGAGTTAGGGAGCCCAGCAAAGCAGCTTTGTCATAGTGCACAATGTATTCGCAAACAATCTGAGGCTCTTCACTCAAAAATTCTCCTCCCCACGCTGAATCTGTAAGCAAGGAAGCTACAGTTACATCAATATATCCACTGATCTTAATTGTCCAAAGTGCTTTTTCCCTACACTGGTAAAAGCCTGTGCTTGCACGTTGCAAACTAGGTGGAATTGTAATTTGACCGTGCCAGTTTCTTCAAAGCCTCTCCGGTGGTTTCCTCTCTAAAACCACATCCAGCACAAACCCTGTGCCATGAACTGCAGAGCTGCACCTCTGCCTTTTGCCACCCGCATTGTAGCAGGACTAGCTCCTGTTTGGTCTGTTATGCCAACCTTTGACTCACTGTTTGTCTCAAGCGCATCTCCAGTTTCTCTGCTGAGCTGCATGTGGAAAATAGCTTGCAGATAAAAAATGTCAGTTTGATGCTTTCAGCTCTCTACCTGAAGCTGTTCTAATGTATTCAAAAGACTTCCACTGCTGGATATCAAAATACTAAATTAAGATTGTTTTGTATTTCAAGATGGGTTTGTATGCAAAGAAAGATTCAAATACCCTTGTATATAAAGAATATTATTGTTTTATACAAAGTTTTAGCAAGTATTTGCTTTCATTTGCAAATAAATTAATTAGTCTTTCACTTTAAAATCAATCCTTTAGGGATTTTTCACGCTGTTTCCAATCATGCACTTGTCTCAGCTGAGCTCAGAAACAGAGAGACAGCTCTTCAAACTTCCTGTATCATTAAAATTCACAGAGCATTTATGGAAGAAGAACCATTGAAAGATTTATTTCAATGTTACTGGTGGGGTTGTTTTCTCTTGTTTTTAATAATTGATGGTTCTTTTTCCTGCAGAACAAGTTTATATATTTGCAGTATGGCACAGAGGAAAATTCACAAAGCATAGCTGAGCTCAAGAGGTGCTACCTCTTCTGGGTCCCTCCTCATTTGAGGGGGAGAGGCAAACTTCTCTGGAGAGCAGTTCTAGAATAAGAGCCCATTTTAAGGCATATAAATCTTCTCCCAAAGGAGCCATCTCTCTCAGCTGACAACAGGCCTGGCAGTTAAAATCTCCAGTACTAAAGCAAGCCTTTGTGGGCACCATCTCCCATTGCAGGGCTTTTTACTGAACAATCACCTACTTTCGATTTCACAGATTTCTGCCTCGTTGGGTGCACTGAAGGGAAGAACAGGCTGTGTCAGTACTTATTTATTTTTGCTGCCAGCCTCTCTGTCAACCTGTGGTCTTTTGCTTTATTTACTGCCAACTGTTCAGACCCTGCTCTGAGTGCAGAAAACGTATCATTTTCAATCCAACTGTGAGATGAGACATAGGATTGTTCTCCTCTTACTAATCAGGATATGAAGGGCAGTGAAATTCCAGACATAAAAGAAAAGAAAACTATGAACATCTTGCGACACATGAGTAGGGCTTGAATATTCAGAGTAGAGCTCCTGTGGCAGTAGCTGATAAATATTACAGAGTTTTCATTCTCTGTATGAACCAGTACCAGCGGAGGATGAGATCCACAACTTAACAGAGGATTCTCAAGCTTTGATGGCTGATGTGTCTCTGGCATGTGTGGGTCCATTTCTGAGCCTGGAGAGATGCTTCTCCCTCCTCTATGCCTGCATCTCACTTGTCCTTACCCAGTCCTCTTACGAACATCTTAGAGGCTGTCTCTCTATAACCCTCAGTGCCATTCCCTCTTCTGCAGATATTTATTCATCTCTTTGCATATGTTCACCTCTTTTCAGCCTAGTTTCACTGTATATTCGCCTCTCCCAGCATACCTCTTGCTCATCTAGATCTTCTGCCTTGTAAGGCTGCACTTCCCCATCTCACAGGCTGCTGTGCTTTGTCCTGGGCTCCAGCGACAGCCACACTTAGAGCAGTGGAAAGTGCATTCTCATAGACCCATTGCTCACAGCAGTCAAAAGTAATAATTTCAATAAGCAAAAATTTCTGTTTCAGAGACAATTTGCATGCTCTTTGCATCCTCCTCAGAAGGAGGAACACTGGAAATGCGAAAAGCAGTAAGAATTTTTTTGCAGTCTAGTGAGTTGACCATGCTTTAGTAGGCATTCTTTGAAACAGCTGCTTTCCTGAGTCAAAAGCAGGAATGTATTTGAAGGCCTTATTCCACAGAGTCTTGGTCTCAATGTAACATAAACCAATTACTAGTTCTTGCTGTTATTGTTGGAAACTTTTTTTAGAGAAACTTTCTAAAAGAAATTTTGTCTGAAGTGCATTGGCTGATGTGGAAAATTTTAGCAACAACAGCTGAAATTTGACAAACTGGTAGATAATTGAGTGCAGGATCTTATACAGAAAGTGTTAGATGACAGCCGTTTTTATACTCATATTCCTACTCATCTCCATTTATAATGTGCCACTTTTCAGTTGCTACAGTAATGGATGAGAAAAATGTTATTCAACTTTTTATCATTTTCTTGCAATTATGAATGAAATAATTACATTATTAAGTGTATCAAACCTATCACATAAAATGTGTTGGTGGTTTCAGGATATTCTTACTTAGCTTTTAATGACAAAATGCATAACACTATTTTGGGCTGAAATCAATAGAATATGCAGTCATGATAATGTTTTAAGCTATTATGAATATGTGTTATTTTTGGTAGTTGAGTTCTATGCTTTTTCTACTTTTTGTATTGCTTGATTTTACGCATACTAATGTGTAAACACTGTTGTAGAAAATTTGTGTTAGCAGGAAAAAACAGGTTGTTCTTTTTAAGGTAATTGTTTTGTTGAGTCAACATAAACCGCTTGCTCTTTCTCTTGACTGTTGCAACTCATAGGAAGATTATGAGTCACCAAGCAGCAGACCTTTGTAAACAGAATAGGAAATTAGATTTGTGAGAGCTTTTCCATTTAGGCATGAAAGCTGTTCTAAAACCAGAAGCATTGTTTGAATCTTCATATAACTGTTGTAATGTAATTACAGCTAATAAAGAAAGTTTAAAGGGCTATTTGGGCAGAGCAGATGAAATAGTAAGATATAAACCCCACGTTTATCAGAGGAAGTAGCTGTTTAGCTGGAAGGGCTTGTATCCGTGTTTCATTGCTTTTCCATGACACAAGAAGACAATGTTCAGCCTTAACCAATATAGAATAGACAATCTTGGAGAAGCCCTGGGGTATTTTGTTTCAATACCCTTTCTTTAACAAATGCAAACTGGCACTTTCCAGTAACTGTGCGTATGCAAAAATGCAGGCTGGGGCTTTTCCTCTGACTGCAGAAACTATGGAGTAATCAACCGAATACTCCACAGAGCTCGTATCCATCTGCCATATGACACAATTTAATAAACTGCATTTTGTGTGATCCCCAGACAAAATTTGCACATCTGTTAGCAGCATTAGCCACCTGGGCTTGTAATAATATTTCTGAAGTATTTTAAAATAAATGTGTTTCAAAAAAGTTAGTGCATTTCTTTGAAACTGTCTATCAGAAAAATGCATCCTCAAAGTCGGAGTTTGTAGCTATTACAACTCCGTTTTCTCACCTTCAGCTGCTGTCAAGCAACAGGATAACTCCTGGGAATCATGAGTGTAGATATTTGTAAGCTATAGGAAATGGGTCTAGACAGTACCTGTTTCTCTTCCTTTGGTAATATCTCTAGGTTTCCAACTACATAGGCAAAAAAATAAAAATAAAAAAGAATGCTTACTTGAAGCATATTTATCGGCCCTTTAAATGAAATTCAAGTTTAGTGGAGCTTACAGTTGGAGGGTAGTGCTTACTTACGCTGGGATCACAAGGTAGTTTGCCTTGCACAATCTATTGCCTTTTCATTTCCTTATTTTGTTGCAGGAACTAGGCATACTACAGCTATATTTGCTTTCTGTGAAGCAGGGCTCTAGGTCTGTCCTTGTCAGTGGCTAAAAATAGCTGAGAAGACAGATGTTTCTTTAATGGGAAAGCAGAAAATAGGGTTGTGGCTATAACTTGTCCTACTGACATTATCAGACAATTACCTAAGTTTGCTGAACTCGTGTATATTCTGCCTTTGAGATGCTCAGTAACACTGATGAAAAGACACGCGATGTAGCTTTTATGCACAGCAATACCGAAAATGTATGTATGTTACAGCAGAGCATCCAATGGCTTTGTATTGCTGATACAGAGATTAGTACATACATGTTTTACTGAGAAATAGTGTTTAGCTTCCGAGAGATCAGCAGAGTGCGGGATCACTTTATACTTCTTTTCAACTAGGAGTTTTAATTTGGTGTCATTGAAATATCATTTTCTTAGGTAGCCTTCTTGGGAAGTTAAATTTTATCTTTATTATATACTTTACACAGTTTCCGCAAGGGGTAAATGATTATTAATAGCAGATCTTGCACATTTAATGAGCACCTGCTATGCAGTGTGGGTCACTGTTTTTGACGAAACATTTCAAAACACTTACTATAATTAGTGCAGTTAGGCCTTTCAAATAGCTGCCGTGTCTGTAGAAAATCAGATTCTGAAACTTACTTTGTGCTGGTTATACTATCTGCTGGTTTAAACAAGTTTCCGGCTGTTTGGGCAACATTTATTAAATTGTTAGCTTTTCTGGAGAAGCGCTTAGCAGTAGTGGTCATAACCATGCAGAAATGTTCCTCTTTGATTAGGCCAACTGCCCATTTATACATCTGTCCTATCTTTGACAATGGCCTGCATGAAATGATTCAAGGGGAAATGCAAGAGATTGCCTCCTAGACAAGTACAAAACATCGTCCTTGATTGGAAGTTTCTCTCTAGTAGTCCTCAACTGAATTCCCTGCAAGCATGTGTATGACATCTAAAATAGGTGGTTCTTGTCCAATTTAGCTCTCTGCTTGCTTTTTTCTTGTGAAAAGTCTTTGTTCAAACATGCGTGGTGTAGACCAGCACTGAGACTTGCTTTTCTTTACCAATGCCATGCTGCTAAGTTTGGACATGGCCTGTACATGACCTACAGACTGTCTCTTTCCCACTCCATCTTTAACCTGCCTCATTTATTTAGACTATGGGTTCTGCATACAGCACAGCCAAAAGATCATCTCTTCTATGGAAACCCCACATCTTTACATCTATATGTAGCAAAAATAATTAACAAGAAGATCCTTTTTAAGTTTCATAGCAAATTGGATTACTAATATGACATTTATTTATTTATTTATGAGGGTTATTTTCAGCAATATTGGTTCCTTTCATGGAAAAGCTTTGATTTTGTCTTAGGTTTTTCTTTAAACCAAATTAACTTCTACCAAATGTCACTGCTAAGAAGGCAATGTTATCCCAATCTGAAATGATTTGCTTTACTTCTGAAATACTAAAATGTTCTTTGAAATGCTCAATCAAACAGTTTTAACAGGAATTTTTAAACTGTTAATTCTGCAGAAAATGTTCATGTTACTTTTGAAATACTCTTCAGTAATGAGTTCTGAGAACTGGCCTTCTGTGTGTTCTTGTTGAACTGAAAAAAAAAGTTTTAATATAATATTTCGTTTTACTCAAATAACATCCTTGGAATGTAACTGGAGTGAAATGGAGTGAAACCATAAAAATCACAAAATATTTTTTTCACTGAAAACTGATTAATTATTTTATGAAGCAGATTAAATTACCTTTAATTTCAATTGAAGCCCTTCCAATAACCTACGAAATACCTGTAAATTCTCTTGAAGAAGAAAACATGCTTCCATTTAGTTCCATTAGTAAATGGAATATTGAGGAGGTATTTTAACAGAATTTACTGCAACCACACTGTCTTCTAGTTTCATGACCTGATATTCTTCCAAATATTATGGCTAGTAGTGTTTTAGAGGCCCAAATTCTTGTAAATAACGAACTCTTCTGTTGCTGAAAGCAATTATTACATTTGTTGGTTTACATTGGAGTAAGACTCTCATTTTCAAACCCCAGCTTTACTCATATTTTCTTGAAGGACAAAAACCAGAGAAACTGTTTAGCACAGAGTATGATACATAAAGCTGTGAGATTGCTGTGGGCAAGTTGATCATTTACTTTGAAATTCAGTTTGACTAACTTTTCCATGCACATTATGCAAAGTTATTTTCAGATTCGGCAAATATTTCCAGCATGAGAAAATATTGGTGCAAAATAAACACATGGAAAGTTATCAACACAAACATTGAAAATATGTTTGCAAATGCAAGTGAATTTCTGCCTTATGCTTGTAGAAAATTCACTCTGCTTCAAAAATAAAAACACTTAAAAGGAAGACATTTTTAACAGAATATTAGTATATGCCAGTTTATACAGTTTATTCTTCAGTCTTCTCTGTTCACAGTTTGACTAAATAACAGCCAAATCTGAACTAAGCATATTTGTAATGCTGGTATCTTATGATTATAGTGTGATGCATGTAGACATTTTGCGTATGCCAGTATTATCTACATGGTGTTAAACAACATTTTTCCTTTCACATATTCTGGCTCAGGGAAAGCACTTGTTTTAGCAGGGTCAAAAAGCACTGCAGGCAGGATGCCAGCTCAGAATGAATCATTACGTTTACAATTTGGAGAAATCAGTTCAGTTTCCAATAACAAAAAAAAAAAGTATTTTGCTAATGTTCCTAAAGACTCTAGAATTAATTTTCTATATATCTCTTGGGCTCAAAGTACAGCAAATGAAATAAATCTATCCTCTCTCCACTTCCCAAATCCCTATCATCGGTTCTTAATAATCATCTGCAAAATAATGGTCAAAATATTTCATATATTGCTGGTAAGACTTGGGAAAAAACTAATAAACAATGGAGTGCTTTGATCAAAGACTCCTCTTGAAGAGAAGATGCAGTTTATTTGGAGGTTAATAATCTTGGAGTGCTTCAATTTTTTAGATCTGCTACAATGAAGTTGTCAAAATATTTTTAATTTCAGAAGCCTTGACTTCAGAGAAGCAACTCTTACCGTCACAATGATCCATGACCTAGTTACAAACAGATTTGTTTCCTTCTTTTCTCCCAGTTCTCTTTTCCCTTCCCTTCCCTTCCCTTCCCTTCCCTTCCCTTCCCTTCCCTTCCCACTTTACTTTGCTTTACTTTATTTTACTTTATTTTACTTTATTTTACTTTATTTTACTTTATTTCCTGCCACGAGATGGCTTAAGGAGAAGAATCACACCAGTGTCAAAAGAAGGGAGAATGCTGGCCAGTACAAGCGCCAATACAGAAGGCTGGTGCTACCAGAGTGACCTGAGTTCCAGCTGCAGACAGGGTAAAAACAGTAAAAGTTCTGTACGTGTTGTGTACAGCTGTGTTCTGTCACAAGTAATCTGCAATGAAAGAAGACCAAGCTTTTTTCTTCGGTTCCTTTTCCTTCATTGTCTTTAATCTATTTTGGGAATTGCCCTAAGAACATGTATGTAACCATTTACATCAAAATAGGGTAGGTAGACCAAATTTAATGTTCCTGTGAGCCAAATAGCTTCACACACAAAATCGCAAAGCAGGAGAGAAAGTTGTTCCATGTTTCAAGGACCTAAGAAATACTTTTTTTGCAAATGAGTGGTTCAGGCATAGACTACATTTGCACGGATCAGAAACAGCACCAGAGATTGCTTTTATATACTATTTTCAAGTCACACCTGCTCACCATGAGGCAAGATGTCAGAAAATAATGAAGCAACATTATACATACTGAAGTTGCAAGATGGGAAATGGGAATCAGATCAAAGGTCTCTGAAGGATGAAACTTACAAACAAGTGAATTTCTGACACTGAAGAGTGAATAGACTATCTTTGAAATTCTTTCTTCAGTCATTGGAGCATGCTAATGGGTTTTCCATTTCTTTCTTTTTTTTCTTCATCGTCTTTTTTTAAACATCTCATATGACAGAATTAAGTATTACAAACACCAAACTGAGTAGAGCTATTGCTGTAAATTTTCCACAAAGCAAAAAAATATTACACTGGTATCTTACATACAGATGTATATACTTAATATATTTTACTGACCTCAATATATGTTCTAGATAAAACTAACATTTCACATGTTAGTCTCTGTGGATTTACACTGTAGTGGTGTGTTTCAGCTGTATGTTCCCAGATTTGTTGCCTTTTGGGAAGTTCAGCTGTCTGCAACTTTTGCATTATTATCCCTATATAGAATTCAAACATGGTGATGCAAACTAGTGCGAGCAATTTCAAAAGAAATTAGTCCAGCCTACTAGGAAGTTAATCAAAATTATCCAGAATATTCTCATGTTGGGCTGCTGTAGCCCACGTGGTAGGTGCTGTCACCATCAAAAGCAGGGAGCTCATTTCTCTGAAATGCGAACCTCTAATTGGCATCACTGCTGCTGCTGCGCTGACAGGCTGACACTCACAGTCCAAGTGATCAAACACAAGTAACTGAGCAGGCAATGGAGCTGAGGGAAGCAGCCACTGCTGTGACCCAGATCAGTGAGCTTGCTGGAGACACACAATTGACTTCAGGTAAGGGCTGGGGCCAAGCAATGAGCTCTGACACTTTGAACACTGTTGAACTTCTATGTCACACAGCAGAGAGCATGCTCCTTTCATTTTCAGCAGAGTGCTTTCAACTACTCTCTTTAGAGAGTGTAAATCCTGCCCTGCACTGAAAATAACCCTCTCTTCAGTTATTTTTTGTTTGTAAATGTCACAAGATCACAGATGAAACCTTGGAAAGGTTCTTTTTATCCTGTATTAATTCATTCATATTCTGCTCATATTTAAGGTAAAAGGCAAAATATTTCCCGTGAATCTCCGGTCAATTAACTTTTCAGTGTTCTTAAATAATCCTTTGCCAGAAACATTAATGCTTATAGTAATGAAAATTGCTTCCCAAATCCACAGGGTGTTGAAAGTCTTTGGAAAATAAGCTATAATAAAGAATATTAGAAAAGAAAATATAGATATGATCTTATTTCTTTACTGAAAAGTCAGGCCTGTGAGTCAAAGTGAATTTAAATAATTGTTTTTCAATTTTTAACAGACTTGCAAGAAAGACTATTGTTTCCTTTGACATAGTAAAACAATTTTGAGAACAGGCAATCTTATTTGAAATGACTGTGTAGGTGTCATGCTTAGCTAATCATGAAATGTCATTTTCAAAAACATTAATGTATTCCTCTTAGAATGGGAGGCAAAGTAATGCACTTTGTAAATGAGATCAGCATCCATTAAGTCTAGAGAAATACTATTCACTGGCTGCACCATAATGCTGGTTCCTGTCTTCTAGTAATAAAAGCTGTTATGCTTCCGCCTGTGAAGTGCTTGAAGGCTGAGGACTGCTAAGATGAACAAACAACAAAACCCACACATAACCCCCACAAACAAACAACACTCCTGCAAAGAGACAACAAAGCTGTAATAGCAGATTACAGAAATTCAAATACAACAATGGAACTGAACTTCCAAGATGGGTTCCCCATTCTAAAAAATTGTTTTTTGATTCACATCTTACCCGAGTGAATGGAATAGGGGGATTTGTAGTACTCCTCGTGGAAGATCCAAGCCTGGAAGGTCACATTGTGATGGTCTTTAGTCAGCTCTTAGAATGAACAAAATATATTCTGAACGTGTTGTATAAATCTAATTAAATATTACAGCTCTTTCTATTGCACGATGAAGCTTATTTTAAAGCAGTTAAGGAGTTACTTTCAGATCAAAAGAAAAATAAGTCCCTCACAAATGAGATATACAGCCCCAGACAACAAGAACACTTTTATTTTGGACTTTAAGCAATTCTGCCTTTTTTTCTACTTTTTGTAAAGTTCTCTCTATAAGCCTAACATGCAAATTTTCACCATCATTTAAGGATTAATGAAAGTGAAATCCTGGAACACAAAAGCTAAAACCTCTCAGACTTCATTTAGTTTACTTTCTGAAGCAGTTAGTTAAGTGACAATGTCGATTTTTCAGTAATTCATGCATGAACTTGTCAAAAAAACCCTATTTCCACTTTCTAGTAGTACAGTAAGTTTTTTGACACACATATTGGTGATAGACTGAACAAACAAACTATGTGGAAAAATTTTAGAGTGTTGAAAAATAAGGAAATTTTTCCGTACCAGTAAACTGCTTCATGTAGCCTTCTCATAAACCAAGAGCTGCCAAAGCACACATTAATTTTGCTGGGTTCGTTTCATATCCATTTTCTTCTGTTTGTACTTTTGTACCATAAATCACAATGTCAAAGCCTGTTCTATTTTACTGCTTTTAACTTTTAGGCTGAGATAATAGAACAAATATATTTTTCTTGGAATGATAGGTGCATAATATTTTCTGATGAAATACAACAAGCAACTATGGAGCAACTAACAATAAAGATGGGGCAAAATTTATTTTCCTTGTTGTCTGGAGGTGTTATTTATAATGACAGGCTTCGTGCTAATGCCCAGCACGCAAAGTGTACTCACTCAGGCAAAAAAATAGGAGTATGTATTTAGAACTTTCCCAAAGTACAATCTTCTTTGTTAACATTAGAATTTTGCCTACAACACCTTTTTGATACACAAAAAGGGCATTTCATTCAACATTCTAACTCCTGATTATTTTCCAGTTACTTAGAGAAACTGGGCAAAGTTACTTGATTATAGCAGAATAAAGACAGATTTTCAATCAATGACTCTTTAATAATCACGCATAAGATTCTAGAGAAACTGAGCAATGAGGTTTTAATCAGTAGGGATTTGGGACTAATATCGCCCTTTCTTATACATGCCTGCACAGCTTTTTCAAAATGAGCCCCAATCTGTCCTCAGTTGTTACTGTTTCATCTCTTTAACACTTCAGTGTTTATAATCACAATGGTGGAAGCAGAAAACTGCCAAATTTGGAAGTGTTCAGTGTGACTAAATTAACCTACTATTTTTCTAAATAAAAGATTTATCTTTTCTTCCCTGCAGCCTGGATCTTATCCCCAGGTCAATTTCTGTATGATCACACTTCTTTTTCAGACATGGCATTTTATTTCAATGTTAGCTATGAAAAGAAAGGTAATCCCCATTTGCACAGAAGTATGACTATCACTTATAAAGGCCTTTCCATGTGTTAGTAAGTGTGAGAAAAGGTGAGTATTCAGGCACAGAAGTAACATGCCCTGGTTCTATTGACACAGAAGTCTACTAATATGACTAAAAGTTAATATGGTTTTTGTTTGCCCACATGCTTTTTCCTTTAGGACAATGTTGGTATCCATCTTCTATTTCCTCCTTGTCAAGTGAGAACCAGAAGACTTCTGGTCAGAAATGAGATTAAAGGACTTTTCCCTATCTACCTCTGGTATGCGGATTTCTTGGGAATGCATTGTTCTTTCAATTCCTTGTTTGAGTATTAAAACAACTTTGGTTACTATGGCTCTGCCAAAATAGTTGGATAAATTTGGTTTAATGCTGTTGGTCATGCTTTGGGTCACTCCTGAATTATTCAGTGATCTCATGGGTATTCTCATCCATGCAAGTCAGAGCTAGTCCAAGTGAAAAGAAACTCTTCATTGACAGTCACTAGCATTTGAGGAGACTAACGGATCTCGCTGTGTCACTCTGATATTTTGCTAACAAGAATTGAGTGAACAGTCAAAAAGGCAATCATTGCATGTGAACAACTCTGAGACATTGGCAGGATCAATACATATCACCACTAGTCAGCCAGCACAGTGTCTGCAACCTGCCATTTTCATTTATTTTTCATATGTTTTTTTACATACAGAATACAGAAGTGTTGAGGATTTAATAAAGGCATATTGGAGATGTTTCAAATTCACCCTTTTACCTTTTCTTTCTAAATGTTTATTTTGTTTCTGGTAAATTCACTTGTGTATCCGTGTATCCATGCAGGGCTATTCTTCTGTATACCGTATATTCTTCTGAACCAGCAGTATTCAAGGCAAGTCTCTCTTAATTTTAGCAGCTATTTATGCTTGTTAGCCTAAAAATCTTCTCTTGCCTACTGTTTATGTTTGTTCTCTTTTCAAAGATGCTTGTACTTCCTGAGAGAGATGCACCTAGGGCAAGCAGCCATGCCGCTATTCATTTTCACCCCCTGCTTTCATTTCTGTAAGAAGCTGGCACTAACAGTGTATGTCTTGAGTCGTTTATCTCAGTACTGGAGGATGTAGCAAGTGGACTTGTTCCTGTCTCTTGAAGGAGAATACTTGCACTTGAAACAGTCTTCTCATCCATCCCAACGATGAGCTGAGAAAATTAGAATGGCTCTGAAAGTATAGTTATCATTGGTGCTGTTCTATACGATCTTTAGTGAAGACATGTGCTAAAGGCTGTTTCATTTAAACACACCCTGAAAACATTTCTGTGAGAATGTTGTCCATCAGGTCCCTTACTTTTTATATAAAACACATAAATAATTGCAATGAACATGTACATGTTTCTAGGTACTTGGAGTGAGACTAAAGACAGTGAGGGAAGAAACACACTTTCTGCTACCTTTGCATCTCTTCTATCAAATAGCTCAAACAACACCAGTTTCCAAAAGGATAACTGCAAAGCACAAATTTGAACACTAATTTTCTCTTGCTGTGCTACAAAGTCTTTGAAAACTTGCAAATGGTCCCCTGTCTGATTTACCATTTTACTGTATATATGTTAAGGGTTGTCCCTTTCAATAATAAAAAAAAAATAGCAGCATAATTTTCTTGTTTCCAGTAATGAAATACACAAACCTAAACTTATCCACCCCTGTGGGTACCTGTGTCAGCAAAAATTTTGCAGCAAAGATTTTTTTTTGTGGAGCAATATAATGTCCCTCACAAACAAGAAAAATGCAGGAGCACGGCTGAATCTACATAAATTTTGCATTAAAATAAGTTCTTGTGAAAATGTTGTTATGCTAATTGCCTGACTCAGTATGATATCATGTCAAAATGTAATCATCCAAATTCATCTCTAGATCCAAATGTGTCACCAGCTGCATATATCAGCGATCGAGTTACATGAGCCATTCATTTGGCCCAGTACACAATTTATCCAGTATTTATGTGATCTATATAAAACTAATTTCTTCCCAGGTCGGGAGACCGCTGCAAAGTTGATTAATGCTTTTATCATTTCACATATTGATTATTGTAATTCACTACTTATTGGTTCCCGTATTGCATGTTGCACAGGCTTGAACTTATGTAAAATGCTGCTGCACATATCCCAGTCAAATTATAAAAGTTTAATAACATCACTCTGGTTTTAATGAAAACTCTCTGCCTCACTGCTCATCCATGGAATAAGTACAGTGTCCACAACTGTCAGCGTAATGCATAACCTTTCTGAACATTTGCTGACCTATTTTGGGGAGTGACCTTTCTCTTTTGTCACATATTAGTTTCTTGCTTGATAACTTATGGCGAGCTTGCTGACAGCACTGAGGCATTAGACAAAACCATTACTTGTTTCTTTCTGAATCCCTTATGCAACTCGGAATCGCAGAGTATTCTGAGTTGGAAGGGACCCACAAGGACCATCGAGTACAAGTCTTAAGTGAATGGCCCATGGTGGGGATCAAACCCACCACTTTGGTGTTGTTAGCACCATGATCTGACCAAACTCTCATCTCAGGCTCACTCATCTACTTTTCTTTCTTATTGCTTGGTTTTGTCATCAACTTTAACCATGCCCTCTGAAATACTCTTCTCCCAGGGAAAAGGAGAAAAACAAAGAAGATTTATCATAGTCTTTGTAAGTTGTTTATTAAATTTAAGTGGTCCCACTTAACTTTTTGGAGTCATAATCTACTCCAAAGACATTTTCTCCTGTTTAATGGTATATTTGAGTCTCTGAAAGGTGTGTTAAATCTCTTATATTTTCCCCTAAAGTCTGCAAACTAATCCAAACAATACATTTTAAAGGAATCCAGAAAATAAGACTTTTTAAACATCCAAAGTTTTCCAAAATTAGATTTTATTTTAAGGTTCACATTATCTTTGAGAAAGAAATGACCAGCTTATCTTGTCTATTTGGTGCAACTGAAAGGGTATGTAAATAAGCAAAAAAAAAATTGCAATCTTTTTCAGGAGATAGCAGTGCTTCTCTTGTCTAAAGAAAGTTGTCTTTCAACACAGGTGGAATATATTTACTTTCAGTAATGGGGACAGTCTAGGAAAGACAAGTGTTTAATAAAAAGTCTTCTGTGAAGCCTACACTCCGTATATTTATGTTATGTGACATTATATAGAACATAAAGAAACTGTAAATATAAGGAAAAACAAGATATGGCACATATACAGCATATCTTACTGTTCCCCATAGCTCACACATGGTACCATAGAAAAAAAGATTCCTGGGCATAAGTAATTGTTTAGACAAAACTTTATGATACAGTGGTTGTATGTTAGCATTTTATGCTGTTAGCATATTTCTGATTTACCTGAGTAATAATGATCAAGTGAGGGCAATTTCTGATGATTAGCAATTAGAAAGAAAACATGATGGCCTCAGGTTCAGCTGCTGCTAATTCTTGAATTATGTCTGAACCAAATCTGCTTTCATTATTTGAAGTCCGTTCTCTTCCCATATTTTAGTGTGATTGACAACAGCGAAGATTAAAACATCCTTTTTTCTGTCCAGAGACTTATTCTTAGATGACCACACAACAGTGTGACTCAAGACCAGAAGTAGGCCAGTATAAACATGTGAGAAGTAGTCCAGGAGATGATGTTCTGAAGCTAACATGGGACCAGTTTTGGAGCATGTGTTTGTAGTGTCTTTTACGGGACAGACATCAGTTGCCTTATTCCTGCTGTGCAAAAGGAAGGTGTTGCTGTGGATTTAAAACCAGCCCTGACATCAAGCACATTCTCCTGAGGGCAAGTTTGAAAACAAATACTCAACCATAAACTGGATTTTGCTTCAGGATGAAAAACCTGGTTCGATCATGCTCTCACTTGAAAAAAACTGGGGCTGAATTTTACTTGAACATTCATCTCCCAGGTTTTTTTAACCTGCTTCTATCCTCATAGTCAATATTAATTTCAGAGACATTTACAGTAATCAGTGTAAATTTGTAGTAGGCACTAGATTGAATTCTAGACTGAATTTGCAGGCAATTCCTTACTGCAATGCAACAACAGAGGAAAAGAAACTGACAAAAAGAACAAGAAACTTTTCTTTCAGAAGGAAAGAATATCAGGCAAAACAAAATATTTGTCTAGTATGTGGTGAGTTTACCCTTGTTTTCATGATTTTCTATATAGTCTTGTTTAGGCTGTAAAAAATTGTGAATTTAACTTTTGCAATTGAATGACTAGAGAGTTCTGCTGGGACTATTCCAGATCTTTTTTTTGCACTGTTGATGTAGTTCCGTTGGACTATTTCTGCCAGGATATACAAAGAAACAGCAACATAGACAAATATTTAAGGTGGGTGAAACGGGCAAAAATTATATATTTTATTCAGTTGTCATCATATATTTGCATCTACTCAAATATAGCACTGAAGCTAGGAAACATGTGCTATTGTATCTATGGAAGAGTACATAGACTGCTAAAATTATTGGCAAAAGCAAAATGCATTTCAGTAGTATAGGTTTAATAGTACTGTTTTTCTTCAAGATCAACCAGAAAGAATCAATATCCTGCAGTATATTCTTCTACCATTTTTGAAGAGAAAGTAGAGAAGTTAGGTTGCAGAGTAAGGAAAGATGAGAAGATGAGAGAGTGAGGATACCTTGGCAATCCCAGCAGGGTAACAGCCAACATGGTCTTTTGATACCATTATAGGCGTAAATCAACATTCTTGGCAGATTTACACAAGCAGTAGAGTAACAGAGTTCTAAAGCAGATGATAAGAAAATGAATTTTTTATGCAGTTTTCATACATACAGGCACAGCCTTTTCTTATGTGCTGGTTTTGGCTGGGGTGGAGTTAATTTTCATCATGGTAACTGGTATTACCAAATATTGTCATGGGCTACCCAGGGAAGTTGTTGAGCCACCACCCCTGGAAGTATTTGGAAGAGATGGATGTGGCACTCGTGGTTATGGTTTGGTGGTGGATTTGGCTATGCTGGTCTGGATTCAGTGATCTCAGAGGTCTTTTCCAACCTAAATTATTTTATAATTCTGATTCTGTGATCCTAGTATGGGGCTGTGTTTTGAATTTGTGCTGTAAACAGCGCCAGTAATTCAGGGATGTTTTAGTCACCGCACAGCCCAGACCCAAGGCCTTTTCTTTTTTTCATACTGCCCACCCATGAGGAGCCTGAGGGTAAAGAGTTGAAGTTGAGAGGGGGACACAGCAGGGACAGATGACCCACAATGACCAAAGAGATGTTCCATACGCTATGGAATACGACCATAAATATCATGTTCAGCATATAGAGCTTGGGGAAGACAGTGGAAAGTGGGGATGTTTGACGTGATGATGTTTGTCCTCCCAAGTAACGGTTAGGCATGCTGGAGCCCAGCTTTTCTGCAGATGGCTGAACACCTACCTGCCCATGGGAAGAGGTGAATGGATTCCTTGGTTTGCTTTGCTTGCATGTGTAGCTTTTGTTTTACCTATAAATTGTCTTTATATAACACCCAAATTTTCTCACTTTTACTTTTCCAATTCTCGCTCCCATACAGATGTAGCAGGAAGTGAGCAAGTGGCTGGGAGGGACTTAGTTGCTGGCTGGGGCACCAACTTAACCCAAACTACATTCAGAAGATCCACCTCTGTGGGTGAGGAGGGCCTGATGATATTCACCTTCCAAGAAATATATCACGAAGCTCTTGGCAGAACATTATCACTGCAATAATAGGAGAGCACTCAATAATACATTATGTTCTTACTGCAAAAACTTTTTTTATGGTGGTATAAAGCTTCATGTTGCCATTTTGAAATATTTCCCAAACTTTCTGCATAATGAAACCTTTAAAAATTCACTTCAGATTAAAAGTTCAATAAGATTGTTTCAACTTGATAGCAACAAAAATTGCTGACTGGCCAAAAGTTCTTTCAGTAATTTTATTTTCTGAGAAGTATTAGAATTTCAGTTTTTAAGCAAAAACACATGCCTAAATAATAGGAAATTGAAATGGAAAGTCTTACCTACCTCTGTTTAAACTAATGTTCTTCTTAGGATGAATGCTGATGAAATGTGTGCTTTACAGAAATCCAAAAGGTCTGTTTTTAAAAGTATGTAAAGCAAAATGTGTTCTGACAGGATTAATAGCTATGCACATTCACTTGAAACAGTAAATTAAACTCTAGTTAGCTCTAACCCCATTCTGATATTACTCAAAGGGAAAAAAGGCAGTATATGAAACATAAAGGCTAAAATCTGTATAGGAAAACAAAAGCTCTGCCTATTTTTTGTCTCCATGTTTTCTGGTAGTTCGATTTTTGTGGAGTTTCTTTGTTTTGATTTTTTTTTTTAAATAATCTCCAATGCAGAGAAAACATTGCAATTGAAAAATATGTAAATGTATAGCACATGTTCAGGAAACTCAAATACAATCTAAACAATCAAAGGCCGTAAAGAACATATTTTGTTTTTGCAGAAAATAATGACTCTTAGAAGAGACGATCTGAATCATTGTAAATCTTAGACATAGAAGCTATATGATTGTAACTTGGCTGTGTTCAGATAATTCAGTTAGACATAAATTCAGATTTACGAAGTAGCATATGCTATTTGCCTAAACAGTGTGTGTGAAAATAGCCTCTGAAAAATCTGTCTATACTGTAGCTGAAATCCGGCAACAATTAATACTTATCTGATCACAGCTACGTTCTTAATTGTTCTTACACACCTTTTGCATCATTTTTCCTGAATTTTAATGCACTAATAAGAAGTTTCTCCCAAGAAAATATATCCAGCAGTAAAAATGAACCAAGACATAATGTGCAGACTTTGATCGAAAGGCGAACTGTCAGAAAAGCAAGTCCATGTTGAAGGTTTTGCCTGTCCGTACTAGAAATACTACTGTTGGGAAATTCAGTAATAATTGGATAAAATTTAGTGTTTATAAAAGTATAATTCTGTGCCATTGTATAAGCACATTGTGCAATGTGATTTATTGGGTGCAAAGCATGAAATTCATTGCTCAAAATCAGAAGTACCAAAATGCTGAAGAGGAAGATGGATAACAGTTAGTAACAAGCTGTGCCAGTCACAGCAAATAGTACAAAAAAACATGATCATATCAAAGGTCAAAGCTTTATACACCCTCAAATGGATGCATTCCACACGTGGATATACTCCACATGGATACACTACTGTATCACAACAACCATAAATATCAGTTAGATCACTTAGATTGCCTTGGATAGAAGAATGATGGCTTGTGATAGAAAGCCATTAACCAAAGTGTCACAGATTTGCATGCTTTGCTCTCTCCAGGTACCTTACTGCTACACCCAGGTGATTAAGCCCTGTGGTTTTAACCTCAGTCTATAGATCCTTGCAAGTCATTGTACAGCTTTGAGAAGCGTCGGTGAAAGGAGTCAAGAAAAGCAAGCACCTTTCAATAGTGCAGGAAATCTTTTCAGAAGCCAATAAATCCACAAATCTAAAGAGAAGCAGGCAGCGAAATTATGTACAGGATCTAGCCATAGAAGTGCTGGCTGTAGTGCATAATGGACACAGCCAAATGGAGATATCTGATCTATGAAAGGTGTGATACTCTGGAAGGCTGCAAAGAAATGGTTTCTCTAATCTGCGGAGGCAAGTAGCCATGGAAAGAGGAATCAGAAATAAATTTAATTCAGGCTATACAGCTTCTGAAGCAGAATTTGACTGTTTTTTCCTGGGAAGTTTTGAGATGGAGGGAAAGTGCAGGCACAAATACTTCAGCACAGCCTGTATTACGGTGAGGTCAGCACAAATATATTTGAATTAAGCAGGAGATCGTAACTTTAGTATTGGTGAAGTACTCGAAAATATTGAACTAATGCACTCCTTATCACAGCTGGTTTGTCTAGACCCTAGAAGTGTCATCAAAAAGGGTCATGAGTTTGGAATTATTTCCTACAATTATTTTTGGTATAGCTCTTTTATTTACAAGCAACAATGTTAAGAGAAAGCCTCTACCAGCAGCAGCAGATTCGACTCGGAGTTTTCTCAGCAAACTCTAAAAGAATGTGAATGTAAAACGGGTGTGACACTGCAGCTCATAGCTGTTCAGCAGAACACAAAGCCTCAAAGTCAACTGCTTCTTGGTGCAAACACAGCAGCTAAAACAGGACGTTTTAAGTCTATGACTCTAGCAGTCACTACATTTGGCACCCTTCATATTTGTCCTGGAAATTTTGAGGTTCTTATTGTTTCATGTTACATGCTCTCTCTATAACAGCTCCTTCACACAAAAGGACTAATATTTTGGGATTTTAGGACCTCTATAAGTAGCCAAGTAGTTGTTGTCTTTCCACTATCAAAAGTCAAAAGAAGCTCAAAAGCCAGACTTCATTCTGTTCCCTCTCTCTATGTCCTATACTACTGCAGTTCTGCCTTCTCTCTGGAGGATCCAGCTTGTCATATTTTCAGTGTAATGAACTATAAGAGAACTGAAAAACCAGGTAATTTTGTCGTTTGAATGACTTTTGACAGTCCTTTTATGTCTTAGAACTTCACTTCTGTCTGCAAAATGGGGGCAATGGGTTAATTTTCATCTCAGAAAGATATAATGGTGGGATCTAGCAATGAGAGAATTTTGTATAAAGTTAAGTAAGCAGTCTGGTATGTTTCCTAGAAGCTGTCAGTAGCTTTTCATTATTATATTTTCTCTCTGAAGCACAGTTAAGAGTTTTTGTTGCCATTAGTTACACTTTAAATACAGGGTCTGGGCCAAATTAATGGTCTTAGTAACCCCACAGATCCTTCAGTGTGAATCTGCTGAAGTTATTAATGATGTTACACTAAAGCTCAAGTGATGGAGGGAAAACGAGATTCATGCCCTTAATGTTAAAGGTGACCTCTGCTATGCATACACACTATGAAAATCTACAGCCCACAGGCAATTTGATTCTCTGCCTGAAAATTACTGTAGAGACTTTGGTATCTGAGGCAACCTCCTCTGCTTTTCCTTTTAAAAATATTATTAGTATGAAGGGCAGAGTGACGATATTAAAATCAAATCAGGACTGAGCTAAGAATCCGGTATTAAGAGTCCTTTAGGTTTAGAAATAAGGCACAGTTCAGAGGTATGGGAGCAGTTTGTGCAAGTTTGGTGGTTTCTGATGGCAAGGAATCTGCTGACTGCATTTTCCATCTCATTAACCTGAGGTTCCCCAGAGGGAAAGAGAGAGTCTCTGGTGCTTAGGAAGTGTCAGGCACAGCTAGATCTGTCATTTGTTTTCCTTCTGAGAAAGCAAAAAATTACTTCCATTTGACTGGAACCTTAATCCTGCACCACTCATGGCATGTCCCATGCATGTGCTGCAGTCCTCACACCAGGGTGTGTGGCTGGACAGATGTAGAAGGATCTTCCCCTTTGCAGATCCACATGAGAGAAAGAGAGCTTGGCAGGTGGCAAAATAAGCTAGAAGCACCATCTTTGTGGTCCAGGAACCAAAACAGAACAAATGAAGAGGAGACAAAACCTTTACCCTCCCTTACCTGTTGTTGACCTGTACAGAATGGGTCACACCATGCAGAGGACCACAACACTTCCTATGTGGCTGACCCTCTGGAGTCACAAAGAGCAGCACACAATAGATAGCAATACACAAAATGAAAATGTAGGCTCTCACATGCACCTGCTGGTGAAAAAGCTGCTTTAAGTGTAGCTTATCAGAGTGGTTTGTTTGGAAATCAAATACTTTCCAGTGACTGCTCAGGAGCAGACACAAATGTTGGCTTGGACTGGTCAGGCAGTCTGGTCTTTCTGGTGGCTGGTAGGTCACATGAAATCACGAGGTGCACTCAAAGAGAAACCAGGCAGGTCAGGCAGTCACCATGAGATGTGACTACTCAATGCTTCAGAGTAGATTACTTGTGTGACTGTCTACATGAGATTTTAGGAGCCAGACACCCAGATTTGAAATGTGTTTACAGGGATCCATTTGTCATATTTACTACATTATGCAAGCTGTTGATTTTTTTCAAAACTCATTGTGAAAAAGCATCCAGGAAAAAAAAAAGTTTCTATGCTCTCATTATGCTTTAATTCAAACAATTATTCAAACTACAGTTACCAAGCATGGCTCACTGACTCAGATGCTAACACACAAGTCCTCAAAAGCACTCTTCCTTGCCCTTATTTGTAATTGGAGTCCATAACAAAAGGCACAAATTGTTCAAATCTGTACCTCAGACACAGTGCAAGCTCAGAACAAGTGAAATGCATTAGAAAATAATTAAAGTATTTCTGGTGTAAGTGAGCCAAGATTTAAGGGCTCAGAGAAGAGGAAAGAAAAGAAAATGGGAATGTGCTGAATTCCTAAATTGTAGATTCTTCCAATGAGAAAAAGATGGAGAAGATGAAGGGGCCAGTGAGCAGAAAGAACTGAACTCCAAGCAACAATTGGCAGCTTGGGATAGAATATATAGAAGTGACAGGTTGTAATAGGGAGGTTGTATCTCACAAAGAAGCCACGGAGAGTCTCCAAATCAGTGAAATGGGAGCTCAGTATGTGAAGGAGAACAATGAGGCTATGCTGAGAAAAAAGTCTGATAAGCGGAACAGAAGGCTTGCAGTGTAAAGCCTTAGAGGGAAAAAAGAAGACTGAATCAGGTGAGAGGAGAAATGATAAGACAGTTTTGATAAATTATTAGAATTGCAACAGCTGAAATATAAAAGAAATCATATAGGTTCTTCATCTTACTGAGGAATAACTGGTGACATTGATCAACATTCTAGCAGTGTGTGGAAAGGGAAAAGGGGGGTCAAGTTTAGCACTCTGCTATTAAGCCTGAATGACTGGGAGCATGGTGGAATTATGTCACAGTGATGAAGAATGGAGAGAGTGGAGAGGTAGAAAGGAAATTAAGGAATATGATATTTATATAAAGCTATTTTTTCTGTATGTATAAGAATAATTAATAAAACTTGGTGTAAAGGCTTATTTTATCTTCCTGTACTGCATACCTGTCAGGCACAGACTACAACACAGCATAATAATTGCACAGCACTCTCTGCTCTCAATGAGCAAGAGCAGAGATAATTCATTTTCATGTCATGTATCACTCACAGCTGTCTGCTGTGATTGCAAAAGTCAAATTACTCCATCCTACATTCACACTAAGCCAAATCTGTTTGGGAAGCGGGGGAAAGAAAGTGGGTGTGTTAATAGCAGATAATTTGCTTCCTGAATATATTTATGAGGTCAAAATGGGAACATTAATAGTCCTGTGTGGTATCTAATACTACTGAATGTGTAGGGCAAATACTCTTGTACCACTTATTCAAAGCGTAACACACAAGAGCTTAACTTTATCTTATTATAGCATGCCATAACATCTTGTAATTTTCTGTATACTTTTTTCTCTTTCTGATAACATAATATGACTCTAAGCAAGCATCTGAAAGGGTCTTATTCCTGAACAAAATTGAGATGCAAGACACATATATAAAAACTCAAAGAAAAATGAATTTTAAAATTAGCTATTCATGCTATTTGGCCAATGCTCCCTGCTGTGCTTTTCTGCATTCTGGAGACCACAGAACATGATTCAAAGTCTAGGTAGGGTGCCTTTTGCTGTAAACAGAATAAGTCTTTGATTATTACTTTAGTTTGGAAGAAAATTAATTGATGGTAAAATATTTTTTTTCTGTTTCAGGTTTCTTTACTGTCAGAACAATAAGATATGTGAGCTTTCTTTCCTGCTATTGACTGTGCAGGGGTTCAATCATGTGGGGGAATTATTCAGAACAAAGCTAAAATTATGAATTTTGTAATGTTAGCCTTTTAAAAAGAAATCAATTTCAATAGTCACAGACAAACTCTGAGCACTTTGTTGCTTTGTCACCTTAAGGTTGGTGACAAAATTCCTCTGTAGCATACTATAGAAAATGTAGAAAACTTTCATGTCTTGATCCCCTTCCAGGTTCTCCTCATAAAGACTACTAAACTGCAGTTAGAATGACTTGACTGAGTCCATTGGGTTTTCTTCCTTGAAAGAATAGTTTAAAGTGTGCTGGGGCTGCTGCCCATTTAAAGGATCACTTCCACCGTTCAGACTCCTGACATCAAGGTATAACTTAATGTCAGTACAAATCATAGGGAGTATTTTGACCTACAAACAGAGCTTGCTTTAGGTTCTCCCCACTCTGTTGTATGAGGTGAAGCAGTTAGAAGGTGCCTTGCAAAGACACTACCTGAGATTCATCCCAAGTCCCAGTGACAGGGGTTTACCTTCAGTGTCATTATTTTAGTTATTTTGACAAATTTTTCGTCCTTTAACAGGTGAGAGCTAGAGCTTTCTCTCTCTTGCGGGACATCGTTATACAAGAAGCCTCTCCCTCACCCCCACGAATCCTGCTGCCTTCTAAACACTCTGCCACAAAGTAAGAGGAAGAGAAAGACCTTTGCAAAGTGGTTCAAATACTCTCTTGTGAGGGTACCACATGGTGAATGGTTACTGTTTATCAGTAGTTTCACATGAAGGATTCTGAGATTGCTAATTATAGCAAAACATGATTGCTTACAAGATGTTTTGCTTCTTTGGGGCTATTACTTTGACTCTATTTCCAGGGCTTGGAAGATTCTTTAGAGCCTAATCTGGTAAATACAGCAACATTTCAAACATAGTTCTATCTTTCAAAACTTGTATCTGTCTTCCTAGGTATGTATTCAAAAGTACTCTACTGGACGACTTACTGCACTGACATGTATAAACAAGAGGATTTTTTTCTGTAGCATACTTTAAATAAGATTTGATTCAAAATAGTTATAAAAGTGTCCAGTATCCAGAATGACTAAATGAATCAATTGTGTCAATTATCAAACTACAATAATACACTTTTGCTACTACTGAGACTCAGTTTCATGGAAATTTATTGTTATTGTTTATTTATATTGCTCAATCACTATTGTGCTACACTGCCAGTCAAATACAAAGTATCACAAAAATATCTCTGAAGGATATGAATGCCTTCACCTAAATACATGTTTTGAGCTTAGAAAGAAGACGGTAGCTTATAACAATAGAGTGGTTCAATATAAAAAATGGTAATTGAATTCTATCCTGTCAGAAATAAATAAACACAAGGAAGAAAAAATTTCTCTTGTGAGTAGTAGGACAGGAAAGTTAAGAAAAAAATATATTAAAATAGAAAAGTTTAATAAGATGTCAAGCGTAATAATTGAAATTCCATTTTCCACTGCATACACATGGGTTTGAAATAGCCCATTGGTGTTGATTCTGTGACTACATTTAGATATATCATTTCATTGCAAACTGTATTTGGAATTCTAAAGACATTAAAAAATGCGTCACGTGATGCATTCCATTCCTGCTCAAACGGAATGATACATTTCACTCTTTTTCCCTCTAAAAAATACCTTACACCTTTTTGGGCCCCAGTCCTTGCTTGGCAATTTTACTTAAAAGGTGTTTGTGGCACTACTCTTCCCAGAAGTGGGTGCATGGGAGATATGCAACAATGTTCTCAGAAGGTTAAAAACCAAAATTTACTGACAAACTTTAGAAGGCCAAAAAATCTGGCGAAATTTAAGACAAAACATTTGATCAAAATAAGGCATTTCACCAAGTGCTGACTTAGCAAACTCTACCCATCCAACCTTATATACCCATATTTCAAAGGCTCCACCGGTGCTCTAGGGGCAGCACATGGGGCATTGCCTCAGGTGTTCCAGTGACTGACAGCCCTCCTGGGCTGCACTGGAGGCTCCAGGGGTGGGGTATTGAGCAGAGCACCATTCCACCTTGGCAGAACTTGCCCTGCCCCACCCAGCTTCAGTGGTTTTGAGCCAGTAATCATTTTCTCCAGTCTCTCACACCCTTATACTCAAAGAAAAATGAATTTCCTATACAGAAAATATTATTGTAGTTGGTTTTAAGTTGATATATTAAACTAATTCATTGCAGAATTAGCTCATGCCCGTGCATCTATCTCCTACTCCTTTTCCCCAAAATATCTTAGTCTGTCTTTAACCAAGACAACAGGGCCCATGAAAAGTTATTTCTAGGTTATAGCTGATTAGGAGGAGTGAGATAAGAATGGAAGTATCCATTGCAGCCTACAACTTGAGAAGCTCTTATTTGTCTATATGAGAAAGCCCCTGACTCCAGCTGTTCAGTTACACTCAAACATAAAAATATGTCCTTGAGAAAGAGATGTTATCTCAGGTAGCCAGGAATTGAGTCATAGAATTGAGTCATAGAACATAATAGATTCAAATCAGAAATTGCACCTGCAGCCCTACTGGTCTCTGTACTAGGTTATTGCATCAGCAAAGTGCAGCTTCACGTAATGAGAGAAACCATCATTTTGACCTTGACTTTGTTTTAGAGTAGCTTCTACAGGACCACAATGAAGTTTTGAATCTAGAAGCAATCTAGAAATCTAGATTTTGAATCTAGAAACAAACTGAGGATTGTTGCACACCAAAAAGTTCTAAAAATATTACACATTTGTATTGTAGAAAGAAAACTTTGAATTTTTCCAAGTTCTGGATTCTAATTCCTCCCAATTGTGCCTCCTTTGTCATCGAGAGTAAACCATTTAATTTAAGTAAGAGTATATGCTCTAACTCACAGAGGATCACCACACTTCCTGTTTCTTCATCATACTTATTTAACTAAGGTACAGATACATCAATATTTGTAAAATATTTCAATGGAAGCTGTAGTTTTGTCATCTAAATGGAATATAAATAAAATAGGAAATCAAAACTCAACTATTATTCTTGAAGGACACCATCCTTGGCTTAATTTGATTTTTTCTTTTTCATTCAGTTTACATTTTTTCCTCTCTGTGTGCTTTCTTAGCATTCATGAGACATATCATAAATTACACTGGTGATCTACAGCAATCTGACCTTTTCAGTATTCAGTAGTTTGAATGTCTAGAAAGGATAATTTGCAAAAATTAAAGGAGCATATTACTTTCCCCTTCATGTAATGGAGGGTGACATGTAGAAGAAAAAGTGAAGCTAACTGTGCGCAGTGGGATGACCCTGGCTGGATGCTACGTACCCACCTAAGCTGTTCTATCACTGCCCTCCTCAGCAGCACAGGGGAGAGAAAAAGTCTAACAGAAGGCTGGTGGGTTGAGATATGGACAGAGAGAGATCATTCACCAATTACTGTCATGGGCAAAACAGATTTGACTTGGGGAAAATTACTTTAATTTATTGCCAGTCAAGTCAGAGTAGGGTAATGAGGTATAAAAACAAATCTTAAAAAACACCTTTCTCCATTCCCTTCCCTTCTTCCTGGGCTCAACTTCAGATTTTCTCCACCTCCTTCCCTGCAGTGGTACAGGAGGCTGCAATCACAGAGGAACGGAGGTTGCAATCACGGAATCACACCTTTTCTCTGCTACTCCTTCCTCCTCACACACTTCCCCTGCTACAGCATGGGGACCCTCCCACGGTAGACAGTCCTCCCCAATCTTCTTCAACCTGAGTCCTTCCCATGAGCCGCAGTTCTTCATGAACTGCTCCAGTGTGGGTTCCTCCCACAGTGTGCAGTCCTTCAGGCACAGGCTGCTCCAGTGAGGGCTCTCCACAGGGTCACAAGTCCTGCCAGCAAACCTATTCTGCAGTGGTCTACTCTCTCCATGGAGCCATGGCTCCTGCCAGGACCCTGCTCCAGTGTGGGCTTTCCACAGGGTCACAGCGTCCTTTGGGCATGCACTTGATCTGGTGTGGGGTCCTCCAAGGGCTGCAGGTGGATCTCTGCTCCAGCATGGACCTCCAAGGGCTGCAGGTGCACAGCTGCCTCACCGTGGACTGCAGGGGAATCTCTGCTCTGGCCCTTGGAGCACCTTCTCCCCTTCTTCTCCACTGACCTTGGTATCTGCAAAGCTGTTTCCCTCACATAGTCTCACTTGTCTCTGTGGCTTCTCTTGTGCAGCAAGTTTTTCCCCTTCTTATATATGTTACCACAGCAGTGCTACCTTCCTTGCTGATGGACTCAGCCTTGGCCAGCAGTGGGTCCCTCTTGGAGCTGGCTGGCATTGGTTCTGTTGGACATGGCGGAAGCTTCTGGCAGCTTCCCACAAGAGCCACCCCTGTAGCCTCTTCCACTACCAAAACCTTGATATGCAAACTCAATACAGTGAAATATAACAATTTCGTGTTACTGTCCAGGTTTCTATGTTTTACTGCAGCAATAAAGCGAGAAATCTGTTTAATATTTGCTTTCTGTGCAATGTACCAAATTAGCAGAATTGGAGAATTTTCAGCAAAGGACATCTAGGATAAGTAGAGTTATGAACTGGCTTAGGTAAGAGAAGTAAATTTGTAGGGCAGGGAATGCCATGGAAAAGAAGCGAATGCGAGGAAAGAGGTAAGACAATTCTGTACTTCATCAAGTAATTTGAATAGAATAAGTATTATATAAGAGCAAATAATGAAGAGTGAATCTGATCAAATGTCCATGGTCTCCTCCAATAAAAGGATACAAAAGCTTCAATAGAAACTAAAAGGTATTTCTGCAAGTGAGGGGTTTATTCTGCGATTTGTGACTAAGCTGTAGTTACCCTGCCACAGGGTTGTAAATTTCTAGTAGGTGACAGGGTTGACAAAAATCACTGGGAAAAGACATGGAAGAAGAGTCCATCTGTGATCATTAAATATCAAGAAAACACTCTCTAAGGAATCATCTAACACGCAAATTACTGGAAGCAGGAACAGCATCTGTGAAAGGTCATCTGCTTGCATCTCCTGTTCTGATTTGGGAATTCTATATGGGTGTTTAAGCAGGCGTTGCTCTGACCTGTGAGAGCCAAGCCTAAATGGAATTTAGTTCAAAGCAGAATCTATGATAGAAAACATACAAGGGGAACTCAAAACACTTGAATTCTTAGGTCTTTAGTAGGCCTCAGATAAAGAGCCCTTCCAAAGGGTACAAAATATGGAGATATTGAGCTCATTTCCAGGAAGTTTTCTATTTTGGCTAAATTCACCATCCATTATCAGCTAAAATAATGCAATACTATAACTATCATATAGGTTAATGTCATGATCTAGTTACTAAAATTATTTGAGACATGCCTCTGCCCAAATTAAGGTGCAAATGAGACCATATAGCAAAGTCAATTGTACAGATTTTCATTAATAATAAATATGAGGCAGAGATAGAAAGAAATAGGGAAAAGAAAGAGAAGAAATCAGAGTAAAAAGGTATAGCGTCACCACCAATTGGAGTCCTTGACAAGGCTTGAAATTTTTATGTCCGTTTGTCAAAGTGGCAATTACAGACTGAATAATCCGTCAAGTTCTTGGGGAAACTCCACCACAGTGGTGGAAAAAAAACATGAAACATGAGGTCAGATGGGTTTATAATCACCAAAGTTCAGGTGGGAACCCCCAGGTACCTCCCCTGTGGTGGGGAGTTTCACACTGAATGCTGTGGATCATGAGGCACCTGAAGGATGAAATGACACTTCAGGAGTCTTTGACAGCTTCTGAGATGTTACAGCTGCCTGTTACTTCCCCAGCAGGGGAGTTATGACAGCTGAGTTCACTCGAGTGAGGACAGAGACAGTACCTGCCCAGCAAGGTTTGCCCCTTTCATTACCTCGTTCAACACCCAGCTGCAGCCTGCAAGGGTGTGCTTACTCTCTCCACCTGGGCAGGTACTTTGCACATCGGCAGCTCACCCCCTCAGTGTTTGAGCCACCAGCATTCTAGTCTATCCCAGTATCATTTGTGGATACATTCTTCTCCCCAGACTTGGGATAACTGAAAAAGAGAACCACCTTTAACTTATCTCAAGTTCTCAGCACAGTCCAAATTCTAGTTAGTGGGCATATTCAGTGACAGGTGGGCTTCGGGGGTTGCAGACGAACAGCTGCTTCTTTGCAGTTCACTACAGTGGGCAAAAGTCCTCAGATGGTTCTAACAGTTGTTTAAGCCATTACCCATTTCGATCTCTCGCAGTCAACCAATATAATTAAGTAATTAGGTACAATGTATCACAAGAATTAACAGTTCTGTAGTGATCTCTGCTTTCTTTGACCCTTCAAAGAAAGGAATTTTAATGGAAGCTGCATGATATGCTCACAGTAAGGGAAATAACTGGTTTTTATCATACTAGAGCCACTGTGTTAATTATGCATCAACTGACTAAGGGGATGCTTATGCCATGGAAGAAGACATTAAAATTCCCTGTTAAGATTAGAAATAACTGCATGAGACAGGCATTAACACATTATGAAAGTGTGTGCAGAAAGTGTGTGATAAAAATTCTAGGAATGTACTCATGTATTTGTAACACAATGTGAAAAGATTTTTTTGTCTTAGTAATTTAAATATGAAGAAAAAGGACTGCAACCTATGATCTAACTTTTCAACTTGAAATTAAAAGAAGCTGGAGAGAAATCTACTTTTCCTAGTTGTAAATAATTGAACGTAAGATACTTTTCTGAAAGCTAGCCTAGCTGTAAGATCTCTGTAAAAAGCTAGAAAATTATGACATCTTAACTGAAAAATATTTTATATTTTCAACACCAAAGCTCTCCAGTTAATAGTTTTCTTTGTCAGATTTTTGCCCTCCAGGCTGCTTGCACAGGCCTAGGTTTTGCAGGGTATCCTGACAGCACAGAGCACCTCAGTGAATCAGGTACATAAGAAGAGGTACGAACTGCATTAATAACTGCTTCAGAACATGCTACCACTTCAAAGTGCAGGCAACTTTGCTTCCCCTCCCACACCAGATGACATATCATAAAGCAAAACTGAAAAGCACTATTGATGAAAGCACCGTTTTATATCTCTATGATTTTTTTTTCCCATTAATTTACTTTTATTCCTGGGGGACAGCTGCCTAGATCACAGTCCTCCCTAAGAACAGTGCTGTCATAACTTCAAAAGTAGTCAGGAAGCTTTGAACTTTAGAAACAGTTATTTCCTTCTTAGGAGACCATGAACAAAGATTAAAGAAATAATAAATTTTTAGAATTCATAGCACTTATTACAGTCTCATAGAAAAATAAAATTTTTAAAATACAGAACACAACAGCAAAACCAAGTTGATCTACATATTGACACACTGAAAAATGGACTTCTAATTACATGTACACAAACACATCCACAATGTTATGGTTCAATGCTTTCTCCATCTTGTTTCTGCTCTGCGTCACAAAACTCATCAGGAAGGAAAAAATCACAATCTCCCAAGGTATCCTGACATAGTGATTAATCTCCTCTTAAATTCTTCTCTTGTCCTTTTCTGTCTTGAAGACTTGCCAATACATATGATCTTGAGCAAAAGCTAAGGCAAAGTGATGTGTTTGTCAAAGAAATGGTATTTCTGCAGAATGCTTTCTCGCTGTGAATGGGTATAATTGTCCTCACCAAACTGTTAAGATCCAGTTGTTAAAATTATTAAGAGATGCCTCTGCCTGAATTAAAGTGCAAACGAGATCATAAGCCAAAGTCAACAGTATAGATTTTATTTAAAAGTAAATGTAAGGTAGAGAGGCAGAGAGATAGAAAGGAATAGAAAAAGAGGAGTGGGGGAGAGAAAGAGTGACAGAGAGACAGAAATTGCTTCAGATGATAAACAAATGGTTCAGGTGATAAAGATAGCTATGTAAGACCTATCTCCATTGACTGAGGGAATCTACTTAGGTCACTGATGGCTAACTTAGATTAGACAGTCTGTTTGGTGGCTAAAGTTAAGGGAGGTAGATTCCATCCTAAATACAGATTTTGTCACTTAACACTACACTAAACAGTCTGTGGTTGGAAGTCCAGGAGTTAGAAGGCATTACCCGTGTGACCAGTCACATGGAAGATGCTCGACCCCAGTGGCACAATGAGGAGTTTGTTGCTTTATCAAACATGAGTCTGTATTTACAAGTACCACCATAGCTACTATTCTCCTTTGTGCTCAAGGACACTTTGACATTTATGTATGACTGACTCTAATGTAAACCTCAGACTGCCACCCCATGATAGAAGGGATAGCAATGGATCCATGGGCCATATTTTTTAGCTGTTTTAGGGAAAAATAACAGGGAGATTTTGCAGGTAATTTCCCCATTTGTATTCAGTCCAGTTTGTACTGCTGAACCAAGTATAAACAAGAATGCAACTATAATTGTAATTTAATCATAGAATCATTTAGGTTGGAAAAGAACTTTAAGATTATCAAGTCCAACTCTTAACCGAACACTGCCAAGCCCACCACTGAACCATATCCCTGAGTTCCACATGTACACATCTTTTAAATCTCTCCAAGGATGGTGAGTCCACCCCTTCCCTGGGCAGTCCATTCCAGTTCTTGATCATGCATTGAAGTACACTTTTTTTGGTGGTTTTGAATTCGTGAGGCATCCCAGTTGTGCAAGCAAAATTTTGTTCACTCTAAAGGAGAGATGACCATTTGCATAAGTACGTTTTTAAGGCAGGCCAAATCCTGACACTTTTCATTGTGGCTAGTGCTTCCGTACTTCACTAACATTGAAGGATTCAGTGAGACTCCCCAGATATATTCAGCTTATAAACTGTCATAAATGAAAGAGTTACTGCTTTTCCTTGAGATCTTAAACATGCCTTTCCAACATAATTTCATCCTTATCTGGTTTAATTTACAGATATCTCACTGAGCCCGGCCAGTCCTTGGGAAATGTCAAGATAATCCATAACCAGGTACAATGAAAGGGAAAGGGAAGCTGGTCATCCTACTTAGAGCAACATAGTGGCAAGCCATTGGTATTTTTATTTTCACTGCATGTCTGCCAGAGAGGTTTCAAAAGAAAGAAAGAAGGACTGTGTGGTACCTTACAAGGGACAGCCTTGGGATATGTGAGCAATGCTTCAGATTGGCTTTCTTTATAATTTGGGAAAGAAAATAGGATAAAGGATGGGATGGGAGGAAAATAGAAAAAGGATGCGTACCTTTTCCTTCTCTTCTCCACCCACATTAGTCCTTAGTCTTGTCATTCTCAAAGGTGAACAGCTTTAAAGATTTGATTTATATTTTTGCATGTTGACTGTCACCCACTGAAACAACAGAAGCACCATGTCAAGTTCAAGTGTGTGAAATGACTGAATGTAGTAAAAGCAGAGTTCTCTGCCTCTGAAGCACTGACTTGTGGGCTGGAATTCAGGAGTTGTCTGTCCTTTTTGCTGGCCTGCCAGATGATGCAAAGTTTAATACTTTCGTGCTTTGCTTTTCTCATCTGAGCAGTGCTTACATCCTTTGCAGTTGCATTGAGCTCCAGTGGAGATACCTCCATTCAGGAGCTGTCAGCTACAGTTTTCATTTCTTCTGTAAGATTCCACCTTAGCTATATTATCTCAGTTTCTTTATCTCATCTGTTTCTCACCAACATATAGTATTTGATTCTTCCACAACTTAATACACTGGAGAAAGCATTCTCCTGTAAACTTGCCTTAAATCTGCACTCAAGAGTTCTGCACAATTTAGCCCATTCCTGGTGCCCACTGAATCAGTATTGCTTTGGTATCAAATTCAAAGCAAAGCACCAGGACACCAACTTATTTTATGAGGAGCCTCTTATCACAAAGAAGCTTGATTTCTTTTTTCCCAACTTCCCTTAATATAGGCAGCAGCTACAGTTTCTTATGAGTTTCATGAACCTGAAAGAACCCCTTGGACTTCTTCCAGGAGGCAAGGACATAGCCAAATAAAGCATCAAAGTCTATCTGAGTTTGTTTTTATCTAGCACAGAGCTAAGTTTCTATTTAATATAGGCAAATGGTAAGTTTCTGTTGAGCGCAATGACACCAGAATTTTGCCTATATAGCTCAGAATTGTGTCTTAAAGTGTTCCCGCCAGCCAACAGAAGTGTGAAAATGTTATTCAGACATTCACTTTCAAAGAGACAGAAATTGCTTCACAATGAATTGGTTATTATAGAATCTCTTCTACATGAATAGAAAGGAACCATTCCATACTATTGAAAACTTTTCCTTTCTATTGTTGTGCAAATACATTCAGAAATATACATAAATTGCATTGTTTTCTGAAATTCTATTTATTTGGAAAACAATTTTACAGTCTTCAGTGGTTTATTTCACAGAATCACAGAATGGGTCAGATTGGAAAGAACCACAGTGGGTCATCTGGTCCAACCTCCTGCTCAAGCAGGGTCATCCCAGAGCACATGGCACAGGATTGTGTCCAGATGGTTCTTGAATATCTCCAGTGAGGGAGACTCTACCCCCTCTCTGAGAAATCCATTCTAGTGTGTGGTCACCCACACAATAAAGTTCTTCCTCATGTTTGGGTGGAATTTCCCGTGCATCAGTTTCTGCCTGTTGCCTCATGGCCTATTGCTTGGCATCACTTAGAAGAGCCTGGCTCTGTCCTCTTAACACCCTCCCTTCAGATACTTAAAGACATTGATGAGATCCCATCTCAGTTGTCTCACCTCAAGGCTGAACAGGCCCAGCTCACTCAGCCTGTTCTTTTAATAGAGGTGCTCCAGTCTCTTAATCATCTTTGCAGCCCTCCTCTGGACTCACTCCAGGAGCTACATGTCTCTTTTGTACTGAGGAGCCCGCAGTTGTACACAGCACTCCAGATGCAGCTTCCCTTTACCTTAACTCGCAGTTATCATTAGGATGAGAAAATATATATGCAGAGTGGTTTAAAATTCCCTATTTCTAACAAAGCCAGTTTTAACTGGGATGGAACTAATTATGCAAATATGTTGTACCAGATCCACTGCTAAAAAGACAGCAGATAAAAAAGTCAAGGGGTATCACACACATTTTTGGTGTTTAGACAGACAACAGATTTTTCTAAGTCTTTTTGGACAGCGTAACCAATTTGAATTGTGAAAATATACAGAGTTACCTTTTCTACCTGATTAATAATTTCCACTCCTTTTGGAAAATGCGACAGAGGTTTGTCCTGTATCTACATTCCCAGCATGTTGTATATTAATTTCTACTGTGGCTATATTTAAGGATGAATCCTACAAACTGCTGTCCTGTGGCATGGTGTTCTACTGGCACGTCTCTACTGGCAAGCCAACCTTATAAATGTTTCACAATCCTTTCTTCTTCAGCGAAAAGCAGGAAGTTAAATTGTGTCTGGGAAAGCCCCAGTGTAGGCTGAGCTCTAAAGAATGTTAATAGGAGCGGAGCATCCTGCCACTGGTACCACCAGAGGCAGGATTTCGAACAGCAAAAGGGAAACCAGGATGTTTACCTTACTAGAAACCAGTAATCACTTTTAGGGTTTAATATTTAATTATGAAAAAGTGTCAGTCAATGACCAGGTCCTCCCTATGCTATACAGAGAATCCTGCCTGGCAAAACTAAATCTGAATTTAAAGCTCTTGTCTTGCCTATGTGAATTCTGGGTCTAATTGTTGGTGGTTATGAAACCACTGCTCAAAATGCCATGAATAATTCAAAACATATATTTGTTTGCAACAAGAAGGCCAGAAGCAAGAGTTTCCCAATTGCTTTTGCAATTTTCTATGAAGCACACCTGACTTTGTCAGGAGATAACACAAGGAGATAAAATTCACCGTCTCTGACTTTTCAGTTCCCTTTTATATATGGAATGAGATTTCCATATCCTCTAACCCAGAAAAGTGCTGCTACTCAGCTTGAGCCTTAAAACTGGAAATTCTGAATTAGCTTGATTATATCATCTCTGGTTTCAGAGGTGGGGCTATGCTGCTTTATTCTTCTAGGTGAAGCTGTAGTCCCAACCACTGAAGAAGCGTCTGCTGGCTTTAATGACTATGGCCTCAGTGTCAGTCTGACAAGGTATCACCATTGTACAGACATCTGAATTCTCCAAGCAATTCAAACCAAAGTTCCCCTGATCTAACTCTGTATCCTGCTGTCAGGGGGGAGAAACAGAAAAGAATTCTTTTATTGTCTTGGGAGCAGAGCTGGCAGTGATCACTTGCTCACTTCCTCATCAGCTATGAATAGATCCCCTTACACAAGGTGAGCAAAGGAGTGGAAAGACATACATTAAACACATTCTGGGAACAAAGTGTATGTCAGACAATGCTGCAAAAAGCTAAACTTTGTTTCCCAGTGGTCTTCTGAAAATGTACATTAAAATCGTGCTACAAGCAGCTCTGAAACTTGTCCAGAAACAATTTACAGCATCTCAGCCCACAGGGAGACAAGAGACAGTGAAGACAAAAATCTCTGCACTGCGCAAAGACAGGCTGACTCTAACTGTTCCATGCCAAAAACATGGGTAAAGCTGTACAAAGTTAGACTACTTCAAAATTGATTTTTTTACCCATAAAAACTAGAATTGCTTGCAGAACATCAGTGTCATTAGAAAAGACTTTCTCTGTACAGGTGCAGCAAATAACCTGTGATTTCCTTAATCAAGCAAAAAAAATGAAGGCTGGATAATAAAAAAAATAAATAGTCTTCAATGAGGTCTTTTGTTATGAGGAAGATCTGATAGTACAAAAACCTGTATTCGTTATATGAAATTGAAAAAAATGTCATTAAGTGGCCACAATAATTTTATTATTGTATAAAAAAATACGAAACATGAAATCAATGCTTTGTCAATGTCATCATTTTTTACCAATCTCAATACATCATTGTCATCCACTTAGGATGAGAACAAAGATACATAAATTTAGACCATCAGTTTGTCATTGCATTTTTTTTTCAAGGGATGGGAGGAATTCTGTCTGGTTTTTCATTCTGCCACTCTTGTACTGATTTAGATTCACTTTCTTTCAGCCTGTATTCTCATATTTGAAGCCTTTTCAATGAGAAGAATGAAATAAGGGATCCTCTGCTTTTTCAAAAATAGTGTCTAGGAGCAAGGGAGTAGAAATCTTGGATGCGAGGCATATGCAAATATATTTGTGAATTCATTCATTGCTCTGTGAAGCTGAGGTGTATATCCTCAGTGGATATATTTTTCTACAAATTTTGGAAAAGATTGACGTTTGTCCTTTTTTTCTTATTTACTTCTTAGCTTTTCATTAAATATTTATTGAAACAAGGATCTAAGGACCCATTTCACAAACAGATTTTCTTTTTACTTATTTCATGGTCATTTGAATTTTTTTGAGCAAAGACTTTAGCTCACTAGAAACCAGTCTGCAAGTTATAATTTCATCTTCAGTAACTCTGAGGTACTTCACTTGTTGAAGGTGTCTTATGATCTTAATATCTATACTTTTTATTTTTTATATGCTTATCATATAATCAAAAGTAATGGTCCAAATTCAAATTTGTTGAAGACACAGTGCTAGTAAGTACTTTACTATAAGCTACACTGATTACATTTAGCTCATTCTCAAGTATGAGATACAATTTTTAACTAATGATTTCAGAGTTTGTAGGATAAAATGCAAAAGACATGAAGGCAATGAAGGTGATAATGATATTTATACTGAGGCTGAGTGGGCATGCAAATAATTTTACAAACATGTGGCATACACAGGAGATCTTCCAGTCAGAGCGTGATCATTTCAGGTAGGATTCTGGTGAATTTATTTTTAATCTATTTGGCTTTTTAATTCATGCTTAACTGCTATTTATCTAATTTCATGCAATTAGCAGAGGTGCTTATGTTAGGATTATGACCACCCTAGGCTCCTTTAATAGTCAATGGAAAAAATAAATACCTCTAGACTAAATTTTAGCTCATCAGACTTCACAGTTTTCCTTTAGATATGCCTCTTCCTCTGTCTTCCTAGCAATGGAGGGGGTCTGAGGAGACAATAATCCTGTCTTTTCAGTGCTTTACTGCAGTGGAATTATCCCAGGCTCCTTGTAGAAGTGGGAGCTTGTCCAAGCTTGATGGAAGGTGTCCAAAAATAACATCAGAGTAAATATCTGGAGTCTAAAATTGAATCTCCTTGGAAGAAATAACTTTATTTTGGTCTGTGATTTGCACGTACTCCATTCGAAAAACCATTCTTGAGTCAGAAATGCACTAAGTTATGTTGTAATTATTATTATTTTGGTAATGAATAAAGTTGATAATCACTGTTGCCATATTTCTTCTCTTTAACACATTTCGTGGTAGATTTTGTCATTTGATTGCAGAGTAAATACCCAGTAGTGTTAGTCTAGTGGTAAGATAATCGCTATAAATATTACAAAGTAAATAGAGCCAGTGTCAGTAACCTTGTAATAATTCTTGGATCTACTAAGATTTTTACCAAGTTGCAGGAACCTGCAATTATCTCACCACCTTTTCCCTTTCTTCCTTTCTGTTTTATCAAGGACAGAATGCAAAATCACCTTCTCTACCTCTCAATTCTTCATGATCTCTTTATATTTTTGCTACTTGCTCCCCCAGTGTCTCACTCTGTGTGAAAGCCCCGCCTATTTTGTCCTCTCCATCTGACTGCACACATCAGGATGAGACAGTGACTACTCTAACTTGTCATATTAACATTTACAAATGCAAACATCTGCATTTTCATTTCTTATTTTTAGGTAACCATCCAAGTGTGAATAAATCACTGCTAAAGTTCATGCTCTGAGAAGACAGAAATCCATTAAGGATGTTTCCCTTTATAATAAGAGGATAAATAGTGCTGTGTAGAGACTTCTGCACTTTGACAAGAAAAGACTAGCCCTTTCCTAATGTAATTCCTTCTAGTGTGGGCTTTGAGACCATTTTAATTCTTGTTACATCTATACCTAGGATTTTCATATCTAATTGTCAAGAAATAAAACTGCCTCCGCCCTACTTCCAACTGCTTATACATTTCTCTTTCATCTGTTTATGCCACATTTTTTCACTAATTTTTTCCCTCATATGTTCTTATTTTTTCTACACCTTATCTGACAGATAGGTGTCTGACGCCTGAGGCAAACAATTCAATAATTAAACGCAAGCAAACAAACAAAAATAACAAGAAAACACACAAACTAAGCCACGAAGAAAATAAAAACAAAATACCTCAAAACTAAATGCCCAGAAACCCACTTTCCTCCCCCCAAACAGCTTTGTTATTAGTGGTTATCTTCTTTTTGTATTTTCCCTACCTGCCCCATGACGTTCATCCAGATCCCCCTCTCCTCCAGTTTGCTTAAAATGGTTGTGTAATCTGACTGCTCCTTGCAAGAAAAAGAAGTACTGTAAAAATCCACAGCAAATAGGTATAGAAGCTGAGCAGGACCACCCCAGTTCATCCCTTTTTGGGTCTCTGCACCCAGTACTTAATCTTATACAGCTACAGAATCAGAAAGATTTAGGCTATGGGAAGGGCTTAAGTCCCTTCTAAAACCAGCAAAACCAGAGTAATTGAAGAAATATACTTGTAATTTTCTATGGTTGAGATAAGGCTGGCCCCAAGTATTTAATTCAAGAAATATCAAACTAACTCCTATCCAATTTTTTATCATTTCATTAACTTTCTCTTACAGCAATTTTGGTATCTTTTGGAATGGACAGATTCTGGACTCTGTAAGATTAATTTATTTCTACAATAACACTAATTAAAATATTAATCCATACTGGAGTTCTGCATTTCATGTTAGAGACTCCTTTGCTTTTGATGGCAAGCTGTTTGTGACTACTTGGGTATCTGACAGAGTTTGCACTTTAACAGATTTGAAATTAATTCCCTTGACATTAGTCTTCCACATAATTTTTTCAACTCGGTTGGTCTTAGTCATCTCTCATCTGATCTATGCATAAATTAGCAATAGGTCATGAAAGAATTTGGAAAAACATACTATAAAGAGCAGAAATTTACATCCCATGGTTCAGATCTTGGAACAATAAGTAAATTGTGGTCAAAGAACCAAGAAGTAGGAAAAAAATTTGGACTCTACAATGAAATTTGTATCCTTCCAGTGTTGCTTTTAGCATTGATTTTGCAGGTAGTATCTCAGAAGATGGAAATAGATTTTACTTCTAATTTACCTCAGAATATATTCCCATATTAAAGAAAAATGTGCAAAGGAAGATTATGGGCTTCATTGGCTTTATAGTGGTGCAAAACTCTCTAAACCTGCAATGGACATTTTCAGCAGCAGTTAATGTTAGTCAGGGTGGCCTCCTGGAAGGTAAAATGTCAGCTGGACTCCTTTTCCAAGTGCACAGCTAACAGATCCTGACCTTTGTTTCACTCTCACATCCCGCGTAAGCTTTTTCTTTCAAAAGGCTGTGTGGCTTTTTTCCACTTTTCTTGAGCAATGCTATGGCTTAAAGTATAAAGATATTAAAACAAGCTTCTGATCCTGTTATACCATAGGGAATATTCAAATGCTGCTTATCGAATCACAGTCTGAAGCTCATTTGGTTGATTTCTGCACCTTTGGTCCCAAGAGGTATTGTTGTAACAAAGCATCTTCACCTTCTCTCTCAGTGGGGGTTGCTGGAAACAGATTTCTTTCCATAAGGAATCACCTCCTTTGTGCTGCAGCCGAAGAACAACGTTGAACTAGTGCCAGATAGGAAAACAGACAACAAAGGGCAACACACCTGAAGAAGCTGAAAACCATCTCCTTTCTCGCCATGACAGAGAATTGCAGTCAGTCAAGAGGAAATGGACACAGTCCCACAGTAGTTTAACTCTGGGTTTAACACAGTGGTTTAACACAGAAATTTAGCACTGGGTTGTTTCTGTATGGGAAGTTACCAGCACTGAAGTAACACCTGATCAATATTGGGACGGTCAGCAGTGTCTGAGGAATGCTTTCTGGATCTTAGACCTAAGCCTCAGAATCACTGTCCATGGGAAGTCAAGACTGCTTTGTTCTTCACTACTTCAACACATTATGTTTCCAATGGTTCAAAAATCCAACTTCCATCAGTTCCTTCAGAAAATTATTCCAGAGACTGATACCCACCAGGCTAAGGGGTGTCTGTCATTTTTGTCCTTGCTGACATTTTTATTTCAGTTTAAAGAGGAAGAGCAATGGCTGAATTACTTCACCACCATATGTGTGCACTCATTTGTAGCTCATTTCTACCGCCATGAAGAAGCTTTTTGACATCCTTAAGTAATAGGAAAGAAAATATTTGCAGCCATTAACAAATGCAGCATTTAATGACATTATAAGCCTGCCTGATCAGAGCCCTTTACTGGATACTGGATTGCTTGTTGAGAGTCAATTTTACAACAAAATAAACACCAGCATGACATAAATTTCACTAGTTTAGTTTTCAGATGTAGTTATATGCCATATTACTCCTCAGGGGTGAAAAACATAATGTGCACAAATGAATTTAGATACACAACAACTGATTTTCCAGTGAAGATATAATTAAGACTATAAAAGACAGCCTATGTGCAACAGCTACTGTGGGAGCCCGTCACATGCTCGTATATACACAACAACTGTATTTTTTTTCTTATTTTGCCGTAACACTTGTCTTTTTGTAAAACAAGCAAATTTTACAGTGTCTAAAAAATTTCTAAAAGAATGAGAAGCACAATAATTAGACCACTGACTAAAATTTTGCTTTAGAGAAAAATAAACATTGCTAAGTCAAAATACATTGTATTTGTTTGATATAAGTACTTGTTTTCAATACAGATACATGTCCATCATGGGAACAAAGTGAGTAGCTTTAGCACTTTAGTTTTCAGTTCTTTTTCAAGATGATCACCTGTTTTCCTAAGCAAGTGCCAATTAGAGTCCCTCTGGTTCCTGAACAAAATACTGTGGCTTCACTTAGGATTAAGACAGTACCAAGGAGGCACAAGGCATTATCTTCTTTTGTGTTAAGGGAGGCTTCATTGCCTTGCTTTTTTTTTACTGCAACCAGAGGAATTGACTAAGTGTTGCAATTAAAGGCACCACTCAACTTTCTGTTCTCCTTGTTCACCTGAGAAAGCAGAAGATAAGTGATGGTGGCTTTATAACAGCAGATCAGAGACAGAGGACTTCTGAGGAGTATAAGCATGAAAGTGGAGGGGGAGGGCATAAAGATACCCAAGCACCAGGAGCTGAGCTCTGTCACTGAAAAGAAAGCTGAGCTATTTTCAAATACATTTTGGAATCCATGAATAAGAATGTTTAAACCAGTATTTTAAACTGGCACAGTAGATAAATATTAATAAATTGAACTTCCCTCTGCAGTGTAAAGTGGAGAACTATTTAAGCAGATATTTGGATCTGCTTTTTACTCCAGTTTTAGGTGTAAAATATCATAGATTTCTCTGAGAATTTTGATTCTTGAAAAACAAGAACAAAACAAAAAGATAGACAATCTGAAGCAGAAGAAAAGGATATCACTTCCCTTCAGTCACATAAGACATGCATATATAATAGTTAATAATCAAAGCTGGTCAACAGAATCCTGTTAAATTTCTTTCCCAGTACAAAACTGCATATTCTGGCAAAAAAAATAGATATTTTGATATTGTGTTAGAAAATCAAGCAAGTGAGAAATGAAACATTTGAAATTTTGTATGACAACATGAAATACTTTATCTGAAAGCCAAAAAAATTCAACTCAAATACTGATATTTTCTATTGTGTGTTGTGCTTCCTAATTCAACAGTAGCTTGTAAATCACATGTCTCCCATCTTCATTGAGAGGAGATAAACAGATGAATAACATGAGAAGGAGTCAGGCTGGAGAGACCATCAAAATGGCAGAATGAGATTATAAACCCTGAAGCAATAATTATAACTTTGTAATACAATATACTTTATAATAACTTTACAATTACAATATAATTTTCATAGAATAGTTTAAATTGGAAGGGACCTTTAAAGGTCATCTGGTCTTAGCTTCCTTATCATGGGCTAAGACATCTTCAGCTAAATCAGATTGCTCAGAGGCTCCTCCAACATGACCTTGAATGTTTCCAGGGATGGAATGTTTCCACCTCTCTAGGCAACCTATCCCTAGAAACCCCGTGTTTGCGAAATATGCAAAAAACTTTTTCTTGTGTCTAATCTAAATTGACCCTCCCTCAGTTTAAAACCATTGCCCCTTATTGTATTGCAACAGGCCCTGCTAAAAAGTCTGTTCCCACCTTTCTTGTAAACCTCATTTTAGCACTGAAGGGCTGCAATGAGGTTTCTCCAGAGCCTTCTCTTTTCCAGGCTGAACAGTCCCAAATCTCTCAACCTTTCCTCACAGGAGAGGTGCACCAGACCTCTGATCATCTTGGTGGCCTCTTCTGGACTCACTCCAACAGCTCCATGTCATAAAAACCTATACAAAAAAATTATGAATTTGGTGATCACCTGCTGATTTTTAAGACTTTTTCCAAAGGGAAAGGAAAATTGGATTGCAGCCTCTTGGAGAAGGGAGAAATCATAAGCATGTCTGGAACCAAGTTAATAAGAATTAAGAACACAACTGTAATTATATGTGGATAAAAGAAAATAAGAGTAAACATGAAGGTTTACTTTGTAAGAGAGGGTGACTAAGATTTTCACATTTACATTTGAAAGTAAAACCCTGCTCAAAATCTCAAGACAAAACATTAGATAACCAATAACTCTAGCTGCTAGCAAGATTAGGAAAAAAATAACAGAAAATAACCATAGAGATAATTTCTAACATTTTCAAAACTGCCAAAGTGATCAAGGATCTTAAGTTCCCTTACAATATAAAAGATTTTCCATCAGCTTTAGTGGAAATTAAATTTAAGTATATGAAGCAAAAACAATTAAAGATAACTTCCTCCTCTGTGTCTCCCAGCGCATCCCAGGCTTGGCATCAACATGCTCCAGTGAAAAGCTCCACATGAAGTTGCTTTTCTGTTTAATACTGGTCCTACTATACAAAATGATAAATAAATTCAGAGAATGAAACTTTCTAGATTCAAATGTATCTGCTCAACTTAAATGCTGAGCTTTGTTTTTAAGACAGCTTTTAAAAACCACTGTGTTGAAACCATGTTTTTTGAGCAAAATGAGAACTTTACACAATGTTGAATAATTATTTTCCAGAAATTAAACCCAGGAACTGGAATGAACAGAGAATACAGGTTGGACTTCTGGTAAAAAAAAGAAGAGGCACAGTTCTGAATATATTTCGTCTATTTGTTCCCATGAGAAAGACAAACAGAAAATTCTTTACACTAAGAAAAAAAAGTTTAAAATGGTAAATATAAGGTTATCACTTACCTAGTGACAAGTTTCCTCCCTTGTCTTCATTATCATTTTCATATGCATCTAAAAGTTATTTACTACATAATAATATAAAATAATAGCATCATGATGAAGGCTATACCTGCAAAGGCTAGATTTATTTAACTATTCTGTCTAAAAGCAAGCAACCTACTTGGACCACCAGTTTATTTTCTATCTGAAATTTTTCTTCTAGCCATTACATTGTGTTGTTGTATTTGGGTTTTTTTTTGTTTGTTTGTAAGACAAATTGCTGCTATTCCGTGAGGGTTAGGCCTTGACTGCTCACGCGGCTCAGCACTGACTGATTACTCTGAGTTTAGACGATGCAGCTGTCCACAGAAAAAGTGATCTGCTCAGCTGCCCAGAGAGGCAAAGGCTGTAGCCCTGTTTTTAACTTACAGCAATAGCCTGTGTTTATTATATTTTGACAAAAATAGATATATTAGATGCTATTGGCTAGTCATAGTGCTGATCATTGGCTCCTAGATACATTAATAACACAACCAATTACTACACAGTTATGTATAAGGTTACTAAGTAATACAACCATAGTCAAGAGCAAATCAACGACCTCAAACAGTGAGAACATATTGATGCCTTATCCTAGGCTTAGAATTAAAAGCCAAACACAGTTAGAGGGAAAAAGGGTTTTACCTCGGTATTTATTCAAGGATCCTCTGGTGCACCACATCCAGGCAGAAAGCACCCCCGAATGCACACCCAAAGTGCACACCCGAAAGATGCACTCCCCCCCAAGATGCATGCACACGATAATTTGCGTATACAGTTATAGACCTTGCACATTAGCATATCTATCGAAGATTCCCCAATGAGAGGCTCAAGAGAAGCCCCCGTCCTGAGGAATGTTCCCCCTGAATGGGCCTATCTTGGTTTACAGAATGTGTTCTGGAGAGGACCTTGGTGTCTGGGGCTTTCTGACCCAACTTCGAGGTTTTCAAGATGTTTAGTCTCCTGGCTTAATGGAACTTTGGGTCTAAGCTAGTTATCAGACTTGGGGAATTACAAGTATGTGGGCTAAAAGCACTAAGGATACATGCAAAGCTGTGTAAAAGGGTATGTGGAAGGGTATATGAGAGGGGTATATGAAAAAGCAAAAATCATCATGGCATCAATATAATATTAAATAATAACAATATGGGTCAGAAAGTATACTCCATCTGTTCAAAGACATCTTCACTGACTCATTATCACAATGGTGTGATCATTCACAGTACCTCAGACCGATCAAAACCAGAAATTACAGAAGAAGTACTGAAGTGCTATTAGTTGCATCTAATATGTTGCTTTTACCAGACAGACACCAGATTCCCAGCTGTGGTGAGTTTGGTCTTTACTTGCAGTTAACAAGATGCTTTCCTGTCTTGTTATATCCTCCCTACCTATTTTTACAAGTGTTTCACACTTACTCATGCAGTGCTCATCAGTGTGTGAAATTAAAGTATGAACCGATCAGTATGTGAAAGTGAGGTTCATAGAGTTAATTTATGAATAAATTATGCCAGGGATCCTGAATACATTTAAGGAACGCTGTGCCACCTGCTAAAATGAGCTGTTACTACTACACTGACATCTGATATCAGAATGGCTGCAAGCAAACACTGGCTGGAATTTAGTGAGGTGGGGCAAATATCAGCAAGTTACTGAATACAGACAGTTAATGGTGTTTTGCTGGGGTGAATAGCTAAAAATCACATCTTTAAGCATGAAAGGCAGAATTACAAAATCTCAGGTTTTAGTGTTAAAGATGCAAAATTTAAAGCTAATGTTTCAAGCTATAGAAATGGTTTACAAATAAACTGTATTTTCCCGCTTAAGTTATTGAAATGAAAAGTTCCATGTGTACTTCTGATGCCTGTATGCTAGGAATGTAAGTGCTTTAGCTGTTCAAAAGAAGCTATGCTGGAATATGTAAAAAGTGGATATAACCTGTTAAATTAGTCTCATGCTCCAAAACAAACTGGATCAATTTCTTCTCTCTTCTTTCTCTGAGCCCAAATTGCAACAGAGCAACAGAACAACACATAGAGTTAGGAGTAAAATCAAATGAAGAATAATAATAGCATGGAAGAATACTAAAGATAAATTGTCTGATAGACTTGCAATTCTCTGGAAACTCAAAGCATCCAAGAAAGATTTAATCCATATACAGGGCACTTGTAGGAAAGCAAACGGAAAGTAGCCTTATTTCTGATAATGGAAGGTTCTGGCACACTCAGTGCATCTAGACAGATAATTGTGTATGTCAAACCAATTTTGCAGGAGATGGGGTATGTAGCATACTAATGTCTGATGTGATTGATAGTATATCTACTCCACTTTCAAACAGATCGGTGGTGGGTTTTGTTAGCGTATTTTACAGCTCTGGCTAGAAAGTATTATGTGTACATGCTGATGAAACAAATAAGATAAGCTTGGTCTTTTCATCCTCAAAATTCTTCTAAAATGTGCTCTTGCTTTCTCTTCTGAGCTGTTCCATGAGTGTGACAAACAGAACATGTTAAGGAATAAAGTTGTGAGAAAAACGACAATTTAGATGTAGATATTTTCTTAGAAAATTATGCTTTAAAATTATGATAACTTTAAAATCATCATAATTTTAAAATGGTTGCATAAGTTTAAAACCATGGTCCTAAGCCTACAATTAGCTGTATGAAGATGGAGCTATGTACTTCCATAAAAACTGCCAGTAAACTGGGAGAGACATTCAAGCTCAGTACCTTCTGAAAATGATAAAAACGATTTCAGAGGTTTAGGGGATACACACGATAGAGTCACCCCAAGACAAACTACTGAACAGAAATACTACCCTGCAGTTTTGTAGGTCAGAGCAGTTGTTACTCCGCTGAAACAAGACAGATATGTGATTAAATCATCTAACAGAAAAATAAAGCAGTTATTTCTCAGGTTAGACTAAGGAATCTCACTTCACCTCATCATGAGTTTCAAACATTTTTCATTCTGAAAAAAATGCAGATTTCCTCAAACATTTGAGTAACTCTAAGAATAAACTACATTTGCTTATTCAACTATAAAAATGTCTTAGCTTTTTCATATTTTTTCAGGGTAATGTTTCAAAGATTATATTAGACTCACTTAAATAGTTTCCACAGCTCCATTTCAGCAATTTTTTTTTCCAAATAATACTACATGGTAGTATTTTGACTTTTTTGAAGATAAGATTTACTTTCGCACTTTCTAAAGGAAGAAAAATGTTTTTCTCCATATATACAAAAAATGGAAATTATAATATTGGATACAAGTTCAAACTTTTTTATTTTTTACTATTTTAGTTGATTAGAAAGCAATTCAATATTTTCTGTTCCAATGTTGAATGGAAATTTTTTTAAAAGTGTGAAGTTACACACACACACAAAAATATTTCACTAAAGTAGTAATTTACATGGTGTCAAGGTAATAACTGAATTTAAACCTCTTCAAAAATGCTGGCATTTTTCAGAGGTTAAAGATACATGGGATATGGTTCCAAGAAGTGCAACTAGGAAAGGATGAAACTAAAGAAATCAAAAAATATAAGGGAAAAAAAAAAGAAGCATGAGAAGGTGTGTTGTAGCAGAGCTGCAAATTGTGATTAATGAAGCTTGGTAAATTAGTGCACTAAAAAAAGACTTCCACTTGATGTCAGTTTGTCTGATCTGGTAAATTTGAAGACTGATTTTTAACATGTCTGATAGTTCTCTTTAATTTTTTCTAATCCAGTGGTTAGCCCTGCTTTGGCTAGAAGCAGGCATGTCAGTTGAAAGGACACAGCCACTTTACATTTGCTTGTGCTGAGAATACACTTAAAATACATTGTACTATTGAAAGAAAATTAAATGCTTTAAGTTTATTTAAAAGTAGGCAGGTTTCTAGAAATAAAAACGGATATGTAATCAGCTCTATTTCCATAAGTTGTACATATTTTACATTAAAAAACCCCCTGTAATCCTCTGTGTACAATTATTGTTCCATGTATAAAAGTACAACCTGGTGCACAATTAAATCCTTCAAAAATACATTAAAAGCTCTAATGCTGCCTTGTATGGCTTGTGAAATAATGAACATTTTCTGCTTACAGTCTCAGCCATTATAATGTTATTACACAGTCATTAAATTGAAGCTGTTATTCCACTGCTAAAACAACTGATCAATATCCATTACCATTCAGTGATGGTTGGAGCCAAAATGAGATTATATTGCAAATGAGCCTCAGACAAGGTAATGATCCCTCCATTTTGATATATTTAAAGGCATTCCCTAAAGCAGATAATTTCCTTAAGAGAGAGTACAACTTTTCCATCAAGTCACCAATCTAGGAAAATAAAAATGTTCTTTAATAACCAAAAGTCTGCATACTATGATTTATAATGAAACACTAGTGTTCTCAGCAAGGATAACCACTGCTGGATCAATGAAATAGTTTCTAGTTTCTGCCTATTGGGTTTTACTCGTTATAAATGCTGCGTTTTACAGACCCTGTGCCTTACCAAAAAAACAAACCAAATAATGTTTCTTTAAAGTCAGAATTTATCTTAGTGTAGTATACTTTGAAGCTTGTCCAAAAATAAATAAATAAAGATGGGAGAGACTTCCTTAGAAGGATTTTAGTGTCTCATTCCCATAAGACCAACAATAGTTTTCCCTTTTCTTATCACTTACAAAGTCTGGCCAAAAATCTTCTAAGCTGCGCTTGAGTGGTTCCTCCAAGGCCCTGTCAGTCACTGACTTGAGGGATACATCTTCTGTTATCATCTGTTATCTCTGGATCATTAGTGTACCTATTACACTATTATTATAATTATATAATAATTATAAT
>VZTD01002083.1:1253076-1376272 GCA_013397725.1 Rhagologus leucostigma | reverse complement strand
ATATATTATAATTATTATAGGTAATTATTATCTCAATTATTCCTATATATTAATGTATTCTGTGTTATGTTAATACATATTATTATTTTTATGTGGTTTTTTTTTCTTTTATGTTTACAGTTTATCCTCGCGAGACAGATGTCCTTACACCAAGGTAGTCCTATCTCCTTTACTTTCCACATATCATTACAATATGCAGAACACAAGAGGTTTTCCAGTCGCCCTGTCTTGCACGTCTTTGCAGTTGGTCCTGAAGTTTCCCTGTTGAAGAAAAAGATTTCTCAAGCTGTTAAACAGATTTGGACAGTTTACTAATACGTAGTATAATATAGTAACAAAACATATATTACTACTTTATCTAAAGATCTTTTCCCCTTTCCTGCTTGTTTTTCTTCTGTATTTGCCAGATTTCAGTCATTTAATTTTTTAAAGTGGATATCCATGGATACATGGACACAATGCTCAATTTCTTTCAAACAGCCTTTTTAGAACTAGATCTTCTGTTTCTTTTTAATTCAGCCTTCTGTTATTTTGAATATATTTATAGAATATTAATAGCACTTTAGCCCTCATCAAGGACAATCCTCTCAAAAAAAAAGCTTTACTTTTGATATTATAATGACTACTTGAAAGGAAAAATTGCCAGTAACAATAATAGGCTTTTATACGTATTTTTATACTAAGTATAAATACTTCCTAAGGCAGAAATATTTTTTCCAATACTAAGGTAAAAATATTGGAAGTCTAACATTTCCTTTTCACCTGCCTATATTTGATATTCATGTGAATCTTACTGCTCTGCAGCAAGGCTCTGAGAGACTTCTGGCTTGTCCAAAAGTCAGTGTCTCCGCAAATGTACAGAATAGTAGAGGCAAAGAAGTTCAGCCCTTTCACGGATAAAAATTAGTCTATCCTCTTTGTAGTCCTTCATAACCATAAAACAGAGGCTGAGCTTTAATTTTCCAGAAAATGGGCACATTATCCACCTAAGATGTTCAGTAGAAAAAAAAAATATTGGAAATAGGCTGGGTTCCAATGGTAACTTTTGTCAGTGCTCTCTTCTTTCTTATGTAAAGTTACTGCAGTTTTTGAAAACCTCATATTCCTGGCCCATTTCTTTGGATAGATCATCCTTAGCTTCTCACCTATCTGGCTTGTTCTTCTGTTCTTTCCATAAGCTTTTCCCTCTTACTGACCCAATTTGATATCTTCATTTAGTGAGTACACTTTGGTTTTCTCCACTTGCAGAACTCCGCAAGCATAACTATTTCTTTGCAAAATCTCCTCCTTTTGCCATGAAACTCAAATGAAAGCATTACCAGATAGGCAGTTGGTGTCCTGTGACCACTGTGCATGTCATACTGGGCCTCACTGCTTCCTCCTGCCTGCCTGCCTGCCTATCTCACTTGCACTTTGTCCTGAGGCTTCTCTGTCAGGCTGCTGTGCAAGCACCAAGCTGCCTGTCTTGGCCATCACCCCCATCACTATTGTACCACTGTATTGGACTGCAGTGGGAGCAGCATAAGACCAAAAAGGAGTAAGATCCCAAGATCCTATGGGGAATGGACTGAGGCAGCCACAGTGCCCTCTGTGGTGATGTCACTGCTCCTGGCACCCCCACGAGAGCAAGTAAAGCTTGCCACAGTCCTGCCTTTGATGGCTCTCTAAACATACTCTCAGTTATAGGTTCCTTGGCAGAATAGTGTGTGCGGCAGCAAGAACAATTGGATCATAGTCCATGGCTACTCCAAGGCATAATGGTAATAATACCAGCAATAAATAATAAGAAACAGCAATAACCTTGCATCATCTGACAGCTCAAATGCATACTTAAAGCAAAAAAAAAAATCATTGTTGTGAAGTCACCCTTACAGGCCCTTCTATACTACTATATTCTACTTCATTTAGTGTAAAGTACGGAACCCAGCCTGACACCCCTGACAGCAGAACTGTCAGAAGATTCAGTGGAATCATATGATTTTCTTTCTCTGATCAAACTGAGAACTGACTTGTTTTAGCAAAATTGTAATGAGGTTTTTAATGTTGACAGAAGAAGTGCATGTTGGGGAGAAGCATATAGGTCATGAAAGCTATCTAATTCAATAAATACTATAATTCTTAATGAGTTTTATCTTGGTGATTTTTATTTTTTCTCTTACACTGTTGTTTCTGGGCAGTTTCCTACTCTTAGTTTATGTTTTCTATGTGAATACATTAATTGCATCTTAGCTTTAAGAGATCTGAGGGTTGGTGCTGGTAGCAAAACTCGATGCTCCTATTTATAACAACTGTTTGATCAATAATGCATTGCGGATGCGCAGCCCGCAGTACGTTGTTGCAAACCTCCAAATGGAATGCCTTTCCCTTACACATGCTGCACAGCAGCTCAGCTGTGCAGTGCCCAGCACTACTCCACTCAGAGGCCAATTAAAACCTTGCTGTTTAATTTCAAGTCCATTAGAACCCAGCCAAAGGTTAAGTTATTGCAGTTACTGACATTAAGTTGTAAATAAACAAGGCCTGAAGAGAAGAACGGAAGTGGGATGCTATTTTTATTGCATGAAAAGAATAATTTTGCTGGAGTCATGAAGACATTTCTATTGGTTTCCTCAGAGCTGCTGAATAAAATTCTCACTGGCTGTGGCTAAATATAACAAAAATATATTGAAAAAAGTATTTTAGAAGACTGAAGTGAAAGAAGAACTTTATTTCCTTTTACTTACACATGCCTCATCAAGACTTACTGCTTTAAGAGAAAAATGTAGGTGAACTGATTCTGGTGGATTGATTCTCTTTTATGACATGAATGCCACCTGAACAGAATGAAATTCTGTCCATATTACCTTATCAAGTTCACTGGGCACAAATGAGAATAATTTCCAGAGTAATGCAACATAGACAGCAGATCTATTTAGACTTGATGTTATTATAAGAGAAAATGAAAATCACATTCTGTTCAACAAGTTCAACAATAATGATCATCTCTAGTCTTTAAATGTCTCAGCTTATAAGAATGGCTTAAATAGCCCTAAGCCGCATACATATTAATAAGAACTTTTTCTCTTTCATTAAAAAAAAAAAGAAAAATGTTTTTTCCTACCCTAACTAACAACATTGTTGCAAGGAATAACATGGCTTTATCATTACTTTGAGTTCTTAAATCAGTATTAAGTCTTTCTGTAGATAATAGTACGCAACTTCTTGAGCTGGATTCAAGAACTGCTTGATAAAATTCTATGGCATTGGTCACAAAATGATGTACCCATTTTTCTAGCTTTAATATCTAATAATATTACCTTTCATGACATTATATTCATGAACAGCACAGTCAACCTACTATGTCAAGATAAATAATGTGAAAATAGAAAAAATATAATTTTAATTATTTCAGAAGCTAGGAAGAAAACAACATACTAAGCTGAAACTTTTGCTGTGATTTTTAATTTCTAAAGTGTTGTTTTCATTCAGTAAATTTTGTTATGTTTATTTTTATACACTATCTTGCATAATTTCCATTTTCAGCCATTTCTTCCGAATGTCACATAATCTGTATTACTTGACAGATGGTAACTGAATGGCCAATGGCCATTCTGGTGGCTGAGAATAATTCAGAAAATAATTGTTTTCTGATAATTTTCAGATATTTTAAAGATGGTTCTTGATTGTTAGATATGTCTTATGAATTCAGAAAATTAGGTAGCCAAGGCTACTCACCCTTCTCAGGAAAGTCAGTATATTAAGAGGTAGTATCGATTACATTCCCTTTAGCACAATTCTTTTAGAACCTTGAGTCACTCCATTTCTGTTACTAAAAACACAAATCATGTGATGAAGTAAATAGAGTTCTTTCTATTTTATACAAGCAAAATTTCATTACCAACATCAGTCTATAGACAGAACACATAAACTAAAGTTTAATGCCTGGCTGTTAATCATAAATCTATCATACTAAACTTTTGTTCTTTTAAGGCTGGTTTCATACATTTCCCTGTACAATTATGTAAATTTTTCCTTTGTTGTTTAGTCTTGTTTTTTTCCTTAAAGGTCATTTTATATGCCTGAGTTTAACAGTAGAAATGATAGCTGCATAGTGTTTTATAACTCTGCAACACTTTAGTTTATAAAGTGAAAAAACCTGACAAACTACCAATTCATCTGGGTCTTCTCGCCTTCCGAGCGCATCACTGATGTGTGGAGTGTTGTCTGTGGGATAACACCAAGTGATTGATGGTACTTTTTTCCTACCTAAATGCTGTGTTATAAGCATTTAGAATAAAATTAGTTTTACTAATGGAGTTTACTGGAGTATGAACATCATTGGGGAGTGTACTAACACAGTTTTTTAATGGTCCAATCCTGCTCCAGCTGAAGCAATTTGAAAGCATACATTAAGTTTCAGAGGGAAGTTTTAGCCACAAGATATTCAGAGAGAAAGTCATACAGCATAAAGATAAGTAGTCCAGATTCCAGTATCTTTTATGCCAACTTTTTAAAGGTGTAACTGCCAACATCATTGGTGCTGCTCCCAATTACACTGATATATAAAACCAGATTGGGTTCACCAAGATTAGATTAAGACTAAGATATAAAACAGCCAAATGGAGCATTACTTGATTCAGTACTTCTTGGTCATCAAAATAAACATTCTAATTTCTGCAAGATTACTTACATAGACTAATGGACACAAAACTCAATCCAAACCAGTAGGAATCTACAGCGGTTTTTTTCTGCATCATTGGTTTAATTGTAGTGGAAGATAAGATTATGGTTTTATGCATCCATATGTACATTTGACATGTCTCTGCGAAGTTGGATGTTTATTACTTTGACCTTAAGTAAAATGGAAAAAATGCTTCTTTTTCTTTTAGGAACTTGATCCTCTGTAGCACTGAGCACATTATAGAAATGTCAAGGGCTTTGAATTGCCATTAAAGCCAGAAGCTTGAAAGGTTGAGTCATATAGACATTTACTTTATAGCAATTAATAACCTGAGAAATTAAGTCACTAATATACTATACATCTTAATTAGAAGCCGCATCTTCAATTTAATTACTTTCCTTAAACTTATCTTAAATTTAATTACTTGCCTTTGCAGCATGCTTAAAAAAGGTGAAGATTCTATATAAGATCTACAATGGATTCAATTGTTGTTTTGTTGTTTGTTTATGTGAAACTTGATGAGAAGAAAGATGAACACTAAGTGATCTATTTTTACTCTCTAGTTGAGATGCAGACTTGTCACTGATACTGGAAGACTCATTATAGAGAATACACCCCAGTGCTTTTAGGGAAGTATTGAACCTACCCTGTATTTTAGCTTGTTCTATTTTATCCCTTCACACTTTTTGCAATAATTTATGATTTTTATTATATTATTGCATGTTCAATTAAAATAATAGACTAAAAAAAGCAAAAAAAACCCCCAAAAAACTGAATGGAAAAGGCTTACTATAAATACAAATTTCAAAGCAAGTCATGAACTAAAACAGATGTAGCAACTTTTGAAAAAAAGAAAAAAAAGGAGCAAACCCCCCATTACTGGAGCATCCCCTTCCCCCAGTGCGGTCTAATGAATTTACTAAATTATTATACCTTTTCATGCCTTGCATAGATTTGTTTCCTTTTTTCACTAACACGATGCTGCACATCTAACTAACACTTTTAGTTTAGCCCACTTTCATTCATACTTTATATCACCTACCTAATTGTGCCTTCATCTATCTCCTGTTCAGATTACATAAAACAGTTTGCACACAGCCATTTTTAGTACAATACTGTATCGGCTGTGCAAGTGGTCCACCAGAATATACGGTCATATTCCCCATTAAGCCAATTCTTTGAATTTATAAGAAATAAGAGACAGTGAACCAATCTTTCTCAGCTTTTGGAAAGAGAGAGATCTGTGCATAGACTTCAGTTTTGCTGCCAAAGAATTCCAGCCCCTCTAGTACATGTGAATGTTGTCCCAGACTCAACAAGCCTCTTTTCTGCCCTGCTGGCTTGCCTAGATAAATGCCTTCATCCACTTAGTGCTGATAATGTCCTCCAACTGCCTGCTGTCTCCAGCAGTCAAATCTCTGTTTCACATAGAATCAAAGAATGGTTTTGCTGGAAGGACTTTAAATATCCAACCCACCTGTGGTGAGCAGGACACCTTGCACTAGACCAGGTGGCTCAGAGCTCCTTCCAATTTGGCCTCGAACATTTCCAGGGATGGGGCATCCACAGCTTCTATGGGCAACCCGTTCTGGTGCCTTAGTACACTCACAGTAAAGAATTTTTTCCTAATACCTAATCTAAATGTATCGTCTTTCAGTTTGAATCCATTCGCCCTTGTCCTGTCACTACAGGCCCTTGTAAATAGTCCCTTTCCATCTTTCTTGTAGGCAAGGCTGCAGTAAAGTCACCTGGAGCCTTCTCTTCTCCAGGCTGAATAATCCCAATTCTCTCAGCCTTTCCTGGTAGGAGAGGAGCTCTATCCCTCTAACCATCTTGGTGGCCCTTCTCTGGGCTTACTCTATGGCTTGGCCCTTTCCACACAGCATGGTCTTCCTGGTTTTTTATGGTCACAGCATGCCCCCTTTTTTTACAGGAATCTTCTTTCTCCCTCTGATCATTCCAGGTGCCAGTGGTTTGGTTTTAGGGCCTCAGAGACTCTTGTCTATTGTAACAAAACTGTCAAGAGACCCCTCATAATCTCGTAAACCTGAAAGGACTTGGCCACCTCCTAGCCTAAGGTGTTTGGATGCCTCTCCCTTCCTGTTATCCCAGGTCCTCAGGGCTCAGGAGAGGAATTGCAACCTTCCCATTTGACAGAAAGCAAAGACATGCATAGAAATCCTGGATGCAAAAGAGGACCTATCCCTGAAATTATTTTTTGCATTTCCAAAAGGAAGCCAAGGTGCCTAAATCAGGGCCATGGATCCAGTTTCTAGATGACAAATTAACTTTTCGATGTTTGGAAGTGTGTTGTTATAGGATGTTGCAGAACTACACATATATGCATTGGTTAATGGGCTGTCTTGGAGAATAGATGTATGAGCGCCTATTAAACATAACGATCCTTCACTCAGGCCAGGGAATCCCACAGCTGCCAAGACTCAGTTGTGGGACAGAGTTTGAGGATGAGGATGCTCTGTTTCCTATACTGTTTCCTGAGGCACCAATTTCTAACCACTTTCCAGCACAGGGCATCAGACTAGATGGGTTTAGCTGTGATCCTGTTGAGCTGTTCATACATAGTTTAGACTAAGATACATCTTGGTTTAAGATACTCAAGATGCCACAATATATTAAAATGAAGTTATAGTAATATATGTCTAAAAGGAGAATAGTCAGCACTGAGGATATTATATTTTTGTCATAAATGCTATCCTGAAGCAAAGAGCACAATTAATAGTGATTTTTTAGATAACAAAATTTCTTCAGGACTTAATATAATCTCTTCTATCTTGGTGAATGTACATTAAAAAGCTTCGATTAGTTGTATTAGGAATCTACAATAATGTTCACTAAAATTAAGCATATGCATGTTTAACATATACATGTGTGCGTGTGTGTATTTCTGCACGTTTCAACTAAAAATATTAAGCCATGTACTGTGGATACTAAGGGTTTACAAAATTTACCCCCCCAAAAAAATACTCTTTAAAGGATGGCTTTAAATTTTTTTGACAATATTACGAATTCTGCAAGTACACTGAGCCATGTTTTTCCCATGAATCTTCTTGGAGCTAGTGGATTTTTGTTTCCTCTGATCTTTTGTGTGGAAAACCGATAAAATAAATCTACCCTCACGGCCCTCCAAAGACAGTTAGTTTCTTGACATTTTAATGGTTCTGGTTCACACCAGATTACTGTTGTTATAATGTCAGAGCCATTCCAGAAATGAGGGCATTCCCTGTAGCCATGCGTCTCATTGCTCCCAAATGCTGGGCTGCTGTTTTTTAAATAAATATGTTGTAGCAATAGTGATCAGGGAGTGTTCTTTTGCTGGTTCACCTCTTGAGTCCCAGACTGCTAGATTTGTTTAGGCTAGTAACAGAAATTGGGAAAAAAAATCCTCAGATTCACAAAAATCTGTGTTTCGCCTTTCAAAAATCTATGTAGTGGTGAGTCCTCCCTAGGAAGATTTCTAAAAAAGCACTTTTGGCAGGGCAGACACAGACACACAGAATTTAGGAGACCTCTAATAACCCTTTAGCTGTCTAAAACAAAAGGTTACATACAGTTAAGTAAGCCTTCACCATCTGGCTGAGAACACCTCTCTTCCAGCTCCCAAATAAATATTTCCCTCTGCCTTTTCAGCAAGCAGGTGAGAGCATGGCAGGCAACAGGTCCAAGTGCATGGGTAGGCACATGGTGGTCATCCTAGAGGAGAATGGCACAAAAATAGGAAGTATTTGGGGGTCCTGATATCAAAGAGTAGCACTGTGAATGAGGCATATGGCTGACCAAAACTGAAGTATGTTTTTATATAAATAAATAAACAAACAGACATACATATAAAATTCAAATTTATTCTCCTGTGTCTTTCTTGGACTAGCTCTAAACCAGGATTTTCAATAGACAGGCTTTCTAGTCTCTGCAGGGGGTGTCCAAAGGTGTCCCCAGATGACAAGGTAGTGTCCCAAAGAGATCCACTGATAGCATGTCACGAGCAGCCAAAGCCCGAAACTGTCCTTCAAAGCGGGCCTCAACAAAATTCTTTCTGGAAAGCCTCTATCTTACTCAGAGAAGGGGCTGCCAATTATAACAAGATTATTTATTCCTCAGAATATCTTATCCCCCACCTGGGGTTTTGTGGGTTCAAAAAAGCATGTAGTTACTTCCAAGAGCTCTCGACTCAAGCAGATCACCATATCTGCTCCTTCATTTCCTAGGAAAGACCTGAGGTAATAAAGGTGCTTTGACTTGGACCAGAACATGCCTCTGCTGAAAACCTGCTGTCCCTTGTACATCTCTGCCAGCATCTGCATCAGTATTGATTTCTCAGTTAGGTGCAGAGGAGCAGAAGAACAACAGAGCATATAATCTCTGCATGTCAGCTTCTACAAGTATCATCAGAAAGGTTTTTCTCTCAGTTCGGAGCAGAGGAGCATTCAGAAAATGCCACAGGTGAGAATGCATCCTCTTGCCCCTTCCTCTGTTTGGATACTTCTGAGGGAGCAAGGCTTGCTCTCTATTGCTCACTTGGGCACAGCACAAAGGCCAGTGGCAGTTTGCTGGTTGTTCTGCATCGCTACCACAATATCATTTGTACACTGCACCCCATGCCTCGAGCAATCCTTCCAGTTGGAAGCATTCCTGATTCAAACAGGCCAGCATCTCAGTGTAAGTAAGAATGAGCGCACTCGACTGGGTACCTGCAAATTAACGGTATCCAGACCTTCCACGGGCTCCTGAAGCATCTCCCATGAAAAATGGAGATGCTAGGTCTCGCTTCTTGGGGACCAAGAGCAGCTTCAGGTGTGTTAGCACAGATCTGGATGACTTTGCCTGTGGTCATCACCTTGAGACCTTGGAAACCCTTTTCTTTCTTTAGACCATCTTTTCATGTCCTCAAGTTCGCCATGAATCTTAGTTTTGGATGGTTACAGCCTGTTTTCCTAACTGTTATTTGGTCAAAGCATTTGCTTTAAAACAGTATTTAAGCAGTACATTACATTCTGCACCAGGGAACTCAAGGCTCTCGGAAGTGATTTAGCTTCTGTTATTACTTCTGAAGACATAAACAATAATAAATAAAACCATAGCTATCAGAGTGAAATCAAGAGACAATGAAAAGCATTCAGAAATTTATATATAGTACATTTCAAACGTTTTTTCAGGAGGTATAAAAAGAAAATCTAGTGTCAGACGTAGTTCTGCTGCTGTTTTGTGAGAGAACAAGTGCATGTATGCGTGCACGATGAAGAGGGAGTTGGGAAGAAGGGGAAAAGACATACATGTCTGGCAGCCACATTCTCAGCTCAGAAGCAAGAAAGCTCCCATCTAAAAAAAAATGTTCTTTTCAAAATTTCAAAACTTCAGGCTAATGAATGCTTACTAAAAAATGCAGATTTTTAAAAATTTATTTAATGAAGCAGATATGACACCAATCCTAAGAAAAAACAGTGTGCATACGGATAAGACTATCAAAGGTGTTTATATATTTTTTAAATGCCAGGTGTAACTGAAAATTGCTAGCTTTGCACTGACTGACTTTGAAACTTTCAGTAACTTTCTTCCACTTTGATAGATAATGTAATAGGTGAGTTTTGTGGTATGTTCTCAATAGGCTTCTGGAACAGAATTTTAAGCTTACATTTTTATAATATTTTGGGTTTAATTTTTAGTTTATTTTATTTTTTATTGTTTATTTACCTTATACTTGTTTTTACTAACGTCTACACCCAGAGCTGTCAAGTGAATTGATTGCATAAGAAAGACAAGTTTTTATACAAACCACCATCTCAATTTTCTTCCAATATTATTGTTGCATTTCTCACTTTCTTTCTTCTTGTTTGGGTAAGAGTTAGGTACAGTATTAGATAGACCAAAGAATTAAAACCAGCAAAATACGCAACTAAATGCTTCACAAAAGGTATTTCACAAATAAATCCTTTTATGCGAAGATAAAGTGTCCATATTAGAGAAATTAAAATTTAAAAAAATTTATATTGTAGAATTCACCAGCTGTTCAAACCAAGAGCTCTCTGCAGGAAAATTAAAGAATAATAATAAAATAATACAATAGAGTATTATAGACAAAATAATCTAGAATAAGATTGGCCTTATACCTTTAAGCAAAGAAGTTGCATCTTGTTTTATATACTTTAACTTTAATGTCTTCATGCTATTTTTCTTTACCTTAACAGCATTATTTAAAATACGCTATTTTGAATTATTTCCTCTGGCTTTAAACTTGAATAGGTGAAGTTTTTCTTCCACTGACAGATCATGAAACTTAAACTTTTTTGCTGTTGGCTTATGACCAGCTCATTTTGCTCATATATCCATGCTGAAACCATTACAGGTTGACCTCATAAAACCAGGAACATAGGCAGTTTCTAGTTTTGGCTCAAAAGCATGGAAGTTTACATCAGAAAAAGATCAAAGCATTAAGAATGCCACATTTAATGTGTTTATTTCTTTTTTCCCCCCCTTTTTTTTAGTAATGCTCTCTTAACTCTCATTTAGTTAAGAAAAAAAGAGGCTTTTATATGAATTTTCCTAATGCACTGTAGGCTCCAGATAAGTAAGGATTTTATTGTAGTCTTATATAAGGTGTATCCCTAGGAAATAAAAATAGAAAGAACACATGGGATTTTCAAGCCCTGCAGAAATACTTGAGTTTTAAAAGTTCAGTGACGCAAGCTAAGCAACTTCTGACATCCTAGGCAAGTGGTTTATGGACGGTTGGGGAAGAAAGTCTTATGGCAAGACACATAACACCCAGGTCTGTAAGTGTTTTTGTCTACAGAATTCCTACTTGTTTGTGCTGAATTGTTTAGTCAGTAGAATTTACTTTACTGTGTCTTAAAATCATTATATTTTTTACTTTCAGTTTAATTCTTTTCCAATATTTAAAAAAAAACCCCAGTACTTCATAGCTTTTGACAGTACTTACAACCAAAACAGTTACTATTTTGAATTTAAATGTATTTGATTATTTAACACAGGAAATAGCTGACAACAGAGAAGGTGTTCATCATGTGCAGTAGAACACTTGAAGTCAGATTTTTCTCATATCGTGGCAGGTGAATAATTTTAGATAAAATTCAGTAGCGCTGGTTGAAGTGAAATATGTACTCTTGTGCATCTCTCAGAAATAACAGATTACAATAAAATGCTTCTTACGAAATAACATTGATCCTAGGACAGAAAAGGAGGGCTTGGACAGAAGATAAAGAATTTCAAAAAGTTGAAAACAAAGAGACCTCCATTCTTGAAGATGCCCAGTTTCAGTAACTAACTTTTCAAACTGTGAGTAAATGGAAATCAGTAGAGTTAGTGGGGCCCTGGTCTCAAGTCTTAGCTGTGAAGATCCAGTTAATTTTCCAGCTAATTGGAGCTACCAGCACCATGCACATCCGCTGTACTAATGATTCTGTAATTTTAATTTCGGAGTATTCTGAGTCCTGCAGAGAAAATAAGAGCCCAAATACTGTCATATCAAATCAGGATGACAGTTTCTATCAGCCTTAGTACGAAGAGAATTAATAAAGAGAGAAACTCAGCTAGCTTTGTGTTGCAAGTTACTTTCAAAGTAGAAGATAGGTCATTCCCATCTAAAGCTATTGTTGTTTCACCAGTACTTGTTATCTAAATCAGCAAAGTCTTATTAGAAGGCAAAGATCTGATATAAAATGTACTAAGGTTACTGTGCTTGTCCCCACTAATTTCAATCGGCTGCAAAAAGAATTTAACTTAGAACGTATTTGGCTAAATTTGTGATTTGAAAGGGACAGATCATTAATCTTGGGATCTCTGAGTCACATATGATACCTTAAGGTCAGATTTCATTCCTAAAGGTCTTAGTTTGAAATTGTAGTCTACAGCCTTTTTTTTTGGTAAATTGTCTTTACAAAGAGTTTTTATGCCTCTTGTTCATTTTTTGTATCAGAAGTGACATAGAGTTTTCTTAGTCTCATTATTGAAACTTGTGCTGTCTTAATAACCTTTCTCACAGTTCTTCCTCAGTCTTTTCCTTACAGGACAGAAAACAAATTTGCAAAGGCAATGACTCATTAATCAGATTGATTCTCTGTTATTAATGACTGTTAATCACAAAGCAAGAAAAAAGAAATATATTTCCTCAACCATTTTGCTTCTCTCCAGAGACCTTTTGAAAGTTAAGTAATTTCTAACACAGACGTGTTCAAGTTTATAAGAAATATAATTTAATTCTAATTTAATATGATTTGAGATCAAAGTTTCTATAAGACAATAACATGATTTTGCTATGGTAAATGGCTTGTGTTTTTGCTACATTCATATTTCATTTATTTTCTTCTGATTTTAATATGCCACAAGCTAGCTGATTTTTCATTGAAACATAAATTGCTATTCCAGCCAGAGAGCCAACTTGCCCTATGTATGAAAAAATTAAAATCTTTTAAATACTTTGTGGAAATAGGCATCTTCCTTTCCCCAGCACTTCCTGAATGCAACAACAAAAAAATCTTTACTTCATAGCAATGTTTCATATCGCATTATTCGAAATCTGCCAAAGAAATAAGGACATATAATTTTGATAATGTTAAAACTGGCAAGTAAGAGCACCATCAAATTCAGATATTATTGCTAAAGAAGGGGAAAATAATAACTTCCACAGAAATATCTTAGATATCTGTCTATCTGCTAGAGTCCCCATGGTAATTAAAACTCAAGAAGACTCACTGTTAAAGTACTTGCTAACTTCAGTCTGTCAGGATGCACTCAGGAAATTCTTAATCCTCCTTTAAGAAATGGAGCACACAATTTGCATTAGCAGGCTTTTTATACCCCTTCATTCATATGTCCACAGCCTAACTTTTAGTCAAAGATTAGAACTTTATCATCAGGATATTAGTGGGATGGTCCCCAACCCTTATCAGAGCTTTTTGGTAGCACACTTTTCAATCTTTCCTCGTATAGGAATAAGCAACAAAAAGCAGAGAACTTCCGCCTGCAGGTTACTGCTGTTAATGGAAAAGGTATTACTTAATGCTATGAAGTATGAAAGCTTTTGAATATGACAGATGGCAAAGAAGTGGGTTTTTAATGAGAGAGAAGTAGTTTTCTGAAAAGTAAAATAAAAAATGCTATAGGCTTTTGCATCAACAAGTATGAAAAATCATGCATGGATTTAAAAAAGAAGTCTGCCTTTTCATTTAAAATCATAGGAAAGAAGGCTGACAGGACATATGAGGTGGGACTAAAAGAGTTATTGATGGTGAGATGCAGATCACAGAAGGAGAGCGATAAAAGAAAAAATAAATTGAGATTTTCCCCAGATAGATTGGCTACTTGCCTATATTCTATATATGAATAAATAAATAGTATGTGAAAAGAAGTGTTAGTCTGAACTGCATGCCTTGTTAGAGCGATATGTTATCTTTTGCTTTAAAATATGGCTTACCCCTCAGGATATATTTTTAGGATTATTCAATCAAAGTTTAGTTAAAGCATGATGGTAACTGCAAAGAAAGAAAAATAGGAACAGAGAATTATAACTAAAACGCTTTGAAAAAAGCCAAAGTTCCAAATAAATAATGATAGCCTTAGAGGAGCTGGATGGGAAATGGAGTGTGTGTGGTGTTTATTTAGCAGAGCATATCTGTTGTAAGGACTAATGTGAGCACTGGACAGGAGGGAACTCCAATACGTTGGCGTCAGAGAGAGAAGACACTGCAGGCAACAGGAACTGAATTTAATTGCATACAGGTAACTGAGATCACACTGATCAACAGCATGTGACAGGAGAGTGGGAAGCAGCTCCATAGAGGATGATATCTGCATATCTTTGCACTCTAAAGAGTGAGTCCTGTATTTTCCATGTACTCAGATCCCAGTCTAAACTAAGAAGAAGTCAGTGTGAAAGTAGAGACCACAAGTGGCACCAACAAACGCTTATAGAGAGAATTTCATATATTTGTGTTAAAACAATCCCCAAGGTATATCCTTTCTGGGCAGCATGAAAGAAAACATCTGTTGCAGAGAGCGCAAAGGCTCTGCATTCAGATGGTGCTCAATCTTTTATGCGCAATTTGGTCTTTTATGAATATTACGGGACATTTTTAGTGGTACCTCACATAAACTGTGTCTCCCTTGTGTAATCTCACATTGGGGTAGGTTATTGGAAGCCAACAGCCATTTCAGTGGTAATTTCAGCTGGGACAGAGTAACGGCACCACATTATGAACCAATAACAGGATGCTAATGTTTGTAGTATGCTCTTGCAGTGCATAATAATGAAGGGGAAGTAAAAGTTTAGAATCAATCCTTAATTAGGCAGATGACTATCTGATTCTGAAAAACACTGAAACTTGCCCAGAACTTGCCCAGCACTGACTCAGAGTGTCTGCAGCATTTCTGCCCTGGGAAGCCCAGGTCCCTACCAAGCAGTATTGCAGGATCTGTTTGCTTTAGCTTTTATTGAATAAAGCTACCTGAGCCTCTGAGCAGCTTTTCAATCTCTTAGATTTGCATACAGTTTTATTCCTGTAGTGCCAGTGATCTTACGCCATTTGGCAGCATTCACTGCTGTGGTGAACACATGTCAAGATTTCAGCAGAGTGAGAATGGCAATGAAAAAGAAAAATGCTGGCACTTTGGGAGCAGTCAGCTTACTTTCAGTCAGTGTGAGGAAACACAATGTTTCAGACAATAACGAAAATTATTTCAGCATATCCTCTAAGGTTTCAGGTAGAAAAGGTTGAGAACTTTCCCAGAATACTTCATGACTGGCTACAGGAAACCTTGTGTGGGTGGGGGGGGCAGTGGTTAAATAAACCTCTTGCATTATATCCAGTGTGAATGGCAGCCACGGGGATGCTGTAGATGCAGCTCTTTTTGCCTCCTGTAAAGCCTGAACATTGTGCTTTAGCCATATGTGGGTGAGGAATTCATAAAATAAGCAAATACATGGAATGATTAAGCCTGCCACAGTACTTACACGCTGGCCCGAATTCCCTTCTGCTGCCCAGTGGCATCCATCAGAGTTTACAGCTGTAAACGGGGAGTAAAGTTGGGCTCCTCAAAGCTCAGCTGCAGAACATCTTTTTTTTTCTGTTTGTGGTTCTGTTTTAATAAGCTTTTTTTAATTTAGGAAATTTTTTTAAGAACCTTGCGTAAGACTTCTGTGTGTGCTCTCAGGTTCAGTTACAAAAGCTTCATAGTCCATTAAGCTGAATGTCCCTGCTTTTATAGATGTGGTGTAAGGTTAGGGAACTCTGCTAAGTATCTAGAAAACATATTAAAATCTGAAGATCAGAAACATTCTACATGGAGCATGTTCATCAGTCCATGTCTTTAAACACCTGTGACAGCTGACTGACTGCTTGCTAGGCCAGCATGCACAGAACAAAAGAGACAGGAGTTGAGTGAGGCAGGAAAGCAGAGCAGCAAAAAGAAAGCTGCCCATTTGGCATCTCCTGATTTATATGCTTATATTGGGAGCTCCTCCATTCAAAATGTTATTTGAAGCTCCCTTGTTGTAGCCTCTGGGTCTTCCTAGAAATGAATGGAAACAGATTTAAAATGGTAATCTTCATTGGCCAGGAACTATTGAATAAGCTATTTATATTTTCCATAATAGGCATATTCTTTCTCTCAGAATACACACCTATTATCAATCCTTCCTTCCACAGTTTGATATTTACTGCCTGCTCACAGGTCAGGTCAACAAATTCAACTTTTCAAATGTCTTATCATGATTTTAGGCCCTTTAATTAGGGCAATTAGGAAGTTGCTAGAAATTTCAACATATTCCAGGTCAATTCATTAAGTTTTATAATTCTTCTGAAGTTTAAATTTAACACTTTTCTGCTGAATTACAACTCTAATTAATTATCTTCTATGCTACCCATCAAAAGGACTCCTCTTCTCCTATCTTAACCTGCTAATAAATGTCAGTGTTTATGAAGAGAAAGGTGCCAGATTCTCATTTGCACTAACGCTCTTCACAAGGAATGACAGTAAAAGAGGCCTAATACGGCTGTAAGATGCTTTGTCTCCAGTTTTAAAAACCTCTCTCTACTGATAGAACGGACAGCTGTTCTGGCAGTGTGTAATGAGCAAAGTTCTAAGATTTTTTGAATAGAAAAGCAAATGGGCAGTGAATGACAAATGCTAGTTCTAGGATTTAGAACCCATTACATATATATACACTACTTTTTGTTTGCTAAATTGTTAATTTCTTACAATGGGAATAAATTTTTTCTCCATAACCCTAGGGACATGCCTAATTCTCTCCCTGTTGATAAGACTTTTTAAGGCCTGTATTTTTTCTTCTACCAGCTCCACTGCTTTTAAAAGTCAGCCTTAGCAGTTACATAAATTGAAGGGGAGGGGGGCAGAGCAGCAGTTATTTTTTTTTTTCTCTGACAAACAGGTATTTCCAGAAGAATGCTGACATTTCATCATTCTGGACTATTGTGTTCTAGAAGAAGGGCTATATTTTGTGGGTGATTGCTTCCAATACACAGAATTAGAGTTTCACTGCTGTACTGTATTAGTTTAACCTTTTTGTCCCAAATAAAATTATTATGGGCTATTTCAAATGAAAAGAAGTAGAAATGAGCAGTAAGCAGAACTGTCCAAGGCAGGTATTTGCACAGCTTCTCTTCCTTGATCTGAAAAATACAGAAGACTTACAGGAAAGGGATTACTTTTAATCAACCACAACTGTAGTGACAGAGACATCATTGCTGTTCCCTTCATTTTTGTGAATATTCCTTTAATATTTTTTTTACTACTTTAGTATTCCAATCTTATTTTTCTTCCTAAGAATACATCTAGTTGAACAGCTGCTGAATGCGTATCCATTGTCAGGAACCATGCTGGCTCCCTGGAAACAGCAATGCAGGAATGGGCAGCCAGGACTTGTCCCAGATCCCAGCCAGGAAGCAGAGCCATCAGGGCACAGGGACAGCCCCGGCCCTGAGCAGTGAGCACCTCCCTGAGTACGGAGATGGACAGAGGCCAGGGCATCAGCCCACAGAGCAGGATTTATAAAGGCGCAGACTGGCAGCTTTGCTTACAATCCAGGCATCCTAAACTTCTGTTAAACTGTAACTCTGCCTAAACCTTCAGGTATCTGTCCATCCATCATCACCTACCTAACCAAATGCTGCAACCTGAGTACACACCAAAGTTACACCCCAGGTCCTGTAGACAGGAACAGTCCTCAGCTCATCCAGCAGAACATCTGGACAGTCACATCTGTCATGTCCTGGAACTGCTTTGCTGCTCTGGATTTCTCTGAAAGCCTAACTATTTTACTTTTCTTTTTAATGAGGTGAGTGACACAGCTATTGTGCTGCCAAGGATGGCTCAGTTAGCGATGCTAGAGCTGAGCAGCCATTCCCCACCATAAACCTGTGTCCAATTGCAATGCAATTGGTCAAAAGGCAGCTGGTGAAGAAAGCATCGCCGGAAAGGCAAGGTCTGCGCTGGGAAGCAGTTATCAGTTCTGTGAAAAGGTGGATTAATAAGAGAGAAAGTTTTCTGGACCAGACAAGGGTGACAGAACTTAGAAATGCCTCTCTTCCTTTCCCTACTATTCAACTTAATTTCCTTTGGAGGGCATATTTCTATACTCCACAGCTTGTAAGGCAAGAGATCACTGTCTCCCATTTCACTCTCATCATCGTCTTACTGAGCAGCCACTGCTTATTTTCATGGCCTTGACTCCAGTCTCAAGCTCCTTTTCACAACCTCTCACAAATGGCACAGAGGTGCTCCTGGCTTCCCCACAGTGAACATGCTGGTAATCCCCACCTCAGCCTAGGAAAATCATGGTCTCTGAGCACATTGTGCCTGCTTCTGCTCCCTCCAGGATCCTCCTCAGCCACTGTGTCACACAGGCACTGTGGTGGGCAGGGAGAACCCAGACCCAGCTGGGGCAGGGGCTGTATGCCCTCTCATCCTGCAGCTCTGTTCCCTGCAAGTTCAGGAAAAGCTGAGATCAGTTTACTGCCATCACCACCTGGGCTCTGCTTGGCAAGGGGCAGCACATCCCCAGGTGCCTGTGTCTGCATGGATGTTGTTTAAGGCTCCTCCTCTGGGGCAGCACTTCACAGCTGGCTGCATCTTGGGGGTTCACTGCATGGTTGACATAAGTTGTTGTGTGATCTTCCGCTGCCCTCTCCACACTTCTCACTAGTTCTGTCTTATTTTTATTCAAGAAGAGACAAAGTTGGCTTCCAGCCCAGATTTGCAGCTGGTGTCTCTAGAAGAAAGCTTACAGAGGGAAAAAACCCACAAACCAGTAAACAAATAACCCAAATTCCATGCTGAATCTGCAGACTATGCAGTTGGCTTCATTCAGCTTTATAAGACATTGGAGACTGAGAGGAGGTAAAAGCTGTAAGTACTTTCTCCTATGATGAGGAGAGCAGCAGCAGTTGCTCTCTCTCCTCCAGTGGTGTCCAACAAACTGAGAAAACCAGGTGGGAGCAATGCTTTTAGCAATGCTGTGCAGTGCAGGAGTTAGAGCCTGACAAAGGAGAAAGAAAATAGGAATTTGCTGCGATGCCTTAGAGCAAATACACTCTGCCACTGACAGAAAATATTCCTACTGCCAGTTCTCTCTTTAAAAAAAATTTTCAAAAAAGTAGCTTGTTTTCCCACCTGAATTGCATACTGAACAGCACAGCACAGAAGTTACAGATAGGGGTATTCCCCCAAGAGGAGAATGCACCTTTTCTACCATGCAGCATTGCCCTTGGGTAACGTAAGTGGACTTGCAATGTTAAGTGTTGAAACAATTCATGGCAGTGATGGGTCAGCAAATTGCTTCAGACAAGTGCCTTCTACAGAGTCTGGGCAGCCCCTTTTCAGGTTTTCCTTTGAGAGATTTTGTGTGGAACATCTGCTGCAAAGAGCAGAAAAGTTCACCTTCAGCCACCCACCCCAGTACTTCTGCCTGGTGGATGGACTTAGAGAATTCAGCTGTGTGGCATTAAGATGGAGAGACTCTGCCTTGAGCCTCTGAAAAGGTCTGGGTCTCCATTCTTACAGGTAGCTAGGCTTTTTTGTTCCTTTTTAAAATTGTTTAGCCAGTCTTTCTGAGGAACATGGTGCTCTCCCATCTACCCCTCTTCCATGAGGTAAGATTCCCTGGCTACCAGCTGCATCAGAATATTGCTCTGCACTGCTAGCACTTGAACAGATGGTAAACTTCAGGATTCAATTTTAAGGCATTAATCCTGCAATGGGATACCCATGGACAAGAACCCCATTCATATGAACAGACCTTCGACAAAGCATATGACCTTACTTAAACATTAGGCTGCAGGGCCAAGGCCTGTGAGAAAATACCCTCAGCCATTCAGGAGCTTTCCTTCTTAGTGGCACATGATAAAACTTCTCAGCTATCACACACCAACCAGAATCTTCAGTAGGGGAACAGGTTGTACACGAGCACTTTTTTTTTATATTTTGCATTCTCGTTATATGATTTCTAAGTTAGTTGATCACACAGTTGATGAGCAAACAATAGAGCAAAGTAATTTGATAAGTCTTACAAATATGAAGGTGTCAAAAAGAAAGATGGGTAATTAGGAAAATTTGGTGCAGAAAAAGCATGCTCTAGACACGACTTAATTTAATTCACAGGAGGTTTCATTGATGTAAAAACAAAAGAATATGAAGAGATTGTGATTATACCCCACACTGTAATAAAATTTAAAAAGAACCATTCTAAGGAATACTAATAGGAATTACAATCTCTTTGCATTTATGTTACATCCATTTCAATGGTCCCAGTTCTTGTTTTGCCATTTTCAATTGTCTTGGGGCAGGAGACAAGTCTTTATGCTTAACTGTACAGCATTAAACATGCAGCTCATGCAAAATAAACATAAAAGTGAATCATGACAGGCATTCTGGGATATTAAGTAAATCAGCACACACCTACTGCATAAATAGTCATTCTTATTGAATATCTGTGAGTGACTGAGGAACCTGAAGAAAATGACACATCTTCAGACCTGTGAGAAAGCATCAACCAGATAATCGTGTAAGCATGTGACAGCTTAAGACCCTTGTATCTCACCAGCTGAAAAGAATCCTTTGATCATTTAATGGTTACAGTAAATACAAGAGATGATAATTCTGGACACGGGTCCTGCATAATATTGCAGTTTTGCTGAAATTTTCTGCAGTTAAGATCATGATGGGATGTAGCACACATCCAAAAAACATATTTGTGGGAGTAATATATTGCACTTGCACCATTGTTAAGGCATGATCTATGAACTTACATTTATGCTTCCTAAGGTGGGGCATTGATGCAGTTCTGGAGATGAGGCCCTTGATGGCTGCTATGAATTCAAGCAGGATCTCAGCTCCTGAGCACCAGCTGGAAAATATTCACTGATCTGGGAGCCTCAGTCCACAGGATGTCCATCAGCATATCACCAAGGTAATCATGTGGGGATGATGCATTTAAAGCACATTGCTCCCCAGGTACTTGAAGATACGAGGAAACCACTCAAATCACTTTCAAAGCCATGGAGAACATTTTTTTGTCCTGTTCTTGACTTAATTTCCCTCTCTTTCCCCCATGACAGTTTCACTGTGTGTGAAGACTTACAGAGGGACACTGAAGACTTTGGAAAACTTCTGTAGCTTTTCAGAAATGCTGATGTACAGCTAATTTATTGAAAGCTTGTATGTGTAAAAGTTCTTCTCACTTCTGTATCCGACAGAGCAGCGTCATTACTTGCCTCCTGCTGAGATGCCTGTCACAGATTGTCTCAGACAATTGCTGTTTACCACTGTTTGGGAATAAAACAGACTCACAACGAGTATTAAAACATAGCTCTTGTCAGACAAACTTGATTGATTATTCCTTTCAAATGCACTATAGAATTAGTGGATGAAAGGAATGGGACAGCATAATAATTCCTGATTTCAATGTCAAGAAACTTTCCTTGTAAAATTAATTCAAATTGATTTGGAGTGGAAGTAGGAAGCTATGGTTAAAGATGATGATAGGTCTTATTGAGACGAGGGGAAGGGCATAGGGATCACTGCAGAGATGAGTTTTTCAGAAACAGTAAAGAAAAAAAGAGTTACATGCTCAAGTCTCAGTAAATGCCACAGGGAATTTGGGATCTCTGTGTGCCTTTGAAGATCTCTTTTGTACGTTTTGTTTGCTATCTTCTCATAATTAAGTAACTGAAATGTTCATGAAATTTAATTAAAAAAAAAAAGACAGATTCGAAAGTAAATAGAAACATAGAGAAAAGTAAAATATTTTATGAACATTTGAAGAAAGCGGCCTGGTTAGAAATAATTGAAAAACTAGGCTATATATTTCCAGGAAAAAGCCATAGGAAAAAAAAAAGAAAGGAAAAAAGTGACATAATTTGTAATATAAAAACAATTAATAATTAATTCTATATATGGAAACATCCCATCACAGTGCAGGAAGAGAATCTTTTTTTCCTACCTCTGTCCTTCCGTTACTGACCAAAACTAGAATACGTGCATCCTCTTTCCCAAAACACTATTGAACAGTTGGAAGAAGTTCAAGAAGAGTCATGAGATGTATTCGAAACAACAGTCCTTAAATTGCCAGGGAAGCTTCAGGTAATTGTTCACATAAATTTAGTGACTGTAGTAACAAAAATAGAAGTCAAGCCTACTTTTCCATCAGAGACCAAGAAGGTGCTCTTTAATTTTTCCACAAGGACATTTAGGACTGGCATCATAAAACCTGTGAAAGAGCAACTTTTTTCCCGAAGACTGGTCTTAGTTCTGCAAGATGGTGAAAGCAAGCTTGCCCTTGGCAAAGGACACACAAGGGCTCCTCATCCTTCCCAGTTCAGAGATGGAAGTATCACATGACATGTCCTGGAGGGGCTGGGGCTTTCAATCCTTTGGGATGCCTCCAAATCTACAGCGGCATGGAGGACTACTTTTGTAGTAGTCCTGTCTTGTTTAAGCTCATTTCTCGACTGTATGGCAGGTGTTCAATCACTCAGCAGTTACCTAAACTGCTCATGTCAGAAGCTTACTAATGTAATTTAAATCAGGGGTAGGGATAAATCAGAAGAATTCAGGGCCCCAGTGTCAGTGACTGTTTTGTGCTGCATCGAATCAAAGGCTACCTTTGACAGAAAAATGACACCATATGAAACACACAATTCACCTAAATAGGAAGAGAAACAGGGAAAAAAGCCCTTAAGGGTCATTGATTGATAGTTTTCACAATTCCTCCTAGGCCAAACTAGCAATCCAGTAGGGATGAAAAATGTTCTATCAGGTGTTGCCTGCTGTCAAAACTTTAAATTTACTATGTACAGTATATATTTATGAAGAAAAAAATCTTTCATATATTTATGAAGAAAACAATATACCAGGAGGAATCTAAGTTTGGAGCACATTATCAATTGATCGGTATTAAATTAATGAATTGCATGCATGTTATGCAGATAACAGGTAAAGTGATATTATTTCAGAATTAAATGTTGCTTTGGAATATGGAAAGATTATTTATTGCCTATTTATGATTTCCATTCCTTTTATGTAAATTTAATTTACTTCTTGTTACTGGTACTCATCTGTTCTGGGGTGACTGCTTGCTAAAAATTACTGTGCATTGTAATTGAAATACTTAACACGCTCAATGCTAGAACTTCATCTAATATGTCTATGAAGGATTATATGAACTAGAGTCTTAGAACTAATTCCATCAAGCTATTTCTACATTTCCGTTTTATAAAGGAAATACGAAGTATATAAAGGAACATAAAGTAACATTAACATTGTGAAAAAAACAGAGAAATTTTAAAAGGCAATACAACATAGAGACATTAATATTCCCACTATATCCATCTGGTCTATTATTGTTTTTCATAATTCCTTTTTCTTATTATCTGAGGAGAAGAGATGGCCCAGTAAGAAGAGGAAGAGTCCTTAGGGGAGGAGAAAATTCTCAAATACTTCTTCTGTTATATTCATCACTAACTGTCTTGAGTCCATTTGTGCTTTTCCCCAGTGTGTCTTACACGATCTAATGCCTGCAGCTGAGGATTGCCAGGGTGCCAGGCTCCAAACAGATGGGAACACAGTCGGTGCTGAGTTTCTCTTCTGGGCACCATTTTTACTGTTTCCTCAGCACCCCATTTCATGCTGTCACAAGCCCAGTTTCAAATAAGGAAGAGTGTGCTAAAGCAGGAGAGACTGCCATCTTCTGCTATGGTTCCACACATAAGAATGCTGGGATTCAGTCCCACTGAATGGCTGTTTTCTGTGCAAACAGTAATGGTCCAGCAGAATAAAACAAGAATCCCAGTTCAGATAGTGATACAAGGTGTTCTGGTACGAAGGCAAGTACCCACTACAGCAGCCTGCAACAAGTTGTATATCGCCATGAATGGGTGTACAGTGTGAGGAGGAGCTCTCACAGCTCTTACCTGCACCAGCCTCGTGTGGCCCAGCACCTCCCTCTCTGACCTGGGGTGTCCGATTTAGCTGCAGTACCAACACACAGCAGGTGTAGGTGGCCAACAGGATGCTGACAGCATCAGTGGTTCATTTATCAGTGAATAATGTCTTTGTGGCTTGTTTCACTGGAGGACTGGTCTTAGCTAAAGGGATGTGACACCTGACAGTCTGAAACAGAGCACAAGCTGTAGGGCAATGTGACTTTGCCTTCCAGCTTGTGCTTCATGGCATCTTCTTGCCAGCAGTGCTGAAGTTATTCAAGCCAGTAACACCGCCAGTGTGTCCAGCTTCCTCCATTGCTTTCCAGTGTAGTCTAGTCTCTTCTGAATTTGAATATATGTCTTCAGACAAGGAAAGGATAAGCTCCTAAATAAAAGAGACTGTATGGATGTCCATAATAACAATGAAACAGAGAGGGGCGGAGTGGAAAATATGGAGCAGGCTGAAAACTTCCTCTAGATAACAGATCCTGGAAAAGAAGAAACTACTTGCTGGCCTGTAATATATAAGCTAAAGTAATGTGTGAATGCTATTTTTATAATGAGCCACACCAGTGGTGCAATCCTGCAAAAACCTGAAGATTTCTTGATAATTTCTGAGTATTAAAAAGAGCCTGGTTCAGGACATGAGTCACTTGTAAAAGGAACCCAACATTACCCTCTGGTTACTAATCTGGGTTTTCCACCTCCAGCAGGAAGTATATTTTAAAATATCATTACTTGAACAAAGACATCATTAGCAAGTCAAACGACCTTGCATAAGCACTATTTTTTTTACAGGAGGCCATAAAATTATGCATTTTACGCAATTTATAATTTTTTTATCCATTTAAAGGAAATCAAAGTGAATTCTAAAATTTGGTTTTGGAATTTATTTCAATTATTCTAAGACTTAAAAATTTTTGTTAATGGAATAATCCTTCAGTAATAGACCGGTCCAACATCTCATTCTGATCTTTTTTAACACATTTTAAAGTGTAAACATCACTGTATGGCAAACTGTATCTCTATTCCCCAACATTCAGTTAGAACCATAAAAACTGGTGCATGTAACATTTATGATGAGGGCTTAAAATTCACTTCTCTAGTGAATACATATGGGCAATAATAACATTACTTTGGCATCAGATTCTAATTAATTACTCACATGAAATATTAGCTTAACTGGGAGATTACTTATAAAGGAAGATTTTATTTTTATCATTTTCAAATCTTTGATCTAGACTATACCATTCTATATTTTTGAACATGTTAAATATTAAGAATTAAACTAATTGGAAAAATATAATGGGATATGTATTTCAAGTTGTATTCCCAATAAGACCATAATGTAAGGAACTGTGTTGATTTAGAAAGAAAATCTGCAAAAGAATTCTATTTTTTTAAGAATTTCCTTCCTTCCAGAAATATGCTTAATTTACAGTTAAATTATGTCTTTGTATCTTTTCCTTATTTAATTTTTAAAATAAATTTTATCAAAGCAATTATCAGTTATGGTTTACTATAATAATGATGACTAAAACCTACCTAGTCTTTAATTACACTAAACCGAATTTGCACCTATCTTTGAAAAGGATGGAAAGGAGGACCCTGAGAACTACCAGCCTGTCAGTCTCACCTCTGTGTCCGGGAAGATCATGGAACAGATCCTCTTAGAAGCTGTGCTGTGGCAGACAGCCTGCACAGCTTCACCAAGGGAAAGTCCTGCCTGAACAATCCAGTGGCCTTCTATGATGGAGTGACTGCATCAGTGAACAAGGGATGAGCTACAGATCTATCTGTACTTATGTAAGGCCTTTGACACAGTCCCAACAACATCCTCCCCTCTGAACTGGAGAGACACAGATATGATAATAAGAAAATATAAGATCATAAGAAAGATGAGGACAAACATTTAGTAGGACCTGTTGTGAAAGGAAAAGGGTTAGTGGTTTTAAAATAAGAGGGTAGATTCAGACTGGTTATGAGGAATATTTTTTATGATGAGGATAGTGACACTCTGGAACCTGATCTAGTCGAAGATGTCTGTGATCATTGCAGGAGGGTTGGACTAGATTACCTTTAAAAGGTCCCTTCCAACCCAAACCATTCTATGATTGTAATTGAAGATTGACCAATACCAGTATTTGTATTAATTTTTTTTCCCAGAAAAACACTATCTTCATAAGCTTCAAATGGAGTGGAAATTTAGTGTACTGACCACCTCTGCTGAAGTGCAATAAAAGGCACAGATTCCCATGGTAGACTATTCCAGTGCGTAACAAAGTGAATAGCTGGAAAGAAGAGAAAAAGAAGACTAAAATGAAAAAAGAAAAAGCAGTTATCACAGTAAAACAAGAAGAATATAAGACAATGGGAAACAATCAACCCCCCAAGCACTTCTGATATACAATTCTCTTGTAACACCTGGGAGCTTCCAACCAACCATCACCATCTAAACACCCACAAGCTCTCCTGTTCCACTGAATGTCTCAGCTTGTGTTCTCCCTAATTGTCTGAAAACTGTAAAATAATAACTATACAGGTAGGGTTGGAGCTCTAACTGTGTGAACTGGAAGAAAAGTGTGATGGGAAATAGAAAATATGACTGAGGGATTCACATGACCTGTGGTTGCTCCCCTCTCTCTCTGACTACAACACACTGGAATTTTTCACTCTGAAAGAAGGACAGTGTACACTGTCTAATTCCAAAACCAAAACACTTTGTCTTCAGATGCTGCTGTGGTTACCAAGTAACAGTAATGTCACTCTTCTGCCACATCACTCACATGCCTCATGAACACATGGAAAGTGGTTATCAAAAATCTTACAGTACACATGTATTAAGATACATATTAACATAATACTGTCTTCTCCTCAAGAATGAATCAATGTGTTTTGAGAAATTTTAGGCAGTATAATAAAAGAAAAAAAAAGCTCATAAAAATATTTATATACTGACAAATTAAAACCAGTAGACAGGTTAAAAAATCACCTAAGCATACCTCAGGCAGTTACTTCCCGTAGTACTGAGAATAACTAGGAAGGCAAAACAAACCTTCGAACTCAACAGCAAGGTTTACTGGGAATGCTCAAGATGCTCGCTGCATCTAAAATGTATAATCTCAGATGGAAACAAAGCTCTCAGTATTAGTCTAACTTTGGCCTAAGTAAAACTAGAATTGTATCCACTGGAGGATAAGTCATGGTTAAACAGATGGAAATTTCATCAGGTAAAGACTAGGAAGCCAAAGATTAGAAAAGATAAAAAGTAAATGCTAAACTTGTCTAAGAAGCATTAAACTTTTAAAAGAAAGAACAGAACTTTTGGACCAGGAAGAAGCAAGCAAGGAACATAAAGGCACACCTGAGAAGCCAAATGATTTCATACTGGTCTGCATCACTTCAGACTAGATTTTTCCCGGATACAGTCTTTCGGGTTATTAAAATGTTGTAAAAAGATGTTGAAGCCAGCTGATTACCTGAATAGGAGAACCACCAGTTCTAGATGGGTTAAGAAAAGAACCGGTGAATGAAGTTGCTGAGCTACTAATAGAAATTTTTTAAAGTGGCCTTTTAGAGGGTTAAAAAGTAATACAGGTATCAGGAATAACACTGGAAATTATAATATAAGAAGTTCTCTTTACTTTAGCTAAACCAGTTAAAATTACCATAAAATGTAAAACATCTCTGACACAAATGTGGAGTTAGTGCTATAGAACATGTACGGAGATTAACCCCTCTAAATGTGTACATGTACGTTTGTGTGCTCACAGCAATAATTTCAAGTCTGTAAGAACTCAGCAGCTCTTTTGTGAACTCCAGCAGTCCTTATCCATTTCAGCTACGGCTGTCTGAACAACAATCGTCTTCTTGGTGTTCCTGTAATGAGAAGGGAACTTATTTTCCTGTATCTGGGCTGAGATAACAGGTTTGCCATACAGAGCTGACTATTCACAGAAACTTTTCATTTGTAAATGTAGCACACTCTGCTGTGGTATTTCAAATCTTCTATTTCTAAGCTGATTTTTGTGAACTTGTCAAATTGGAACTGCTTTCTGCTCTGTTTGTAAAACCACTCAATTTTTTAGTTCATCCCCTGCTGCTTCTTAGAGTAAGTCTCTTTCTCTTAGAGTCTGTATGGCAGTTCCAATTAAATGGCACTACCCTAAATATTTTTTCCCACTCTTCAAATACATTTTTTGTTCTGTTTTTTTTTCCAGCAGAGTAGTTATGAAAATACTGAACAAATAGTCAAAACTTGCTTGATTCTATTTAAAAACGAGAGGAGATAACAACAGCCAAGAAAATCTACCAGATGGTTCTTTTAATAAATACATTAAAGTCTCTTTTATTTTTTCTCCATTTTTAGCGACTAACATAACAAAAACTTTCAGACCATCAAACCAGTTTTCACAATCTGCCATAAATTTGCATTTCACAGAAATAATCCTGACAAGCACTAATAGATAAACGTTGTTGGTGCAATAATAAAACAATATAAGGCATATTTACACCATCCTTACATACAGAACACTGTACACACAAAAAAATCACAGATCCAGAACAAAGTAAATTCAATCCCTTAGACATTTTACGTTTATAGGCTTGGTATCAAACAAGTAATTCTCCAAGCAACAGACAACCTCTTGTTCTTGTGTGATTTATTTGTAACATTGCTCATGCAAAATAGGTATTTGTTTTATTGCATTAACATTGAAAGAATATTGGGAATTAGTTCCAAAACCAGTTCAATTGAATTTTAAACCCTGTTTCTCTTCGTCCTTAGCAAGTCTGAGTCATTTTTAATGGTGATATAAAATGAGGTGTTAACTGATGATTGAGATTTTTATTTGTTAAGTTCCAAAACAATAATGAAGCTCAACTGACTATGGTTCGAAAACCATCTTTCTTGACCATGCACTTTTTTTCTTTGCTATTATGAAGTGGTTTAGATGAAATGCTTTTGCATTTTTTAAGTTTCTATCTTTTTATATATATTTTTAAAGAAAAACATGTACTATCCAACATCCACTGTTCACAGAAAGAAATAAGTAGCAGGAATAGCTCTGGTGGCAGAGTCGGCCAGGAGGAGGACATAAGTAAGTTAGCGGCAATGTAATAAACATCAAATGCTCCAGAGATACATCAGGGAAGAGTTAATTACTATAACCCATATTTCTGTAAGAGTTCAGACTGCCAGGGACGTTTGCGCTCTGGGAAGTAATCTGGAATGTGGATTTTTTTAAAATCTTGAATACATTTTCTCATTTCTTCCTCAACACTCAGCTTCTCACACACCCTCTTTTTGGAAAGATTTGTTTCTCTGGACTTGCTAATGAGAGTTTGAAAGAGTTCACTGTTCCTGCGTTTGTCTGGTGGTGGCATCCACTGCACTGGGGCCTTCTTAGATGGACGATCCAAAGTCAGAGTATTTGGCTGGTGGGCTGTGGATGGCTGAGTGCTGGTGGCATTTTCTTGCGGGGTGCTCGCTTCCGAGTGGCTGTCACAGCTTGAGGTGGACAACTCGTTACAAGAAGTCCCACTTTCACTGCCCTTGTCCAAGACTTTGTCATGCTTCCTTTCTTCATGGTCTTGTTTGGGGGAAACGGTTCGCTGGGGGGGCCCTAATATAAGGCAGGAGAGAAAAAGTATTAAGCAAGCACTGCTTTACACAGAAAACTGATCAGATACCATTCAGAAAATCGCGATTCAGAGTCTCAGCTGGCAAAAGTTGGTGCCATTTCCTTGTAGGCAAAAAAACTATACACAACTGGTACACAAATTGAAGGTCTGGTCCTCAGAATTCACACTCCTAAAAATGTTTACAGCAAGAGTAACTTCACTGCCTGCCTGAGAACCCAGGTAACGAAGCGTGCATAATGCTCACAGATTAGCTGCCCTGGAAATCCTCGCATGCAAGTTTAAATCAGCTAGTTTGCTATTACACTGCAAGAAGTTTATTATGATAAATAAGATTTTTTTGTATAAGTGAAATAGTACTGCACAATTTGCAAGCTCTTCACTTGAATAAAAATATTCCAAGGTCTTAGATTTTAATTTTTTTTGCAAGCTCTTAATTCACCTTCCCTGAACAGTATCAGTCTACTGATACTGACATCTGCAGATGTCAACTCTGCAGAAGCCCTGGACAGAAAAAGGAATATTAAACCTAGGATAACACAGAGATTGCTCACTACTGACATAGGGTTTTGGGTTTTTCATCCTGTAATGATTTCACCGCCCTTCTTACTGTCAGTTGTTATCCCAGACTTGCCTCGGTGCAAGCTCAGAATTCAGCTGTACACCTCCTACTGCACAGGCTGGCAGGGAAAAGGAGGTTATGAAGTTGTGGGTGAAGAGGCATTCTGCCATGGCAGGGGGAGCGGCCCACCAGCGTCTTGGCAGGCACTGCTCAGCAATTCACATGCCTGAAAATCAGATCTAGGCTCTTATTCCCTCCATATATCATTTTTGCTTTGAAGTCTTAAGCAGAATATAAATGTGAAAATTAAGTGGTAGCCTCTAAATCTGTACAAACACTTCAGTTTTGAAGCCTTATTTCAAAACTCCAGCTGTGAAGTGAAATGATGCTATGCTGACATCATACAAATGTCACAATCTTAATTTAGGACACTATCTAAAGATGACAGAAATATCTATGGAGTTCAAGGGATGTTGGATTGGACCAAAGCGAAAACCTTCAGAGATGTTTAAGGATCTCAATGAAAATGTAGAGTGGGGGTTCAGTGGCAGTTATGTTTGCAACAAATCCTGAAAGTGTCCAAACAGGTTAGGTATCTAAATATCTTATGAAAACTAGATTATCCTTACAGTTTATCCAGACACCACCAGCATCAGTTAACTGCCTTTGCCAGTACCAAAACTCAGGGCATGACAGCTCTACCTTGGGTCACTGGGACAGAGTTGTAAGATTTTTGATCCACTTAGCATTTTGTTGTCCAGAATGACAAATTAGAAATGCAATTACAATTACAAAGAATGCAGAAGCAATATGAACACTCCAGTGGTCTTTTTGACAGTGCAGTTCTGTGACTCAAAGGAACCTAAGAAGATTGCAATATTTTATATGAGACGGGGAAAACAAAACAAAGCAATACACAAAGGAAAATAAAGATTAGTCTAACAATAGCAGCATTCAACAACCTGCTTTTCTTTCGTTTTAGCCAGCATCCCAGGATGCTGTGTCCCATTTCTGTAGTCCATCTAGAGAAACCCATGAATAATCAAGAGCCAAAGAGAGACAGCAATCCTACAGGGCTTGTACTTACATTACGCAGAGTGAAAAACACAAGCAATTTTCTACTTCATTATGTTCAACCCAAATATTTAACACATGGCTGCAGCGATTTTCCTCCTCTTTCTCTTTCAGAAATACGATCACCTTCTTAAATAAATTTACATGCCTTCCTTCTATTGTTGTATCTGGCATTTCATTTCATACCTCAAACGATTATATGAATATGCTAAATTGAGAGTCAGCTGGCATTATGGAACTACTCTGGCTTTGCAGCATGCAATTATAAAACTGAGTAGTTAATCAGACAGTGATTTCAGTATTGTTACTCTGATTTTCAGTAACATGATTAACATCAATATCTAATCTAGTTTACAATCTTGGCTTCTTCAAATATAACAACACACTCTGTGACTAAGAAACTAAAGCTTTTTGTTAGCAATATTCAGTAGTCTTCAAGTCTCTTTCCTGCCCATTTTTTTTGCTGCAACTTCATATATCAAGATTTTATTTCTTGTTGGTTGCTTTGTACTTAGTTCTTCCTTGGTACTTCTTGCTTCTCATGGGCTCAAACCTGCAATGTACTAAGGATCTATTTCAAAAAAGCACACTGAAATACACCTTCAAGAATATAAAAAGATCCATTTCCTGCTATAAGATTATTCAGGAGCATGACAATAGGCAGATATTTAAATGCGTTTTTGGATCACAGCCCTGAGGTTCAGTACTTTACAGCACTGAGCTCTTTATGCTCCACTGAATCGCCTAAATTCACAATGACTTTAATCGAAACACAAGTTTCTCCCACACCTCTCCTTTTAAAAATTAACAAATCCTCCCTCACAAAGAATTCTTTATATGCCTCTGCACTGCCTTCTCAGTAGTATGTTATTAACAGAAGCAACAGTTCTGCTACAGGGGAGGTTTTCCTCACAGTATTTTCTGCCTGCAGAAACCCAGTAGAATTTTAAAATATATACAAAAGGATCTACAAAATATTTGTTTAATTTTGAGCATTAGGGACGATCAGATAAATTTAGCTACATTTCTAATTCAGAAAACATATCCGTATTGCCCTTTGTGCTGCGACACTCTCCATTGTACCTCATTAGCCATTCCAGAATAACACTAAAGACATTCAAGTAGTTCAGTCTACCTGAAACTACTTATTTTCCAAGATTGAAGCATAGTTCTTAAAAATTCAGAGAAAGCATATTTTTTCCACTGTGCACATAGAATCATAGGATCATTTAGGTTGGAAAAAACCTTTAAGATCATCAAGTCTAACTGTTAACCTGACACTGCCAAGTCCACATGTAACACTAAAAGAAAAAGTCACTGACTTACAACCTGTCTCTCCTGCTCCTGCCTGTTCCAGGACCTCCACCAGCTGTTGGTTCCCCAACTTGGAGAGGGTGTAGTGAGTCACTGCATTTTGGTCCTCTCCAAATTATTCTCCTCTGCAAAGGTATGTCCAGTTGCCCTCTCCACCTCCCAGTTCTCCAAATAGCTCCCAGGTAGCACTTCTCTTCCAGGCAGTTCCAGTAGACATTGAACTTCCCACTTCTTTTTCCTTTAATGCTCTTATGTGGCTGCATCTCTCATAGACTGTTAGAAACAGAGCTAGCCCTTTACCTGGGCTTACTCATCACGTCTACTATGGTGGTGTCATGGTTTAACCCCAGCCAGCAACCAAGTACCACGCAGCCACTTGCTCACTCCTCCACCAGCAGGATCCAGGGGAGAATCAGAAAGGTACAAGCCAAAGAACTCATGGGTAGAGATACAGACAGTTTAATAGGGAAAGCAAAGGCTGCTCACACAAGCGAAGCAAAACAAGGAATTAATTCACTGTTCCCTATGGTCAGGTGTTCAGCCGTCTCCAGGAAAGCAGAACCTCATCACATGCAACGATGACTTGGGAAGACAAACAACATCACTCCAAATGTCCCCCCACTTCCTCCTTCTTCCCCCCACTTTATCTATGGAGCATGATGTCACATGGTCTGGAATATCCCTTTGGTCAGTTAGGGTCACCTGTCCTGGCTGTGTCTCCTCCTAGTCTGCCATGCACCCCAACTTCCTCACCAGTGTGGCTGTATGAAAAGCAGAGAAGGCCTTGACTCTGTGTAAGCCCTGCTCAGCAATGACAAAAGTATCTCTCTGTTATTAACCCTGTGTTCAGCACAAATCCAAAACACAGTTCAAGCCACTGAGAGGAAAATTAACTCAGCCAAAATCAGCACAGGTGGCTACTAGCCTCCCAAGTCTAGTAGACTTGAAAGGATATGTCAAAGATATTTCTCTGATCAGGAAGGCATATTACATTTACTTTGACTGTATTTACTCCTCATCTGTGTTGCTCTTGGCACAGATTTTACCCAACAAGAGAAAACCAAAAAATAAAAGAATCCTTTTCAATCGCTAGAAAATATGCATGGAAAATTATTTAGAAACTTATAAACTTAATTTTCTGAAGTGAAAATCTGCTTTTATCAGTCATGATGACCAAAGCAGAAACCAGAAGAAATTCTCTCTGAATTCCTGATCAAACAATAACAAAGCAACAGAGCTCCAGTCAGGAAAAGAACATGCCAAACACCACAGCAAACCATCCAGGGGTCACAAACTGCTGGTTGATAATTGTAACCATGTATTTACATAAATTGCTGCAGATATTTGTAAAGTGCAGTCTGAACAACTATTTGAAGATTCTTTTAGCTCTACCTCCTGCATCAGAGAAAAATACCACACTGGAAACATTAAAAGCAAAAAATAATGATATTCTGCTTATCTATATTTTAGTTTTTGTATGCAGTTATTTTCTTAAATATTAGTACAACAGCCTTAAAACAAAAGAAATCATATTCAAATCCAATTAACCTGAGTGTTCCATAACTTGGCTGCACCAAGAGCAAATCCTGCCTCACCACACTAGGGGCCTTTTATGGTGCAGTGACTATATCGGTGGACATGGCAAGAGCCATGGATGTCACCCATCTGGAGTTCTCTAAGGCCTTTGACATGGTCTTTCGCAACATCCTTCCTTCTAAACTGGAGAGATATGGATTTGATGGGTGGACTGTTTAGTGGAGAAGGCATTGGTTGGATGGTTGCAACCGGAGGGCGGTGGTCAATTGTTCAATATCCAGATGGGCGTCAGTGACAAGTGGTGTTCCTCTAGGGTCCGTACTGGGACCAGTCCTGTTTAATGTCTTCATCAATGACACAGATCAAGATGAAATAGAAGATTCATAGATGAATTGAGTGCCCTCTTAGCAAATTTGCAGATGGCACCAAGCTGAGTGGTGTGGTTGACACGCCTGAGGGATGGGACGCTATCCTGAGGGACCTGGACAAGCCCTAGAACAGGACCCATAGAAATCCCATGAAGTTTAACATGGTCAAGTGCAAAGTGCTGCACCTGGGTCTGGGCAACCCCCAGTATCAACACAGAACAAGGGATGAACAGATCACTGCCAGCTCTGCTGAGAAGGACTTGCGGATGCTGGTGGATAAGAGGCTGGACATGACCTGGCAATGTGTGCTCCGATTGCAACTGAATTTACATTTTACAGATTGGGATAGCTACTGGATGCTGTATAATTACTCGTGTTATTGTTCCTGCTGCTGTGAAAGTAAAAAGTTTTAAATCACCTTGGGACCCTCATCACCAAGAAGTCCAGGTTGAAGGACCAACAGGAGGATGCTGGATCCATGGGTGGTGACTATCTTCTGCTTGATCTCTCTCTCTCCTCCTCTCCTCTCTTCTCTTTGCTATTTATTTCTATCTCTCTACCTCACATTTACTGTTAAATAAAATCTGTATTATTGACTCTGGCATATGGACTCATGCGAATCTTAATTCAGGCAGAGGCATCTCTCACTGGATCTTAACATGCTTGTAGCTCAGAAAGTCAATTGTATCCTGGGCTACACCCAAAGCAGTATTTGCAGCAGGGCCAGGGAGGGGATTCTGCCCCTCTGCTCTGCTCTGGCGAGACCCCACCTGCAGTGCTGCACCCAGCTCTGGGGTCCCAGCACAGGAAGGCCTCCAGAAGAGGCCTCAAGGATGATCAGAGGGATGGAGCATCTCTCCTGGGAAGTCAGGCTGAGAGAGTTAGGGTTGTTCAGCCCACAGAACTGAAGGTTCTGGGGAGATCTTTTGCAGCCTTCCAGTCCTAAAGCGACTACAAGAAAGACAAGGAGAGGCTTTTTAGCAGGACCTGTTGCAATAGGACAAGGAATAACAATTTCAAACTAAAAGAGGGTAAATTTAGACTAGATATAAGGAAGAAAGTTTTTGCAATGATGGTGATGATGCACTGGAACAGGTTGCCCAGAGAGGTGGTGGATGCCCCATCCCTGTAAACATTCAAGGTCAGGCTGGATGGGACTGAGCAATTCGATGTAGTTGAAGACATCACTGCTCATTGCAGGCTGAGGTTGGACTAGAGGGCCTTTAAAGGTCTCTTTCAACCCAAATCATTCTTTACGATTCTCCTATTTTTTTTGGTCAAATACTTGGTTTCCTGTATGCACAGTGTCAGATGCATTAATTAGCTTCCTCACTCAGCTACTTTTTTCCTACAGTGTCCCAAAGATATTTTTTTTTGTTTATAATTCAGTTTATTTTTACTGCAGAATGTAAAAGAAGTTGTGAACATATGCATAGATTGCTGCAGTTAGCTATTTTAGTAACTACTGTGTTGAAATAAATAATGAAATGAATAATTTAGCTCTGGAGTACAATGGCTATAGCTGGATGCAAGACATGTAGATAAGAGTTGAAGCTGATATAAAAACAGTCATTTGGGAAAAAACCATAATGAACACTTTATATGTGTTCAATATGCAGCACCTCAATCAAGAAGGATGAAATCTGCTGAAAAGATGCTGTCTTTTACTGTTGTTTCCGAACATATGCAAAAAAGAAGTGAACTGATTTGAGTTTTATCAATTCCCTTGCTAGCACTATAAAATAAAGCCTGTTTGTTGATTTAAATAAAAACCTAAACCAATTAAAAAAATCAAGACAACAAATCCAAATTCTTGAGTCCTTCTGTGATGTAATTTTAGTGAAAACAAAGTTCTTCAGGGTATTTTATCTTCATACTTCCCTGTTTCTTCAAATGTACTTAAACTCGGCTCTGCTTGATACAGTCTACTAAATTAATGCAATAATCCAATTAATTAAATCAGTTCCTTTGAAATGATATAGCCATAAACAAAACTAACTCTTGCATAAGAAAAAAACTTTTTGTAAATACTTTATTGAGAACTTCAACAAACATCTTTAAGAACATTTTTTCTTTCAAGAACATCTCCAAAAATTTGAAGCAAAATTGTTAACAAAATTATGATGTGAAGTACTGAAACTAAATAAATTTCATGTTCCTAGTTGATTTAATAAAAAATGAAGATAGGAGGGCAACAGGGTTTTAAACTGACATTATACTGGATAGCTCAGGAACATAATAGCAATGAGAACAAAAGTTATTTTTATTTGTATCTGCAGAAGAAATTGTAACTAATTCAACAATATTATTTGCAGTTTGATTCATAATTTTTGCAGTATGTGATTTGTACTTTACTTAAAATGCAATTTTTTCCACATTCTTTCACATAGTGAAAAGTTCTTAGTTTTAGGGGCTACACAGGACCTTTAGTCTGGAACACAGATACGTTAAACTGCTGAATGAACTTCTCCTCCACCTGCTATCTCAAAATTACCTTATAGACAGAGTGAATGTAAGATGGAACATATTGTGTTTTATGATTTAATCTTTAGAATCTAAGTAAAATTAACTATAATTAATATACAATCACAGAAAAAATACTTGTCAAATCTCACATTGATGACTTACTCATCTAATATATCTAGGTTTTTTATTACCTTTCACCAAGACTGGAAGTATTATACTAAACTGAAATCTTAGAGAGAAGTCATCTGTGAAATCTGATGACAGATTATGGCTACTGTGGGAACGCTTTCATTACCCTAAGTTTGAGTACTTAATATCACTCTTCAATGGTAAATGATTACCTTTTATGTCTAATTTCACTTTATTTATAAAAAAGATTACTTTTAAGAGCTCTGAATGGATAGCTCTAAACCCCTGACATTTTCAGTAGCATATTAATGGTATTTCCAGTTTTAGAAGAAAATCTTGTTCTTAAGAGCTCAGCTCGACACATGAATTCACTTCGAGACCCGCACAGGATTCAGCTTGACTCTTACCACTAGAGCTGTAGGTTAAAACTGTACCTTTTATGGCTGGCAAATTCACAAGGCGCTTCCTGACTACTGCACTCTGTCCTATTTAATGCAGTACAAAACCAAGTTAAACCCATTGCTTGGACCTAGCAGTGAGAGTTTATGTGGGTTTAACTCCATACAGTTAGTCAAGGAAACTTCACTAATAATTTTAGTTATCACAATTTACATTTAACTTGGCTCTGGGGGATGGGAGAGGAGGGGAGAAGGAAGGCCATGTCCCATTAAATGTCTATTTTAAAGCTAATATGCAGGCCTACACATGAATTAAGTGGTGTGAAGTTCATGGCTGTCCCTCTGGCCGTGGATGAATTTCTTCCATTATGAACATACCAAACAAACAATACTAATAACTGAGTATATAATGTGAGAAATATCTAAGTGCTCTTGACAAGCTCTGCTCTAGATAGCTTGCAGTTATGGGAAAAATTGAAGAGTTCAGCATAGAAATTTCCGTGCAATACAATTTTGTGTAGGAGTTCTTATGCTATGTGGCTTCAAATTACTTCAAGTAAAAAAAAAGCCATTCAGTTTCCAATTTGGGTTTCATCTGGTACAAAATTTCAAACCACTTCTTGAATTAAAGGCTTTATCCAAAGAATGCTTAGTATATAATAGCAAAGTATTTTTGAGAAAGGAGGATAGCAATTCAGCCTATTTCCTTCCTCCTTTGGGATGAGTGATGCATTGCTATGGATAGCCAAATGCTCACACTTTCATGTTTTTTGACCCAATTGCGCATTGGCAATAGTCAATGCAAATTAGAATAGCTTCAAAAAACCAGAAAATAATGTCCCTTTCACTTTCAATTACTTCAGGGTAAAATACTCATTTGGAAGAAGTCAACTTCCCTCAGGCATAAAGGAGAATTAGTATCTGTGAGGCTCTGACTTATTACTGCGCTAAGTCCTGAACTCTGGGGTAAAAGGCCAGCACTGTTGACATATCAACTTCAGTACTTCGAGCAGAACCTGAATTTTATGTGATTTAAGAAAGCCAAGCATGCTGGCCTGCAGAAGAGACTGCCACAGAGAGGCTTGCGAATCTCAGCAGGGCTTCCCTGACACGAAGAATAGCATTTAGGTTACTCACATTTTATCTAAACAGTTTTGTAAACATGCCCTATGCTCTGGCAAAACTTCAAATCCGTATCTACTGGGCATGTAAATTGGTTTGGCTTCACTAATAAGATGATTCTGAGCTGTGAGTCCAAAACTGAAAAACATTTTTTTAAAGTTTTATACATAAATGTTGACCCCATTTAAGTCAAAGACAACATACTCTGTGACCTTAAGTCACACAAAATTAAAAAATAAAGCCTGTTCATTCTAGTGTGAATGAAAAAAGACCTAAGAAGAAAAGCAATTTAATGGTGAAAATAAGGTTAAAAAATACCATCTGTTCTTAAAAACAAAAAAATTCTATAACTTTTAAGTCCTTTACCCAGAAAGCATCCCTAGACAATTCATCTTTAGATGAAACCAAGCAAAATTACTGCAGATAAAACTTCAGTCCCCGAATATTTGAGCAAAAACATTAGAATATTATGTTCTAAAGAAAATCTCACCACAGACTTAATTACCTAGTTTGATAGAATATAGAACCCATAATAATAAACTAAAGAAATGAGGAGAAGATTAGAAGAAATCATGATGATTATAAGAGATGAAGGCAAAATATACTACTTGATTACTTGGAACTATTTTACTACATTCAGAATTTAATAGGACATGCAAATTATCCCACAATATTTCCTGTCCTCTACTGCCAAGCCCACGAGGCATCTTATATGCTTTGATTTCAACACAAAATTTCAAAGTGTGAACTGTACACTGAAGTCTTCTTAGTAATGTTTCAGAGTACTAAGATTTTTAGGAGTGTTTATTTCTATTTCTATTTTCATTTCATTTCAATAGGAAGAATATGTCTGTGATTGCACTCTTGATGAAGACTCTTATTTAAATCTCCTTACCTGCCATGGAAAGATAAAAAGACACTGTGTAGCGATGGCATCTGTATTGGGCATAGCTCCCACAGGGGAAATTACCCTTTAATAGTGTTAAGCTTGATGGTGTGTGAATGGTTATGTGGTACTTGAAGTGAATGAACCAATTCATCTTTCAGATCAGGGCCACATGCCTCTAAGTGATAAGTGCTTTGTCTCAAAAGAAAAAAAAGAACACAACAACATAAAAATATTTTACTGTCACATTTACTACCACCTGATGTTAAACTAACTTCTAGAAAGGGTGCAGTAGAATGAGTGAAATAAATCAATGAGGAAAATTTCTTTGCTCCTTTCCAGTCAAGCTGTATTTTAAACACTAACATTATTCATGACATAAAAAGACTAATTAATGTATAGATAGGGAACTCTTTTTGTTATATGGAATGACAGAATAATAAATAATAAATCGTCTGTGCCCAGCTTGAATTCATTAGATATTTCACCTGAATGTTGTTTTGAACAAATAACCAACCCACATTCTTTCATTTGTTACTTTTCCAGCTGGGTTTTGTGCTAGGCCAAACAGTAGTTAAATAGGAGAGAGACAGGGAAATTCTGACATAGGCAATTTGTTGCATTCCAGCAAAACCAACGAAGAGACCACAGCTTTTTATTAAATATATTAATCTGAAAATTCTGAAGTCATTCTGGGAAGTGTCTTTTCTAGGCAGATAAGCTAAAGATGACAGGAAAGACCACTGGTTTTCATATCCAACTGCAAACAGAGTCCAATATTGAAGATGGTATTTTTATTCGTGAAGTTGGAGATGGCTATGACATTAATGCACTGCTGGACATACAAGAAGAAAATGAAAAGTTTGGAACAGGAAAGTTTGGAATAGATAAGATTCAAGCTGAATCTGAAGCAAAAGATTCAAAGCCAGGAAACCACCAATACTGCCAGTATCCACCCACCAAGTATTATGCATGACAGATTTATCCATTTTTGGATTGTATCACTAGGTCAATATTTTGCAGCCAAAGATGTCAAAGCTCCTGATTATCCTTGAATAGAGCACTGTTTAGCAATCAGATTGCACAATCTTCTGCAAAATCCTAGAAGCAAAATTAAAAAGTCTGTCCCAGCTAAAGGATACTGTAAAGTCACCTGACAGTTTCCTAGCAGGCAACGCAAACTTCCGGAATCAACCAGATGCTTCACATTCTCCATGTTAAGTTCTGGGTAAATCATCACATTCTTCAGTGGTAGTCATGTGCTATATCATTCTCCACTAACAGGAGAGTAATAGCAATAAAATACAAATATTATACTAGTAACAGTATGACTGAGAGATTTGGTTATTTTAAAATGAAAGTAATTTGATATAAAAGTATTTTACATGTAGAATGTTTGATTTTTTTCTCTCTCCACCTACAGAAATATTTTCCCTTGCCCAAAATCTGAAAATGTAGGTACTTAAAATAATTTTGATGCTTGAAGGGGAATCTCAGAAATGAATGCATTGGTATACATGAAAAATGAGTACAGCTTTTATAAAAAGCATGCTTCTCTCATAACTTTGTTACAGTGAATAGCCCCAATTGCTTTATTTCAGTAACATCTTGGCAACATCTGGCAGATGTGCTTGTCATTCATTTACAAACCGTACAGTCGGTTCATGCTCAGCTTTGATCTTGTCTTTTTTTGACTTATTATTTTTGAGTGGTTATCAGTTAAGAGCTAAAATATTTTGTTCTGATCATGAAAAATGCTTTTTAGTTACCTATTAGATGCAGTATTTTCCCTAAAAGAAATAGTTAATTGATATTAAACTCCACCAAATTATAAATTTGTCCTTTGAAAGTCAGAAAGACTTATCTAGTGATATTCTCGATACACCCCAAAAAGGAGTTATGGGAATGATCAAAGGCAGGATATTTGGTCATATTGCTCTTGTAAACTCCCTTTGGTGCTTCTTTCCCCTAACCAGTACTGGCAGAAAGCTTACTTCATTAACGCTAAGCACTGGAATAGAGTTCCTTGACACAGATTCATCTTCCAGCTTCCACTCTAGCTCTTGTAGCTAAAAGCGGAGGTACCTTCTTAGTCTTTCAACACCCAGGATACTGGACAGTACCAGAGAGTCAAAATGTCCAGAACGTTCAGTGTCTTTAAGCTATTCTCTCTTAACCATTTCCTTGAAATCACCTTAAATGCAGGCTTGAGTTATAAAAAGGGAAAAAGAAAGATTAAAAGCTAACAGCCTACTTGCAAAAGCTCTATAAGGGCAGAAGGGAGAAAAAAGAAAGACAATCACTCCATCTTCACTTTACAGAAACACATCCCAAATGCATCTCCCTCCCATTATTCACAGGACAAACTATAAATGACTGCTTGATCTGTGGGTTAAGAGTCTCAGTTTTGTTTCCTATTCTATTTGGTATCCTCAGATAATATTCAGAGAAAGTAGCTGTTGGGCTGGGGAAGGATACTGACTTCTATATCCCTGTTTATCCCTCATATAGCCCCTCATTCCCTGGGGGTCCCTCCGAGGCTGCCCGTTATTATCATTCTCCTTTCTCACCTTCCGCTTTCTTCTAAGAACATTTTTATCTGTTAGTCAATCAGGCATTTCAGTCTGCAGTCAGCCACATTACTGGCTGCTGCATTCTGCTTTGTAAATATTAATATTGGTTGGGCATCTGCTCAAGTGTGAAATAGTCTTTTAGCCACCAGGTCTGTGTTTGGCAAAGCCCTTATCAGACTTCTAGGCAATGTGAAGCTGAATCTCTTTCCACTCAGATAAGCAACACTCTTCTTTGAAACATTCACATTTCTTTTTTCCTAAATTCATTTTAAATTCTCAGCTGTCAGATGTGGCTCCCTATGTGGCCATATAAATGTTTGTGCCAGAACAACAGGCACGGGAGTGAGGGATGGGAAAGCGTATTCAAGGGAAAGGACTGCACTTCTCAGTGATGGCTTACGGCAATTTGAAACATGTGTGAAGCAATTACTCACCTTCTTCTGACACACACACACGTTAAATATATTGACTTAATAACGCCCTCATCAAATATAGTTTATTTTCAATAAAAGGATACATGGAATGCAAAAAATGCCATCTCAAATAAGGTCTACGAGTCAGAAACATATTTCACTGGAACTTCAGGGATTCAGTCACTTCCAAAATCACTGCTTCTCTCTTACAAGCTCCAGCATGAGTTAAAGCAGAGGGAGAGTGACTAACATGGAGTTTCAGGAATATTTTCTTTGATAGTTTATTTGAAAGGAAGTTTATTCATAAATTATTGGTAAAAACTCTCCTCTTTGGGGATTGTCAGTGGGCTCAGTTACTTTGTTCTAACAGTATGAGAAAGAGGAAAAAAACAAACAATAGAAAAAAGACAGGATCAACCATCACCTTTGTGGCTTGCTTCCCCATTCAATTTCAGATACTACACTAACATTTGTCCTTGATAATTCTTATTTCTGTTTGTCTAGTATCATCTTAGATAACTTTTCTTTGTCAATTACACTGTCAGTTGCTTTAAGAAAATAGGAAATCTTCATTTCTTCCTTCCAGCCCTTTCAGTTTTCTTTTTTTTCTTTCCTACTGGCATACAAAAGAAATTAATGTTAATGTGACTTCACATAATGTGTATAAGACATGCTCATAGAAAGCTGTCAAAATACCATGGACTGGCTTTGGCTTTAGAAAAAGTCTCATGTTAAAGAAATATTTCAGGTATCAGCCACCTTGGGAGGCTTACCTGATACTGAATGATAACAGGCAATAAGGAAGTCCAAAACAATGGGAAATGCACACTCGGTAGGTTTTGGTTACCAAGAACTAGCAGTGAATATATGAACTGGGCAAGAGTCCACATGAACTACCCTAAGGATTCAAGCATTAAGAGCGAAGCAATTCAGAATATACTCAAGATCATATTTGTATAGTTTCTGGCTTTCCTTGCTGGTCCCTGGGATAACAGAAAGTTCTCAATCTGCAAAAATTCTGTGAAAAGACCAGAAATGTTTGCTGAAAGCTTTCCATAAGTAACAGTGCTTGCCATCAGTGAGACCTTTCTCACTTTGGTGTGTGCAGCATGAAGCATATTTCAGACTTAAATTCCAACTATAGCAGTACCATTCACCTATTTTATCATTAAGGTGTGGTACATGAAAAATAAAGTAACACAAAATTAAATGTTTGGGGCATTCCATCCTAAACCATGTAAACACGTGTCAATAATAACAACTTACTTTTTTTAAATCCAAATTTCTAGATCACCCAAATGGAGTAATTCAAACCATTCACTCAAGTTAATAGTTACAGAAAATATGAACATACATGCAGAAAAAAAAATTATTAATATGGTATATATTTAAATTTTTAAAAAATTACTTAATTTGTAAGGGATAATGAATGCACAAAACACCTCATTTTTCCTCTAGAAAAATAAAAATAGTTTTAAAATCTTTTGTATGGTAAAGTATTATATATGCATACGAACAAGGTACTGTGACTATATGACATAAACCCAGAAACAGACAAAAATCCTAGAGGCTGAATTCATTAAATGAATTCTCCTTGGAAAACAGTGAAACAACACAGCCAACCAAACTGAAATCTGTTTGTGATAACAGTTGAGGTGGTGCTTCTTTTCTGTCACTATCCAGAAGTGACCAAAAAGACCAGAGTATGTGTATTAGGACTGGCAGGGGCGAAAAATGTAACTTCAGTGACTCAGATTTCCAAACGCAAGCTGTACAGTCATTAATCAGGGAAAGGGCTATCTGTTTCTTTCTCATTTTTAGTACTCCCCAGAAAGGAACCCAGGATCAAAATACTCCTCTCTTGCTGTATTCACTGGCCTCAGGCTTCTTGTAGTGTAGTATTTTGCTTCCTACATACTTGTTTTTCCTCTGTTTTGATTCCCTTATAAGCTAAATTAATTTAATCAAGCTTTACCAGCGATAGTGTATCTTTCCTATTCAGCTGTACATTGAGCTTTCAAATTCAAGGCAGTTACCCCGAACAAATTGGTTTTTTGCCTGAAAATGTAATTTTCTTTTGCTTTTCAATGTCAGTATTAAAGTCAGGGTTCTTCTGTCTCAGTGCCTGAGTTTCTCCATCTGTAAAATGTAAGTTGTCCCTTCTGTAACAAACTTCAAGACCTGCTGCTGAAAATATTAGATGACAAATGGACACTAACAATTTATTAGATTAAATTGTGCTGATTTCTTACAAAATAAATTCCAAATTTATTTTGGGGTTACAGATTAAAGTACAGCTGGGCCAAGAGAAATTAAAAGCCAAATCATAAACTAGATAACAGTTTTATCTCATGTGACTGTAGAAGATGTCCCTCTTTTATATTCTTACTACTATTTTTGGTCTGCTAATGTGTTTGGTATGTCACAGTATTACTGTGGATTGACAAATTTAGGAGAGCAAAGGAAATCAAAGTCTCTAGTGGAAAAGATGAATGAAAACCCAGGGATTACAAGTTTGATTCTTCAGGATGCTTCTGATTGACTTTGTCTGATTTTCACTCTACAGTCAAAGTTTATTAAATTGTCCCTTCCTTTTTTTTTTTTTTTTACATTAGCTGTAAAAAGTGTAAACAAATGTCGACAAAAGGAAGAAAAATATGCTAATATAGAGTCCTACATTCTTCTCACAAGATACTGTAACTTGCATGTTTCAGATCTAGCTTTTGTGTCACGCTTAGTATGCACAAATGGCACAGCTTTAGAGCTGCCTGTATTCCAGGAAAGGTCACAGGTGGGAGATTCACACTGGCAGGGACTTTTAGTGACAGAAGAAAAACTTTGATATATCCTTTCATTTCCCCACAACCAAGCTGAAGAGATCCACAAAGCGAGAATGGTGCCTGCACTATGGTGCTATTCCATTGCTCTAGCTGGGTGTGTTCTTCCTAATTGTACTAACATGAATTAAGAGGCACAATCTTGGCTATAAGTTCTGTTTCTTCAGAGAAAAACTTTAAACTGGATTTCACAAACCAGTCATGAAGTGCTTTTAAAATATTTTAGCTTTTGATGAAACACGTATTTTTCACTGAAAAAATATTTCAGCTTTTTTTTGTGAACATAACTAGTGCTTTAAATATATTTTCCACATCTTACATCACTTTACAGTAGTCTGTGACACAGCTGAACCAATAATTCCACAGATCCCTTTTATGATATTTGTCTGAAGCTATTTTAATGTCTTTATATGAAAGAATAGAAGGCAGAAAGGGACAAAAAAATTAGAGTAGCTTTAGTGTGTATGATAAGGTAGTTAGAATAAGGGTATCTCTGGATTATGCAGCATCTATGGTTATGGTTAACAGATGCAGTACTACAAGTATAGATACAGAAATACATTTCTACTAATGGCAAAACGCTATATAATATATCCATATAACAAAAAATGACACTTATTTCCTCAGCAGGTACAGGCAGGCAATTATTTCACAATCATCACCTCCTTTGCTTCCTACTGCTATTCTTGCACTCAATAATGAGAACTTGAGTTCTGGTATTCATATAGTTACATTTCTTATGGCTCAGATTCTGAACACAGTTACACTGCTGTGAATCCAGCTTCGCTCCAGCAGTGCTTATGAAGGTGCTTTGGTCTTTCACCATGCTCACATAAGAACACAAGTCAGGTTCTGTTGTCTCTTTTATTCCTATACATTAACCTGAATATGTGCAAGACAGACATGCTCCTATATTCAGCAATGTTACAGCTGGATGTGGAGGTTCTCAGCTCCCTTTTATCATCTGGTTTCCAAAAACTTGGAAATGTTTTCACGGTCATCATCGAAAAACTGTTAGGATTATATGCTGTATTGGAACTATTGTGTTGCCCTTGCAGTTCATTTTTTATAATTTCTTTATTTAGATATGTTTTTTAAAACATAGCTGTTAGAAAAGGATTCATCATTTTCAGATGATGAATTATTTTCTGCCTTGTGGAACAACCTCAGTAGGCGGTCCAGGCACACACATATGGACAGCTAAAAGCCTGGAAACTGGAAAACTCTGCTAGAGATTGCAAGTATTTCCAGAGTGAAGTGATAGCTGAGTTGAGTTTCTTAGGATGAAATGCTGAACTTAGCTATCTAAGTTCAACCACATACGCCTAAATCTTCTCTTTTTGATGTGGATTTCAGTTTTACCTCAGCTGGAATACAGCTTAGAGATATTTGCCACTCTCCTGTCATGTAAGCAATGAAAATTTCAAGGTTTATCCCCCTCATGTTTCTTCGATAAAGACTTTACTAAGCACATCAAACATTTCAGTTTAATGATAAAGTACGAGCAAAAGCTTACGGCTGGGAAGTGAGTAAGTGAAAGAGGTTTGGAAATGGTATATGCAATAGCTGATCAGAGACAAAGCTAACAAAAATAACACCGGATGAAATCCACACAAAGATCCTTCTTTAACTGGGATATAAGTATCCACAAGAGTGTGCCATGCTCCTTTTCTGCCCTGCCTGCCACTGCAGGTTCCTAATGTCACTGGGAGGGTGCCTGTCCAACCCTGCTTTGATGAACATCCATGTAGGAGAATGGGCACCTGCTTCCTGCAAAGAGGTCCACTGCAGTGCCAGCCATGAGGGTGGTGGGGCCAGATATCCTGCTCATGTTTGACACATGGCTGGATGTGCCAGGACAGCGTCACCCACGGCAAGAGCCCTCAGGGAAGAGATGAGTGCTAATGCTCTCTAAGGAGAAGCATCCATGCTGAACTTCAAGACGTGCTGCAAACCTGCTTCCCACTCCCCTCTGCTCAGGGACACAAGATAGACAACCACGTCAGTTAAGCGTATTGTTTTTACTTGAGTGTTTTTTCAGAAATAAATTAAACTCTTTCTTGTATCAAGGGACACCCTGAGAATCGGCTCAATTTATAGAGAAGCAAGTATTGTCTGATGTGCATGATTTCAAATGTAAGAAACAGTGATAGTCACTGAATGGCAGTCTGCAGCATAAAACTTACCCCCTCTGTGAGCAGCATGTCTTTTCAGGATTAACAATTTATGAAATTAATGCACATCTAAGTATGCAGCTGTCCTCTTCTATTTTTAGTAACCAAAAAGAAAACGTCACCAAGTAAAGGAGAAAAAAACTGTTTCTCAGGTAGGACTGTACAGAAAACAGTGGCAGAGTTATTCTCCGTGTTGTAAAATGGTACTAACAAATTTTGTCATAGAGCTTAAAAATACTAGGTAGACCAAAAAATTTAAACTCTCTTCATTTTTATTTCATGTTATTATTGAAATGTTCTTCGAAAGAACTGATTTTAACTCTGATCATAAAATGAATACTACCCTATATGTGGCTTGGTATAAACAAGCATTGAACAAAACTACTTGAGATATTCCATTATTTAATTGCATTTTCTTTCTGTTTTACACAAGACTTAATATAAAAATAATCCCTTACTTTTCTGGGTATTTTTGTATGAAGAATCCATAAGTGCTTTGCAAAACTACATATATGAAAGAAAAACTTTCAGTATTTAAATGCAGTAGTCCTCTAAAGGGGTTTATATGTAAATGTGTATTTTTCTGCTTGCCACCAGTTTCTTAGACTTTGGTGATGGATGTGCTATAAATACTTTGATAGGAATAGAATCTGCAGCTGCATGAAAAGATGAATTTTGAGCAATAAATATTTTGCTAGCATATCAGTACAACGCCTCACTCATTTGAAAAGTATTGTGAAACTTGTGCAGTAATGATCTGCAAAACGCCAGACAAGAAGAGGACTGACACAGGAATACAAATGTGGCCACAGACTTCACTACACGGGAGGTGAAGATGCACTGAAAATTGAATCGTCGAGCTAGAGAAAAGTGGGTTCTTTTGTTCAGGATCATACTTGAGATGAGTCTCATTTAATAGCTGTAGTAATGACCTTCACAAAGAAGCATGCTGCAAAAATGTGGCGACACAAAGTTGTAAGATATTACAGAGGAAAAATCATACCGGAGAAATGAGGTGATGCTGAAGACCTAAATAACAGAAACAGGATGAAAGGTAATGGTACAAAAATGCATCTTGGACATTACCAACAAGAATTTCTTCTTTAAGCATCTGAGTGGAAACAAAAGGAGAGCAAAGAATTGGTTGTGCTAATTGATCATAGTTCTTCCAAACAAAGTAATACAGTCACTAAAGAAGAAGTTGTATGCAATTCTAGAACATAACAAGTGAGGAATACCCAGAAGGAAATACTGTACCACTCTGCAAGGTACAGGTAAGACCTGACCCAGAACACTGTGTTTAATTATGGCTTCCGACGCTTGTGAAAGACAATTCAAATTAAAGAAAGTGCTTCTAGCTTTTTTCCTTTTTTTTAATTTTTTTTTTTATTTGAAAGCCCAAAAGAAGAAAAAGCAATGCAAACAGACTGTTGGTAAAAAAATAGGTTGATTTTAACCAATTATGAGTTCAGAAGCTTTCTAACAAGCCAGAACAACAAAGTTTTGCAGTTTGATAACTTTATACACATGTGGTTGCTTGTGATAGTATAAATTCAGTAAACTGGGAATTGCCTTCCAGCCACATCTATGATGAGATCCCCAAATTAGCTACAGCTTTGGGTTGGATCTGCACAGACAATTTCCTTATAGGTACTTCTCAAAGGCATTTGATAAATGAAGGTGAAAAGAAGAAAAAAATCAAAACTAGGTTTTCTTTGAATTGCCTGTGCTGTGGGCCAACAAATTTTTTTCTGGGAGTTACACACGCAGCAGCTTTGCAGCTCATGTCCACTCTCAATACACCCAGTGAGGGCACCAGGCAGAAGCAATCTTTCCTCCCTTTGCCCAGCCTACATAGCAGTGCAGCACACCAGCTTACAGAAAATAAATGCAACCTGCTTTCTGTCATGCCTCACAATGAAGCTGGTCAGTTATACAAAAACCAAAATTTTAAAAATCCTGCATTCTGCCCAGAAAAACAAACAAAAACCCCCTACCCAACAGGTCTTCCAAAGAATTTGCTCCACAGTTGGAAGTAGCACATGCATTGTACACATGGTGCTACAAACATGGTGGTTAACAGGCAAGCTCTCAGTAGAGCATGTGGAATCAAGACAGTGTACCATTCTGACAAGAAAGGGCTGCAAAATATTTTGAAGTCAGATGAGAATAAGAATCCAAACTAAAAAAAGTATTTCACAAACTTTATACTGGTAGGAGACAGGATGAGACTGTGTTGGAAGATCTGCTGGATTCAAACAACTTTTACTATCTATTTAAAACCATATATGCTGCTCTTGATCTTTTGGAAACAGTCTTAACAACTCTGTTTATGTGTAATGATAGCAGGTCCACCTTTTAGTGAAACCCTGTCATCATAATTGGAGAGTATGTACCCAACATGCTGTTGATTTCATAAGACTTCATCACTTCCTTGGCTGTCAGTCTCAGCAATTGCAGTGTTGTGTTCCTTCCTCCCACACTGTAATTTCTTTAGCACAGGGCAGGCAGTGGAGCATGATGTTTATGCTGCTATCTCCACTGCTGTTGCTACTTCGTCGAATGCATCTGTGATACAAGTTGCTCAACCATTATGAGAATAATAATGTATTATGAAGCACGCTACTTAATATGCTAGAATTATTCAGTAATGGTGTTTTTAATGTATATTTGATTTCCATCATCACTACAATTTGCATAGAGCTGCCTATAAGTCTTGAACAAAAACAAATAATTGTAATCCACAGTCATTAGTGCTACAGGTTATGAAGTAAATTCATACACATATGAAAACTTTTCTTGTTTCAGAAAGGTAAGTCTTTTGGGGTTATGTTAATAACTTGTTTCCTTAGTTTATCTGCATAAAGGACCAATTACTGTGTTTAGAAAAAATAGTATACTGTGTTTACTTTTGGGACAACATGTAACATACTTTTCTCCTTTGAAGGTCTCAGCAGCAACTGAATAGAATATTTGCTGCCACTGGATCCTAAATATCTGTCCATGGAAGAGGGAGGAACCTTTAAGGTTTCTTCCATATTCATCTTGAAAAACCTACATTTCTATTTATACACCTGTGCTATGATTCCAGGGGGGAAACTTAAGACTTAAAATCCCTTTGGAAGCCAAAGCAATTTATCTTTTTTGTAATATATTTATAGGGCAGATACCCGGCATATACCAACACAAGTGGTTGTCAAGAGGTTTTTTCCTTTTTGGACATATCATCATTGCATCAACATATTGCATCAAGGGCAGACATCCTCTGATAGATTTTGCTGAAGAGGGACAAAAGATCAAAAGTTTAAACTCTCTCTTTCTCTCTTGTTCTCTTTGCACCTCTGGAAGAGGTTATTGCCCCCTGAAACAGTAAAGAAAATAATATGCTGGCACCTCTGGTGCCTCACTTGACAGCCAGATAATCAAATTTATTAATAAAACAACATTTCAGTGTTGCATTAAAAAATATCACTTTTTTTTGGTTCTGACATTGTAGATCAGAGATGTTCCTTTTATCACTGAGATACCATGTATTTCTAATGTAAACAACAGTGCAGCCTTTTCATTTATATCTTAGAAGCTGTTTTGCTCAATAATCCTGTAGTCCATAGATAACATTCTTGGTGAGAAGGTTTCCTGATATGTAGCAAATACTCTACCCATAACAGAATATATTTAATATGATGACTTTATATTCTCAATAATTTCATCATCAACACTTACTGAAAATTAAGAGAAAATGTAGATAGGTATAGCACCTAATTAATTAGCATCACAGTGTATGCAAAAAACACCACGTAAATGCAGCACATCACATATTATGGAAAGCTATTGTGAAGATTATCTATTATGACTTTTATTGGGACACCTGATATAGTGCACAAGATGGCGCCTACGTAAAATAGTTTTCACTGATTTTATTGATATCAGTGCAGTTATAACTGTTGAAAATATCGATTTGGACTTATTTTTCTTTTTCAGAATTTTATGTAGCCCAGTCCCACTTCCACTACTCTGCACAGACATTTCAGTGTTGATTTTCTTCACTCTACAACCTAAATTAATGGAATACAGTGAAATCTTTGAATTGTAGCATAAGGCTGAATTGTGCAAAGGAAACCTCTACAGAGAAATACATATTAATAAATATAAGAAAACTCATGGAAAACTCTACTGGTCAAGGATTGGCCAGATGGTGTACCTTTTGGCAGTCTTCTCCGAACAATGATATCCAATTCCAACAAGCTCTTTTTCAGTGTTTGGGCACAGCTTTAAAGAGTGTGGGTCAGGGTCTGTTCTCACAAGGTCAGTTGCACATGGCCACAGTGGTTTTGGGTGAAGAGATGTTTAGTGTATAAATGGGGACCTTTCGTCTCTGAAACAGTTTAGGTTTTTTTGAGTTGGTACAAAGAACATAGTACAGATGGCCAAAATTGACTTAGCACTCAGTTCTGCTTAGCTTTCTTCTATTCCTTTGCTGAGAAGCCTAAGAAATAGTTCATGAGGGATCCAAAACATACAATCTAACTGGTGTCGTTACAAGCACATCTGCCTGTATCTGCTTGGCTGCTGTTTTTCTCTAATGGCCAGCTGCAGAGACAGAGAGCTAACAGGCATTATGTAACCCTACAGTAGCTCTGACACTGGGTTAAGCTTTCCACAACAGCCCCCCATGCCTTCAGTGCTGCATTGTGCCACAGTGTGCCACATTCTTCTGAAGTCTAAAGATACCTACTGGTACAAGACACTCAGGACAAGAAGTCAGGGGACAGTCATTTCTCCAGCAGTATCTCCAAATGAAACACATGTGCATTACAGTTTAGCAAGATATTAGTTAAAATCATTAGGAGTTTCCTGATGCAAAATGGTTCGGAACAAAGAAAGCAATTCTAGCTTGAAAGAAGATTCGCATACAGGAGCTTAATTTATCAAACTGTGGGATGTATTTTGGATAAAGAGAGAATACAAACGAAGAAAAGGAGAAGCATATTTAAGATGATTATGCCTTCCAATTACATACATCTTTACGCCCTGTACTTATCTTCTGACATGTAAAGCTTCTATTTTCCAAATAAAACACCTCAACACCTTAATTGAAAACAAATATGTTGAAAAACAGAGGAAGAAGCATTTCCTAATCCTGTAAAGCAAAGTGATATAAAGCCAGCTAAGAGCACAATAAGATAAGGAATACAGCCTAATTGGTGATAAAATGTCAATATTCCAATACATGTATACCAGCAGTCCATTAGATTTAATTAGGCTCTCTCAGCAAGCAATAAATCACATAAAAGATGAATGGAGAAAGAAGTCAACTGACTGCTGGGAAACACTCATAGGTTGGTGTACCAAGGCTAATCTTTAGAGTAAATTCAGAACTAGCCCAGACATGTTAAACATAGGATTTGAAAAAAGGAGCAATGTCTAATATTAGTACAGGATTAAGAGATTACACAAAGGCCCTGTTGATCTACTCAAGTTTTAATTATGATCTCACTTATTGATATCATAAAAAAGTATTAAGGAAGATTCAAATGAAGGGAAGCACTAGACTGGAAAACTGGGCTGCTTACGCACAGCCCCATTCTGAAAACTGGTAACAATTATTGTGCAGCAGGTGGACACTGCAGCTTCACCCTGTATTCAGCAGGAGCTGCCCCTCTGCATTTTATCAACTGGATTAAAACCTACAGTTCACAGAGTGTATGGAAAACGAAATGCAAATGAATTGGTGGTCACATTTGCAGAATCAGAGCAGAAGAGCAGCAAGTGCAACACATGCTGGCTGAGCACACAAAACCAAACAGAAAAAAGGACATGATGATGATAAAATAAAAGCAGTAGTTCTTGGAGCACTGAAGAGTGAAAATACAACAGAATTTAATGCATCTGTCAGAATAAAAACTACGCTTTTTCACTGAGATCAACAATAGGATTTTATTTTTTCCATGGCTCTTCTCAGTTCTTCATTAAAAAGATGTCTGCAAAGAGCATGTGACATTTTAAAAAACTTTAAAAGCATGTGAAATACGGAGCACATGAAGCAAAAAAAGGGTTACTTTTTGGTGGAGGCCAAAGCACAATAGGAGTAAGAGGATGCAAGAAAACCTATTTTCAGATTTGCTTGGAAAGTAACAACTGATTTTTTAATATTTTTGTTTTGTTTTTGCAACCTAATCACAATAGCTGTCAATCCTACTTATTTAAAATGGATCTGAAGAAACTTGGATAGAACTGACATGAAGTGCCATTTCCCACAGGACAGGCTTTCTGTAGTCATGTGTAAAGAGCAATAGTCTTCTTTTATTCGAAAGTGATGCTATGACAGTTTGCATTATGCCCAGAAACAGGCATTTAGTTTGCATATTACAAATAGAATGGGCGTCATGAGAGGGGAAGGTCGAAAACCAACTTCCTACAAATTTGGCTTTCAGGAAAAAATTCCGCATTTTTTTAACTTCTGCTCCTAATCTTCCCTTGTGAAATTTCATAGCTGAAAGGAAGAGAGAGGAAAAGTTCTCCAAGTGTTTGTACATTTAACCATTACTTCGTGTTTGCCATTTTAACTGTATATTAACATTCTATGAAAGAAGCTCAGTGGTAGGGAGGTAGGTAGCCAGGAGTAGGGATTTATTTTCTTAATTTAGGTACAAAACACTCGCTGGCTCCGTGCTACTCTTCAGTTTGAGACTGTCCAAGTTACTGACAGCTAACACATTACATCAAGAATTATCCATGGCATATTTTCAGTGCTACACCTGAGCACCAGGGCAGTAGTAATACGCATCAAGTGTATCACTTCTGGCATCAGACAAGCTTCATCAGCACTTGCTGGAGATGTGCTCCACTGCCCTGTGTAGACCTGTCCCGTGGGAGGTAAAGAGCGTCCAAGCTCCACTGTGCCTTCAGCAGCTCATTCTTCTTAATTTTTTATTAATTTGGAGATGTCCTCTTTATTTTCAATTTTTAGAAACGGTAGCATATCTGTGCAACCTCTGCATGTTTCTTGTGTTTAAATGCACTATTACTATGACAACATCCAGTGAGCCCACACAGCAAGGTGAAATATGATTTCTGTGATTTCTGTGGTACTGTGCAGGTTTTGGAAGACTGAAGCCTCTCCCTGGCATTTCTGATAAGTAAGGTTGGCTAAACATCTATTTTTCAATAAATTTCCTGGTAAAATTGGTGGAGTTTCCCTATTGGATAAATACTTGAGAAAGGTTTAAATCTCCATGTAAGTTTATTTGTTGGATTTTTTTTTTTTATTATTATTATTATTATTACCTTTTAGAATGTAATTTAATTATTAGAGCATAGTACTGGCAGTACTAAGGCACGTCCTCAAGGAAGAGCTGTCAAAGCCACCCAGGTAACACCTGAGTCACACAATCACAGTTAATGCTTTCCAGTCACCTTCTGGGTTAGAATGTGACTTACTGAAATTCTGTTTCGAAAGAGCTTTGTTGTGAGAGGACGATGCACAGTGCCCCTGTGTCTAGCCTGATCTTCTGGATCACATAGTGATGATTATTGCCTCGGCTTTAGCCTTGCTACAGGCTTGCAGTGAAAACCAGTGGCATACACTGGCTTCCAGTCAGCATGAGGGCCACCCTTCGCAGACAGCAGGCACACAGACACAGAGCCTTTGCATTTCCAGTGCAGAAGATGCACCCAAAGCTGGCATTAGTGTAAGAGCTTGGACAGGGGAAAAAACCAAGAGCTTTACTGACTACTTTCTCATGGAGATTCACAACATAGTTGGCCACCAAAAAAACTGCTTCTTAACCATTTGCTGGGCTGCTGGAAACTTATCAAAATTTACAAATAATGTATGTCACTTTTGGGGAAACCAGGGAGAAGCAGGTTATTTTAGTCTCCATTTATAGTACAGAACATGGGAAAGTGTAGAAGATAAAGGAGTGTTCTAACAGGTTATCACATTTTTTACCTCAAGAATTTTACAGCTTCATATATTGGGTCAGAGTTACTGTGTCTACTTCAAAGTTTTCTGTACTTCTATTAGTATACTCCCCATCACCTGTGCTTTCCTTAAACTTTCCTTCAGATAAAGAAGTAAAATGCACTGATATTTCTAATAACTAACAGATATAAAGAAGGAAAACTTCTTTCACATTGTCATTTTTATCAAAATATTAAACCATTTGTAACAGCCATGCCTGATAAATACAAAGATGAGGAAGAGTATGTATTTTCCTACCCCTACATTTCTGTGTTTCATCAGAAATTTGTGCTTCAGAAAAGAATTCAAAGTATCCCTGGCTTAGGTATTGTTTTCTGCTATCTATCATACCATGTGTCACTGCATCACTGCCTATATGGCATTACTACCAGACTGTGAAGAAAAGTGGTTTATTTACTAACAGAGGAATATGGGCAATAAACATCTATTTAGAAAATGGAAAATAAGTGACTCTGAATTCAGTGCCTATTGGAAATATTTTGAATGTTACACACAGCAGGTAATTTCTTTTATTCACTGACTGTTCATCCAGATAATATGAATATGTTCTAATGAAGCTGAATTTAACACCTTTAAGTGTTCAGAAGTAAAATGCTTTTCCTTTGGGGGGCATATTCATTCATTTGTTCTACCTAACTATTATCAGCATCCAGACAATTCCATGATGAGAAATTGATACTAACCATGTGTGGTATAAAGTTTGTGATTTGTGACTGAATACGGATTTGAGTTTTGTAGATATGAGACATCAATTTCCCAGCAGTGATCCTTCCATAAGAAGCTAAAGAATTGTGACGGTTAGTACTTTTTGAAGTTCAGAAGATTTTAAAGCTTAAAGAAATTTTTTTTTAAAAATTGTAGGGTACAGGAAACCTGAAGGAGGATTTTTAGGCTGGATGACATTAATCAGTCTGCGGACCATGACTTCAAAGTTCTATATACAAGGTTGTAAGTACTTAAAGATCACAGTTGCCTGTCTCAAAGCACTGCTAAGGCCACAAGACGAACTTGCCATAAGATAAGCCACGACAGCAGGAACTGGAGATAAGGACACACGGGAGAAATTTTCAACAGGAAGGCCCTAATTCCAGGCCTGGCAGATGTGAGGTCTTGTTAGCACATCCTGGTTAATGCATCCAGTCAAAAATCCCCACTGTGGCGAACTGTGGAAAAGAAAGCAACTGCCTACACACATGCCACCCCAAGCTACGGAAACACCAGCAACCACTCCATGCATGGACACCTGGAACTTGGACTGTATAAAGGTGGTACCCCCAGAAGAACGACTTCGGGATCCCCACCACCGACAAGCTCAGGGTGAAGAAGGACCGATGGGTCTACTGGTGATGACTATCTTCTGCCCTCTCTCCCTCCCCACCCACATTTCTTTCTATCTCGCTACCTCACAGTTGCTATCAAATAAGGCTGTATTACTGAGTTCAGCATATGGTCTCATTTTCACCTTAAATTGGGCAGAGACAACTCTCACTAATCAAGTAATAAAAAAGATACAGAGTAATATCTTGAAATCTTTGAGATTTGCTTTTTTGCTTTCAATCTTTTAAACATTTTGAGTCATGCAAATACATATGAGCAAAAAACATTGATACCTATATTCTTTGATGATAAATCATTATAATTTGGGGCTATTTTCATTTAATCTGTTAATCAAATACAAAAGTCTTGATTTCTCATGTCTTTTAAACAAATAAGAAAACTTTAAGAACAAACATGTAATCAAGCGCACAAACTCAAGATATATTTTCCTGTATGTACTAGACTGAATTATACTGAGAAAGTTACAGGAATAAAGGGCAACAAGGTTAATGATAAAATAATTATATAGAACCATTTAGGTTGCACAAGACCTTTTAAATTAATGAAGTCCACCCATCAACCCAGCACTGCCAAGTCCACCACAAAAACCTTATCTCTAAGTGCCACATTAACACATCTTTTATACATCTCTGGGTAGCCTATTTCAGTGCTTGATAACCCTTTTTCTGAAGAAATTGTTCCCAATATCCAATCTAAACCTCCCCTGGCACAAGTGGAGACCATTTGCTCTTGTCCCATCACTTGTTCCTGGGAGAAGAGACCAACCCACACCTGGCTACAACTTCCTTTCAGGCAATTGTAGAGAGAAATAAGGTTGCCCCTGACCCTTCTCTTTCTCCAGACTTAACAACCACAGGTCCTCATAAAACTTGTGCTCCAGATCCTTCACCAGACTCTTTGCCCTTCACTGGACATGCAAAATATTTAGATTTCTAAGTATTTAGAAAGTCTCTTCTTGAAGAATGAAGCCTATCTACCAAATGCCTTCCAGTTTACAAAACTTACCCCAGTGACTACAGACTGGAGGAGTCACCAAACTAGAGTATCAAAACTTTTGATTTTTATAACCTCAGTTCAAATTTTATCAAGAACTAGTGCAGGATAAACACCACAAAATGAGTATGTTTCTGGTGAAATGGATGTTTATTTCTGCTTTACGAATTATCCATAGACAGGCTGATTCATTGTTTACTCAGTTGTGTGGAAAGAATGTGAGCTGGAATTTCCCTGCTATGGATAAACCTCTTTTGATTAGCCAAAGTCAAACAGCTAAAAGATTTGCTCTATCAATAAAATTGTATACCCTATGTTCTGCCTAAACATGCTAACCTTTGAAAAGTGAAAATGTAATACACAAATAATGCTTATAGATACTTCCAGAAAATTAATTATAATTGTTTATTGAGCCAGATGAAGTCCTTCCCAATTGCGATGGGTAGGGCTATACCCCAAAGGTAGTCCTTAGATCTCTGCTACAGTCTTTGCTTAAAATGCTGCTAGGTGGAAGAAGAAATCTCCATTCCCCACACTACAGACAAAGAAAAAACAATAATAATAGCTTAATATTACATAACTTAATAATAGCAATAACTAAATCTCCTGTGAGGGGCTGATAAACTGTCTGATATTAGAAACTTATAGAATGAATCCTAGCGAGCTTAAATTACTGAATTTTACAGTGAATACTATCTATGAAAAAAACATCTAGTGTCTAGTAATAATAATTTGGTCTCCTCCTCAGGAATTTTACAGTTACTACGGTTATATTCTGGATGCTAAAAATAGCAAAATAATAACATCTAATTGGACTGAAAGGCAAAAATGCTAAGTCCTTTAAGCTGAACTCAGTAGCATGAGAAGCACCAGCATATCCTAAAGGCATATTTTGGAAATAATTATTTCACTTTTATATAAAAAAGCAATTAAAAATTCTTTTCAAATTATCTCATTTATACACACTTATCTATTTCATTCCTGCCACCATATTTTGCCAGTAATCAGCAACAGCAATCATATTTTTTCTGTTTCCGTTTAGACGCAGAAGTATTTTCAGCCTGTATGATGAGATTGTGTGAAATACAACTCTTTTCTCACCTGACAACCATGTCATCCCAACAGAGGTGAAGCTTTATCACCCTCTCAAGAAAAAGAAATATGTTTGTCCATATGCTTGTCCTTGATAGCACATGGACACAATAGGATTTATTAATGAAGAGTCAGAGAACATCAGTCACTTTCTAGACCACAGCAGTGATGGGGAAATGAAGCTCAATAATCTCATGCTTTTTGGAGTCACCTAAATGCTTAGTTCCATTTCTCCCCACTATTCTACCAGTTGCCAGAGTCCACTCGCAGCAAGTAAGCTGTCAGGAAATAAGAACACGAATGGGAAAACAAGTACTGAACCTCTTCCTGAAGAGTGGCTACAAGTGAGAGTAAAAGGTACTTTGCCTTCTTCAAAATCAGGTTATTAATGCAGTACCTAAAAGAGAGTTTGAATTTTCTACACGTAGCTTCAAATTCTAAGTTCCCTGTTCTTTGAATCCCATGAGCTCCAGTAATGGAACAATCTCTCCAGAACAGGAGAACACATGCTTCTCTAGCTATATTTGCAAATTTACATCCATGTGAAGAAAAACACCAACCAAAAAAAAAAATCCCCACCTTTCTACCTGATGTAACCTAATAGCAAATGTGACCTACAGACTGAGCTGTCAGGCTGATGAAGCAACTTCAGCTAACATACAGCAGCTGATGCTAAACACCGCAGGGTTACGCAAAAGCCACCGTTAGAGATGCATACCAAAGTCACTGGTGACTGCACTGTCGTGTAGAAGCACAGTTTAGCTTAGTTAACCTAAAGCTACCAAGATCCTATTCCACTAGATGTTTAATTATATTCGTAGAGCTGAGCCCAGTCTCACACCAAAGTGTTCCTTGAACAGTGCTGTGAACACAGCTACAAACACTGTCTTGCATCCAGCGCAAGCAACAGCACAGACTGCAAGGAAATAAATCCTGCTCCTGGAAGAAGGCACTGAAGGTGTTAAGTTTACTAGAGCAATGAAGAGAGATATAAATTTTGCAGCATCATCTCAACATCTTCAGTTTAAGGGGCAGGAAAAAAAATTAATTCACCCTGAATTTCCTCCAGTTCTTCTTTTTGGTGTGTAAGAGACAACTATTGACTTAAGAGTGATGATAAATGAAGGAGTAGTTAGGTTGAAGTCTCGGAAATGACACTTTCTGAAGTAAATTCCAACTTGTATTGCAGTCAGAAGCAAAAGAGCTGTCAGAGAGATTTAATTCTCAAGAAGCAGTGTTTGGTAGGATGGTACATTAAGTTTTATGTTCTTATCAAAACACATTAATTCAAAACAGATTTACACTTTAGGGATGAAAACTGATAGATAAAGAATGCTTAAATTATCATAAGTAAATAAAAACCATAAAAGATGAATAATTCACTTTCATTAATACTTCCAGCCATCTTTCTCTTGAGAATTCATTCAGGAAGAATAGTTGTTTGTCCACTCCAACCCAGTACTACTGAAACTGGCTCTTACTATTCAAGCAGTAAGGAAGCATCCTCTCATGACAGGCAGTACAATCAACTGTCTTTTGAAAAAAAAAATAAATTTCATTAGTTCCAGTTTGTACAGGCAGGTTTTGAAGAGCAAATGACAAATTGATTATTTTTTTCTACATAATATTCTAAATAAGGAAATTATTACGTATAATTTATAGCCCAAATGATAAAGCTCTTTGTAGACAGCTCTGAAACAGTGTTTCCAGGGTCTCTCTCAACTTCATTTTCCTGATCTTCACTGTACCTCAACCCCAAACACAGAACAGTCTTTCAGGTCACCAACGTATTTTCCCTCCTAAGCCAGTCTTCATGAATGACTACTGCTGTCACTTCCACTTTAAGAATACAGTCAATACATATTCGAATTATATTAAAAAAATCTGAATTCTAAGCCAATATTCACATAATCAAGCAGTTATGTCATTTTGCCAGCTCAATAAATGTATTTTATTTCTTTCTATATTATTATTATTATTTTCTTTAAAAAAGGTATAGAAAAAGGAATTAAGTGGCAAGCTTCAAAAAGGCTTGCCATTTTTTATTTAAACAGTTAAAATCCCCAATGGTTACAGGTACTGTAATCATAGAGCTCAATTAATAATAGCCCTTTTTATCTCTCACCCAATAATATTGTGTTAATTTTTTAGAAACTTCATTCTAAGGAGAAAGATTAACAGAATGGGAGATTTTGTTAGATCTGGTGGGTCTGTAAATTCTGTCTGAAAGTGATTTTTATTGTAAGTGGAATGGGAAATATTTCACATCCTCTGCTGTAGCATGAGATGCAAAAACATTTTAAAGTAACAATATATATACACAAGGAAAGAATTTCCTGAAGAGAAAGAACAAAAACTCAAACAAAAGCCTCAAATCATTAAAATAAAACAGCCATTAAGTGAAACTTAGACAGGATTATACTCATAACTCTTGAATGGATGATTCTGGAGTTCACTGCCTGTAAAGAAGGCAAAAAAAAAATCTATTGGTATCTTATTAAATTTTTGGCTAAACTCGAATGACATGTAGTAAGCAGGCCTCCAGCAAAGCCAAAGCACTCTTGATTTCCCAAATACAGAAATACACCATTAGATATTGATTTCCAATGCACTATATGACTTTGCCAATTTTCTCATGTGAAGCCTCCCTGTAAGAGATCAAGAACCACTAATGATAGACTGGGAAATTTCCTACTGATACACAGGTGTGCATACACACACACACACACACGCACACACACATACACAGAGCACTTATCACCTGTGTTTTGAGACAAAACCAGGCAGGAAACCATGGCATGAGAGGAACACATGTCCCAGATAATGAGCTCTGCTGAGAGAGTGTGCATTCCTGCTAAACCAGACTCAGCACATGTTGCAATGCCAAACTCTGAGCAATGTTTGGATCAGAGCTTGCTCAAAACTTGGACTGGTTTCATCTGCATCAGCCTGAAATCCACCACCTCGAGCCTCAGAGGGGAAATTACCCTGGTACAGAGACCACCTGCAGTAGGATGTGCAGACTAGAGGCTCTTTAATGCATCTTGCAGGGGCCTCAAGCTTCTACTCATCTCAAGTACCCCAGAGCCACCACCACCTGCCTTTGAACAGCTTCTGAAAATCAGCACCTCTACCTGTACAATATTCAAAACCAAAATACACAGTGGTAAAGATTTTTCTGTCAGAGCAGTTATGTGAGCATTTCTTCATAGAAGATTAAGAAAAAGTCCAACTGAACAGGAGCAAAAGCTATAGATGGAGACCAAGAGGTCAACCCTAAAGTCTTCATATGCTTTATTTCACTAAAGTCTTAATATTCTTCTCCTAATTTTATAAGATTTATGAGCACCCTTGAAAAAATATTATCATTTTCAGAAAATTTCTATCTTTATCTACTGGAATCAGTAGATTTTAAAAACCTAATTACAGGAGCAGAGATATGAGTATAATGCCAAATCAAACCGAAAAAAGCAATAGGGGCAGATGGCCTGAAGTAAGAATTCTTTCATGCAATGAAAAATCTCTTAATCCTTAAAATAGAAAAAACCTGAGAATTTCTAAAAGTTTTTGGACTAAAGAGTTATATTTTTAATGTGTTAACTACTTCTGATGTTTTTCTTTACACAGTGTTCACTGTAGGCTGTAATGCATTTTCAAATATTTGTATGCTAAAGCGGGAGAATACTTTACTTAAAACATCTTCTCTGCAATATGAGGTCTAACAATACTTCATTGTATTAAAAAACATCCACCTCTGATAGCCTTTGTTAAAACTGCATTTTCTTTTTGGTAAGATTTCCTATATAATTTCTTTTTAACCTCTTCCATTTGGTGATATCATATTAAAATTGCAAAATATTTCATAATGCATTCTTGGAAATTTGGGATTTTCCCTGACAAATGTACCCAGTGGATGGAGGCAAAAGATAAAACAGGAGCACTGTTTTCTGCATCCAGCTTGGAACAAGCTTGGGAGAGGTAATTGATACTTAATATAATGGAATATAACTGTAATTTAAAAAAAAAAAGTTATATATTGTTTGAAAGTCATGGCCTAAAGATTTTCAAGCTTTTCAATCCATACCATATGGCTCTAGATTTCCAAAAACTCCCAAAGAAGTTTTAGATGAGTTCAAGTTCTCATCAGGGTCTGAAGTTCATGACAAAATCCTCATAAGTAAACCCAAATTTACAAGTCCCGTTATACTAACCAAATAAAGTGAATAGTAATTAACAACTGCTTGCTTAGCTAGGAACTGCATGTCTTGAAACAAATGGCTGAGTTGTGCTAATTATGAATCAAATAGGTACATGACCAGATAATGAGAGGGTTTAAGTGCTTAAAAACCTGAACTGATCCTATGACCTCAGTTATGTGTCTTTGCAGGACTGAATCCAGCATGTCTAGAAAAGCTGATTCAACTCATGCCACCATCAATCAGTAGGATTACGTGAAAATGAATGCCTGGTAGAGATGTTTAGTTTGTTTGATATTACTTCCTTAAACATATATAAAAAACCAAATAATTCCTTATAATTGCTATGATCACCTCAGCTCTTTAGAAAATAGGAGGTTTCAATATTGGGCTCAGAAGCTGACTTCTTTGACCTTATTTTGTAAGGAACAATCCAGATAATGTAACCTTGCTGTTGGCAGCATTAGAGATGAAGCTGATCTTAATTCCAGTTAAACTCTTGCTTGCTGTTTGATCACATGAAACAAGGTCAAACTTATTTTACCTGAAGGTGTACCCTGTAAAACTCAGAAAAGTGCTACAAAGAAGCAATAGAAGCATTCATAATTTAAATGACAGGATGTTTTATACAAAGAACTGTCAAGGAATATGACAAGGCTATGAAGTAAATTGAACAGAATTCAAGGAATCAATTGCAGGTGGTAGAGCTAAATGAGAAGGATTAAAATCATAGTTAAAAGAAAGGGCACTGGAAATGAAAGTAGCTAGACAGAGATTTAAAATCACTTTAGTGACTGCCTAGCATATTTCTAGTATTTTACAAATAAAAAGTAATTGCCAATTAGGAGAAAATAGTTATTAACAGCACAATAAAAAAGAGAATTGGAAGACAGAAACTTGAAGAACCAAAACACTCAGTAAAGAAGATGGGGCAGCCTGCAAACATACTTCAGTCGTAAGCTGAGGTGCTTTTACTGATTGAAGTTTTCTTTCTAATGAAAATATTTAGAGGGTCTTACACAGCTCGCACGGTCTTGTGTAAACGTCAGCAAAAAGATGCTGTATAAAGATATCATGCAAGTGAGAACGGAGTAGCTTAAATTCTGATTTCCCCACTAATCTTTTCAGGATTTTTTGTGCAGTCCTGAGGAACACTGTCTCAGGTGTTTTATTTGATTTTTTAATGGTAAATAAATATTTTTCCTGTTTCCAACGCATGCACATACAGCAGTCTTATAAAACACTAAAACAGCAGAAGAAATAATGTATTGTTGCACAATTGGTTATCTAAATATAAAGCTTTATGCTCTAATTACCAGCAAGCTTCATAAGAGGTGAAACTAAAGTAGGGAAAATGAGAAGACCCACTGAAATGATGCAATGAGACATCCCAGGGATGGTTTCTATCTGTATCCAGGTCCCTGAAATGCTCTCATTGCCTGGCAGTATCTCATTAAGAGGAATGGGTCACTTCACAAGTCTTTGGAGACTTTCTGAAAGGGCATTGAGACATGAAAGGGAGAAATAATAGCATTTACTTTCTGCATAATTTAATAGATATTTACTGGCATGGCAATCAAGTGCTTTACATTTAAAAAAATGAGAGAACCACTCAAGTTTTCTGAGATTTTTCACTTTTCCTGCACAAGATTTCACACGGATTTTTTGTTTTGTTCTGTTTCTTCTAATTAACTAGCTTAATGTTTCAAATTCTTGGCAGTTAAAAGCTTCTATTAATATTGGTACCTCTCAAATATAGCTTCATGACAGGTAAGTGCTAACATACCTTCCGTGTGTATAGGTTTCTTTGAAAGACTTAATGCAGCTTTCTTCCTTTTTAGTACAGGTGTACCTAATGTACCTTCTCCAGCTGATCTGAAAGTTGTTTGTTTGTCTTCAGAGTTCACACTGACTGAAATACAAGTAACCCTTAAAGCAGCAGGATAAGCCTGCTGTTACACTAGCTTAACAGCAATTTCAGCCTCCTTATTAAAGAAATGGGGGTAGGTAGAAAGACATGGTGGTAACTGAAGATCTGGTATACCTCTAATTAGGCCAATGTAATTACCCAGGGAGCTGTAAAGGCTTAGAAAATTTCAAGTCAATCTTCTGTTCAAAATTTGCTGAGATGGTACACTTCATCCACCACATGGTGGGGATCTAGGCAAGCTCCTTCCCCCTTGAACCAAAGTGCCTCTCAGTAAAGGTGAAGATTTCCTTGCTGCCCAGGACAACTGAAGCTTGCCTGATACAAAAAAAAAGGACATTCCACAAACCAGAGTCACTGAGTCACTACTGCATGTCCTCCTCATTCTGTATGGATTCTTTCCCTGCCTTCCTACAAGGAATTATAAAAGTCAGTCATGGTGCTATGCCTTCACTGCCAGTTAGTGGAGAGAAAGGATTTTAGCAATACCTGCCATCTCGTCCAACACCTTTAAAGGAGAAGAGACTTATTAACCCCACAGCTAGCTGATGGGTAGGTATCCATGTGATGGAACAAAACTCTTCCTGACAGAGACAGATAATGTAATAACATGATGTAATCTCACAGCAACACGTTGGGAGATTCGGGCTGGACATTCACACCGCGCATGCTGCTCAGAGAAGCTGTGAAACCCTTTCCTTTGCCGTTTTCAGGACTCAGCGAAACAAAGCTGGCTGACCTCCTGTGAGGTCGGCGACTGTCCTGCTTCAGGCAGCAGGTTGAACTCGATGACCTTGGGAGGTTCTTGCCAACCAGTATTTACAGCATTCAGTGAGCACTGTACACTTACAAAGGCCAAGCTGGATGCCTTTAGGCAACAAGAGGAATTGTTATCTGTAGAAGTGTCAGATGGTACAGAGGTATTTGAACCTGCTCCTATCTGTGGGACCTTTGGGATTATGAATTTATCTCTAACTAGGTCCTTTAACCATGTCCTGATATTCAGTCAAACTGGTCTATTACCTTTGTTAGCATAATAAAGCTTTAGCTTTAAGGAATCTGTAGCTTCCTTAGTGACTTTGAGAACATGAGATCTATATTCCATTCTCCCATTTTTAAAACCATTGCCAATGCCAAAGTGTGTTAGAATGCAAAAAAGTACCAGAGAAGCTTCATTGTCCTGAACTGGAATTTCTCATATCCATATTTTAACAATTACTTGATGTAATACATCAGCCAAAGCCTCAGATGATAACACAACACCACCATTTGTTGGAAAAATTATCACTATTTTAAATTTGCATAAAGGCAATTATTTAAACAGCTATATAAATAATAAGTTCTTTGAATAGATTAGCTGAAATTTATCTGTATTACTGAACATTAAATCTTTTCAGCATTTTCAGTCTTGCTCTGAAGGATCAAGTCTTCAACATCGTAAGATTTTGTGACATACATTGCAAACACAAAAATAAGGAAAGGGCAGAAAACATATGCTATATCTTACAATTATTTTAGCAAGTATATAAAAGATTCAGATTTTTCTTGAAGCATTTTAAGTGGTAGTAATTTTTGAATATCCTGAAGTAGCTAATATGTTGCGAAGTCAAATGCTTCACAAAATTCCATTTCATAAAGAACAATAATCCACAAGATCACTTCTCTTATGCTAGTATTTTTCTTCACTGATTTATATTTTGCTTTGGAAATCTACAGTTACTTTCTTTTTTTTTAAAGTGAAGTTCAAAAATATTTTTTAGTTTATTGTTTTTAGTAAATAGTTTTTAAACTGAGCTTTAGTGAAAGGCTGTTTATGCAAATGATTTTCCAACTAAGTTTACTGAAAATATCACTTGTTGATATGATGTTCCCAAGGCCTACATTCCAACAGTTTTATAAATGCAAATTCAACTTACATAGACAAAATTCCAAATAAATATTTTACAAAATACTTTTAAAGTATGTTTTACATAGAATTTTTTAACAAATGGGATTTTTTCTCATCTCCCAAATCTGATACAATATTTCTAATACCGAGCATCATTTTTCTATTAAAATACAGATTACATGAAGATTGCTCATCAGATGTGTTCATTTTTTAATCACTGCTTCTAATGTGTCAGTCTTTTCTGTTAAAGAATTGAAATAAAAAATAAAAATATGCACATTAAGCCAGTTGGGTTTAAGGCACCTTTGCCTGATTAACTGTTAGAATAGAGAAATTAGCATGTCTTAAGCAACTGAAAAAACATTAAGCTTTTATGACACAAAGCCATGCATCTATGGGCATTAATTCTGTAATTTTAAAAAGTGACAATAACATTGTAGAGTCAAAGGATACTATTTACTAAAAGGGCGGTTTTGGTAACTCACAGATAAAGGAAGCAAAGCTGGCATTATCTTTTCTTCCCGTCTTTTAAAAATTCTAGTGAAAAGAACAGCTCATATGGAGCCATTTAACTTTTCTTTTCCTATGTTGATGTCAGCTTTGCAGTTATACTTGGCATAACAGCTTTGATTAAACATTTTATATAATTGTAAGCTTCCTGAGGGGACTCAGAATGGAACTATCAGGTGCTTGGGTTACATTCCAGATGGCAAGAGATCTGCACAGCTTCACACTCTTCTTCCCACTGATGATACTAAACCACAGTGGAATTCATTTGCAAGTAATTCCAGGAACCATCAGGCTGAATTTCAAAGAATTAAAAAAAATCAGCAACTCTGCTCCTAAAACAAAGCAGATGATTTGCAGATATCTGTTTTATAAACAATTCCAAGGCTTTCCCTTGAGTAATTTTTAAACCTCTGTCTGCAAGGGCTAGGTTCCAAAAGTGCCGCTGTTGCACTAAGGCTACACGTGAACTGAAATGGCTTTCCAGAGTTAATCCTTTCCCACTCCTGATTTGATGTGTAGCTAAATGGATACTAGAATTAACGATCTCTAGAAACAGACAGTATGGTAAGGGCATGTTAAGAAGGCAGCCTATAATCAGATTCATTTGGGCTACCATCACAGATGGCCACTATCTAGACAAACCTCATTTACCAAAGCAAGTTAGCTTCTGCAAGAAGTTAGGAGGGATCCAACCTCAGCTGCAGAAATAGCAATACCAAGGTACACCTTCAGGATGTTCAGGAACAAACTTGAGGACACTGCTGCTCTACATTCTAGAAAGCCTCAAATGTGAAGGCTTGCAGGACAATCACAATGACCACTCAGAAATCCCTAATACACCTGGTTCTGCTCTTTGCCATTTCCCTGTTTCCAGTGAGCTGCCAATTGTTCATTCTTGTTTCTCACTTGCAAATAGAATGTTTTAATGTGTGCTTATACATGCACAATGACTGAGCTGGATTGGCTTCTGGAGTTTTTCTAACCCATGAAAATGGACATCTAAAATGGGACTTGAGCATAGTGGAAGTATTTCCACCCAAAGCTTCATCCCAAAAATTCTCTCTGGCAACTTCCTAAGGTCACTATTCTGAGTTCAGACTCAGAACCCAAGCAAGACTGCTTCTTGTCATGCACAAAACTGAACTAGGCTGAACTAAATACCTGTCACAATAACTAAATACTGAATTGGACTATGTTTTGTTTTAGCACCCTAGAAGACTTTATCTGCTGGATTTTAGGCTCAACACCCTGCAGCAGACTGGCTTTCCACTTCCCATTCTCAGTTACACATAGCTGTGACACATTGAAGATGCCGGAGAAGAGCAAGCGCCCATGGGGAAATGAGTACTGGTTTTGTATTTCATCAAAAGACAATAACAATAATGACGTGATTGTCCTGCTAGAAGGCTTTGAAAGAGTGGTTATACAGATACATAGTCAGAGGAGAGGAGTTTGAAAAGATACTTTTTTTCTAACCTGGAACTAAAGTTTTGTTCTGTGCCTGAAACAAAATTGTAATGCAGAATGAGAACTGAACTAATGCTAACAACTACAAGGAGTTACTGGCTAAAAATAAAGGCTCATCAGAGCTACTAGTAAGTGCAGATTCACTCCAAGTTAGTGCAACAGACAACAGCAGAAGTGGTAACTGCAGTGAAATTAATGCCTGATTTGTTGATCCCAATTCCTTTTATTCACTCTGTATTATCCACTTTTTTACTGCTAACAAGGAAAGGTAGAAGAGCAAATACTTACACAAAATTGTATGACTTGATTCTCGTCAAAAGCTACAGAGGAAATGGAATACTTTGGAATGGGCTTTGCTGTAATGCAGTAAATCATAGTTTTCAAATGAGCATTCATCAAAATACTGTCTGTCAGAATTCATCATCCTCTAGAAAACAATCAAGGAATTTAACTGTGGGTAGTAATTGGAAAATTAATATCAGTAATCTGATGTTGGACTGTCTTAGCAATGTAAGGTATGATCAAGCAACTCTTAAGATCTCAGGTTATTTCAGGACACAGTTTTATCAAACCCCGGTTCATTCTGCATAAACAGAATATAAAAATATTGCACTGGAGCATCTTAACATAATAACAACATGAACATGAACAAATTAATTTTGTGGAATGACCTCTGCTTTCTTATCAATATAGTTTGCAGATATTACCTTTGGTGGGATGTAAAAGTTAAAGTCGTATTTCACTATAAGGGATTCTTTGAATCAAATAATTAAAAGTAATGTGAAACAGAATAAAGGTCAGATATATCTGACCTTGAAAGATAAGAATGAGCTGAAACTCTTTAAAGCTTCTGAAATCTCAAAATTAAATTTAAAGGGAAGGCCAATACGGGATTCAGTCAATGTGCTAATGAATAACACTTTAATGAAATGTAAATCTTATGTTCTATCAGATGAGTAAAATGTCATGCCTGAACTATATTACACATCTATGTGTAATAACAATAATAATAATAATAACATAACTGAGAGTTAAAAAGAACATTCTTTCATCTCATATATATAGGAAAATTATTAAAAGATTTAAACAGTAATATATAAGTTTAAACTTTTTTTTTGCATTAAAATAATGCTTAGGAATAAACACTGTAATAATAAGAAAAGCAATTTAAAGTTAATTTAAAAATTAATATATAGCCAAAAGATGTCACTTCAATTACATTTTAAGTCTGAACTCTGTTTTGAAATTACTGTGACAGGTCTTTAAAAGTATTTGTTTACAGTACTGGTATTTTTGGTGTAGTTATATTTAAACCTTAGTTCTGCAATTTTGATCAATCAGTTTGTTGGAGGGTTTTTTAAAATATTAAAATACTAGTCCTGAATTTGAATAGAGTGAAGTCTTCAGGACATAAGCATCAATTATGAACCACTGTTCTGACTGTCCTACTGATTTAAAAATAAAAATGGAAAAAACATTCAAGTCATATCATAGTCTTATGGGACAGGAAGCAACCCAACAGCAGAGCTACAAAAATTACTATTTTATGCCACTTCAGAGACCTGAACTCGTAGAAAATTCAGAATCCATTCAAGGAACAACCACTCGAATTTGAAAAACAAAGGATTATCTCTTCTGTAGCTCTTACAGAAATCTTTGTTCAAGAGAGGAGTCAAAAATGGAAAGTACAACATTAGTCAGGAAGGAAATCTTCAGAAACATGATCACACCACCTCTGCAAGGGATGCTTTTGCTTACAATTCACTTTATTTAAATCTACTAATTTCCTTTCCTGTTATCTACTTAGAAAATTCTTTACAAGAAAAATACTTTCAAAAGAATCTCTGAAATCATTCTCTTTCCATAAATAAAACTGCCAATAAATACCTCATACCTGCTAGAAATTGATGTGTAATTATGTAACATCCCAAATTTTGGAAAGTTAGATTTCAGTGTCATAATGTCTGAGACTGACTGGATGTTCATGGACTTTTAATCTGTCAATGATATAATAGAAGAAAGTAGCTATGATTACTCTGTTTATACAAAATATTATTCTCAATTCCTAATAGCGTAGAAGTACTCATAGAGACCAAAAAAATAACTTTAAGCTATAGTAGTTCTTCACATAAAGCTATTTTTGGAACCTGTGAATTATATAGTTATTCATAGTCACATTTTGTCCCTGTCAATACTTGTCACAAACACCTAGGAAAGCTCACCTCAGATCAATCTTTATAATTTTTATGAATTTATGTTTTGTCACTCCTTCTAAAACTCTGTAAAGTAACAAAGTTTCCCTGTTCTTCTTGAATGGATTAACAAATAGGTATTTGGAGAGGTTTGGGAGCATGTGAAATGCCAGGAAGTTAAGATGACAGGATAAAATTACTTGGAGCTACAGTGATGCTACCATACTGATGTCTACTTAAACAGCTTTGTCATGCTTTTTACAGTATTTATTTAAATAATAAATATCTGAAACTCCAATAATTTTTAAAACCTTAGCCACCTATTGGGTGTATTCTACATTTTCAATCTGGCAAGGTCTCCTCTGTTCAGTTCTACAACTTTCTCCCTACTTCTGAAGCAGAAAATATGACTATTCTCTATAGTGAGATAAAATGGAAAGTGCCGTCAAGAAATTATTTATCATGTGAATAATTTTATATATTAAAAAGGTAAGAAAGATTCCTCCTTTTTTAAGAACTGTGAACAATCTGAGGCCAAGTCTGCCTGACTGACTTGCTAGTCATTACAGGTAATCAGAAAATTTGTGGGGAAAGATGCATTGATGATGACTCCATTTTAATGCTTCTAGATTTTTCTTTTCTTTTAGTGCAGACTTGTATTGCCTGTTGCTTTCAGATCTTTCAGGAGACACACATGAACATTTCAAATAAAAATGTGCCAGCTTAGAAATCTGCATTATGTATATGTTTCAAAAAGCAGTTATGGGTCAACGGTGCCTAGCTGCATAGAGCTACAGAAGAGAATAAATCCTCCTAGCTTCTCTTGTGCACCCATCCGGGAAGAACAGCAGCTCCGACACTGAATAACACAGCTGTTCTTTGTGCATTTTTGCCCCGAGAGAAGTTTCTGGACTGCTTGGAAAATACTTGGGAACGCAGAAGGAAGTGAATTTTCTGGTCTCTTTCAACAGATGTTCCTTAAGGTGCATATTATCTGCACACTGTGCCTTTCTGAGGTCACTGAAAGGACATGGATTTTTCCAAAAGAATCTAAAGAAAAAAGAGAAGTAAACTGGTACACTTGGTTTGTTAAAATACTGTTTCTTGTACAAGTCAAGCGTAAATATGCCTGACCTTCTCCTTTAGCTGGTTCCTCTGCAAAGGAATCAGAGAGAAAAGTCAATTTCCAGGTACACTAAAACAGAGAAAGGAAATTTGGAAGATGAAGAAAGAGGCAATTTTTTGGTTTTTGACTAACTGAAATAAAGGGGAATTCCCCACTTCTAAATATTAGCATAGTTTTTACCCTCAAGGCAAATGAGACAGCTCAGATTGACAAAAAAACCCTCCCACAGCAACCAGTTAAAACAGGTTTGGCATTTTTAGGACAGAAGTTTTGGGACTGCCTACACAAAAGATTCATCAAAAATTTACTGAAGCTGGTAATAGGCAGCTTTTTTCCTGATACGGGACTAGAGTGAAAACCCACAAATATTCAAACCTTTGTAAGAAAAGCAATGATGTATGTTCATTTACTTCTGAATGGACTCTTGCATCTGTATCATCTTCATATGTCAAAAATAATTTGATTATATGCATTTTTACAGTGAATAGAAAGAATTTAAAGAGAAGGAGAAAATAAAGCAAAGTGTAATACAGCCAGGAAAGGGAGAGCAAGGCACTCTGGGATGCTATTTTAGGGCAATGTTTTTATTAATTAATCTCACAATCACATAGCATCTGTCAGCTATGGAAAAACGTTAAGGAAGAATGAATGAAGATTGTACTATAGAGAAAAAAACAATGCATAATAAGCTGATTACAAAATTATCTCCTGTAGACCCCCAGAAGAATAGCAGGTTGAATCATACAAGAAACAAACTAAATGTGTTCATACACCCTGTGCTGGGAATGAACACAGCCACATCTGGCTGAGACAACGGAAAAATGCTACCTTGTGCTTTTATTCTCATGGGCAGAGTGAATTGACACTTTGGGTGGCTGAAACCATAGAGCTAAATATTCATTAGAAAAGACATGCATTACAAATGCAGGTAAGCCTCTTTTGAAACAATGAACCATTCGTAGGTGTATGTTTTCCAAATGTGTTCATTTTTTTCATGATTCAGACAATTTAACTGGATATACTTTTGCTGGAAAAAATCAAGAACAGCCTGCCTGGACTGTTTTTGCTCCTTATTTTTGGCATAATTCTTGGAATTATTTGTCAATGATTTGCAGAAGGTGTAAAAAGAATGAAATAAAGGAGCAGAAAGTAGAGAATGGTTTTCAAGAATTACCTACCAAAATGCATCTTGAAATTAAGGTTTAAGATGTGCATATTCCCCTGTATAGACCTTGTATAGTGAATAACAAATACAAATAATGCGATTTTGATATGAATTTTAAACAAATATTCTAAAAAATATTCTTAACTCCCAAAAATTTTCACATGTGACTGGAAATTTTCAGTGTAATCATAGATAATGAATATTTTGACACAAAAACCACAAAAATAAAGCTTTAATTTATGGAGGTGTTTTATACTTTACTTATATCTCTAACCATGTAACTATTCCCTGTGCATCCCAGGGGTCCCTATGTAGCACCTTTTAATCACTTCTCATTTACTAAGAACTACAAAAAAGGTTAATGCTTCCCTTTCATATTCTGTGCACTTCTTTTTCAAGAATAGCCAGTGATTTCAGTAATTTCCTTCAGCTGAGTCCCTGGCCATATTGCTTTGGTGGGTTTGTATTCACAGTGCAGTGCCAGACAGATTTCCACCATCAGTTATATCACGGGTTGATTCTATACCATCAAAAATATATAGCACCATTGTCGACTGAAGAAGATAATGAACTGAAAAGCTCCAATGCATTCTTAAAAGAGAGTTCTAGTAAAGGACCTCTAAATCTGAGTAACTGCTATGTGGCTATGACCAGGAAAACTCCTACTTCCATGGACTAAATCCATGGTGATACAGTGGTGAATGGGACTGCCCAACTGGCTTCTCTTCTCCTTTCTACCTGTTAAGAACAGCTGTTTTCTTTTTTGTATTTCTATTCTCTTTATCCTCTCATACATTGGAGATCAAAACATGGAGGAAAACGTTTCCTTAATACCAAATCAATTATTAAAACTGAAGTTGTTTTATTTGTCTTGGCCTCAAATACTTAAAAAGCAGATGAATTTCCCTTAATTGCACCTGAGGAATTAAGACTGTGCTGCTAATGTGCAATTCTGCTATCAACATACTTTCTTGAATGACATTTAAAGAAATATTTTGTGTGCTCTTTGTCCCTAAAAGTCAGGATTGTTTTTTATTTTCCAAGATAAAGAAATACTAGTTTTACATTCCATTAAAAGCAATCATTGTAGCAGAAACAGTTTCCAGCTGAATACTTCCCTCTCTGCCTAGGTGTTTACATGTCCCTTGGCGTATGTCTCCTTTCTTGTAGCAGCTCAACATTTCTCCAACCCATGGTGTATGTCACAGCAGGTTATCAAATACTGTGACTTGAAACTATGAAGGCAAAAAAGTAAAAGATAAGGAGGTTCTCATATGTATTTATATGTCTTATTACATTTTTTTCTGTATTTCCTTTTTCCCATCTCACTAAATCATAATAAACTTATCATCCACCCTGGGCCCACAGATGCTGGGAAGCAGATACAAGCACATCGCCGAGTCTCAGGAGAGGCCATGCCCAGATACATCATCAGTGTGTTTGCCCAATAGGCCAGCACTGCTCAGAACAAAATGCTCCTGAGCCGCTTCAGCCACAGGAAAACTCTATAATCAAAAAGCCTCCTGTGAGCTCTCATGCAGAATTCACTGAGATGCAGAACAATATATAAAGGAGTCTGACTTAAAAATTACTCACGCAAGCAACTTGTAACTATGTACAATATACTCCCATCCAATCAAGCTTTCTCTACAGATCTTTTTTTCCATACAGATGAAACATCTTCCATTCCTAGCATGATTTGTTTTGAACAACTTATTATATATGATTAAAAGTTTAATGATGTTTTGATATAAAAGAGATTTTGCATAATTACAACAGAATGACATGAAGCTAATACTAAATATAAAATTTTGTCTCTCATTCTATACATGAAACTCAGTTAAGCTTTTACAGAGCACCTGAAAAGGTTTCCATGAACTCTTCCAGTGTTTGCTTTGGTGTGAACGGGGTTCATCCCTCTGAATTATGATAGCTGTCAGCAACTTTAAATTATTCACAGCTAATGAGGTATAGGAAAGCCCTCATCACTCCTGAGGTTAGAAGGACAGATGTGGTGTTAGACTGGTATTCTGTCAGCTGTGAAGGCATGATGCCTGTATGGCCACTAAAACAGCCTTAAACTGATAATACGCCACTACAGCACTGAAGAGTAATGGCTCTGAACCCCAGAGTTCAGGCCATACTGTTCTGAGAATCCTGTAAACAGTGAAGTGGAAATAGTTCCTGCTACAAAGACAACACTCTAGTACTCTAATAAACTAAGATTATTATATGCAATCTTTTAAAAAACGACCACTTTCTGGCCTCAGTTATACTGCTACTGAGCACTCGTAACTTCCCTGTAATTCATTTATCAGTAGGGTTTTTTTTACAAGGTTCCAGAATAGGTATGAAATAGTGTGTGTTATAGTGTGCTATATAACAAGCAAATACCATTGTTCCCAATAATTTCAAATACAACTATTTGGTTTCCTACCAAAATTGGTTTAGAAAGCATAATCATTCACATATTTTGACTGACCTATCCACTTTTAAATCAATCAGTTCAATCTTCTGGATTTCAGGACACTAACAAGGCATCTAGACATTCATAGCAGAAAAGAAAGTGCTCATTGCTAGACACGAGTGCTCAGGTAGCAAATGCCTTATATGTCACATCATCTGCTGGAGACAGTGTCCAACCATAGCTCTGGGCTGCAGATTTAGTGATCCCAATTAATGTACAAGCTTTGTATTGTAACACAGAACTATGAAGATACTATGATAATTATCAGCTACCTGTGTGCAACCTTCAGTGAACAGTGTCTCAGTCATCTGCTGTCTCCCAGTATTTGAGCATTCCTGTAGGACTTTTCTCACCTTTCCCCTTCTTCCCTTCCCAGAAATGGTGATTTTCTACAATTGTTCTCTTCCCCTGAAATTGTGAAATTGTACAGTAAAGTATTCTGAATACAAGACACTACAAATTCACTACAACCTAAAAAAGACAAGTGAACTCACTATGTGAAGAACGATAATGATCGTGGGCCATACTGAAAAGTAAACTGCAAAATCAGCTTTTTCTTGGTTCATCATCATTTCCACATCCATGCGGAAACACCTGCTGAATTAAATAGACATAAAAGTACGTGCACACAGGATTGTTTGCAGTTTCTTGTAAAAAAACATTTGCAGTGCGTTCTAAAAAAGTGATGACCAAGGAATGAAGTACATTATTTTACAGGTAACTCTTTTTTATAGTAATTTAGATTTATTTTTTTAATTTAATTTTTATCTGTACTGCAGCTTGCCGTAAGATTGGGAATTTCTGTTAAGGAGAATCCTTAGCTTAGCATGTAGGATACCTCGACTATCTAAAATGGCCACAAAAATCACCCTTTTTCAGTAAGGGTTGTTACAAAGTCTTTGCAGTATTTCCACAGATCTTGAATTACAAGTATGTATTAGAGAAAAATAGTAAAAAAGAACATACATTTTCCTATACATGAATCATTCGATTGAAACAGATTTTTGTTCCATTTGTAAGATGCAAAGTTTAGCAGCAACCAGGAGGCTGAAAACTTGCACATTAAGAAGAAATTTAAAAAAACATATGTAATAGTACTAGCCAGTAATGCCTACTCTATCATGTCCCAATGACAGCAACCTTACTGCAGAGCTCCTCAACACAAACCAAACATTTCATTAACAAAAATGAAAAATCTCATATCCCATTTAATTTTACTACACTTACTGTTATTATTAACAATGCTTTATAATAAAGCCATTTCCTTTTGCTATAATTTTTCTAAAGAAGTGAATGATGCTTCTTTATGATACATTAGATACACATGCTGTATTTTTGTTGTCCATTATGTTAGTATTTTATTCTGAAATAACTCCCAAAGGCCTGCTATCAGTGGACAGCAGATGGAACTTTATTCTTTTTAGTCCAAAGTAATATATTTCTTGTTCATGTATTCATCACTCAGCTCTGATGTATGCTGACTACTTCTCAAGTTAGAAACATACCTACACAGAAACGGAACTGAATATACAATCTCTTTCTAGTAAAGATCTACTCTTCCAAGAGGTTCAAGGGAAGTCCTGAGACCATTCCTTCAGCACTGCTGAACACTGCCTGTGAGGATGTGAACTCAGTGACTATGAAGATGCTCTAGACTTTGAAGCTAAAATAGACCTTTATAATTAGTCAGAAGAAGAAAAAAGAGCAATCCATTACATGCATGAATAACCTAATATTAATTGCCAGCAATGAAACCAGCTTTTTCTTTTAATGCCTCAGTCTTCTACATGTTCTCCATAAAAAGCTGAATTTGTGGTACTTGCAGGCAACTGAAAGTCAGAAGAACCAATTAAGAGCAGTAGAACCAAAGGGACGCATTTTGACACAGGCAAGGACAAACAGTGAAAGAGTACACGCTTTGATCTGAATCTCAGCTGGAGTAAGAGGATACATATTATGACACCTCATTACAAAGCACTGAATCTGGTATTAAAGTTGCCAAGAGAAGGCAACTGGCTTCCATTCACCTTAATAAAAATGGGAGGATCACCATTGTGTCAGTTGGAGATTTTGGTTTATTTTCACATCTCTCTCTAGAATTAAATGAGATGATCCTGTGACATTAACAGAACATTCAAATAAATTTTAATTAATTTGGAAAAGTCCTATTTTGACTTCAGAACCTGCTTGTTTTTCTGCATTTTTCACTCATCACAGGAGTTTGTGGCAACTTGAGTTCCTCTGTGCTCTTTTATAGCATTGTGTGTAATGGCCTTGATTTTGAGTAGGGTTTCTGGAATGCCATTTTTAAAGTTTTAGATTTCCTTTCCAAGAACTCTTCTTAATACCGTTCTCTTCTCTCTATATATCCAGTTCTGTTTCCACGTGCACACAGGCCTTCCTGAAAGCCCTGTGTTTCAAAAGCCATATGAATATGGATGCTTTTCAAGTCATTTTCAGTTCACTAAGAATGAAAAAATTTCACAGCAAGTTTTACTGTTTCAGCTTGGGGCAGGCTGCTTTAAATTTCCAACACTGCTAAACTACAAGTAGGTTCTTGTGGTGGTTTGAACCTGAGTTGGTGGACAGTTGTTTAGACCAATAAAGCTTCTCGAAATTTACATATTTAAAACGTGTGGAGATGTGAGAACTTCCCTTTTGTGTTTGAGCCTCTCGCGAAGAGGGGGGAAAAATGGGCCCTGGGCTCCGCCTCTTGGAGCAGCCCCAGGCCTCTCCTCCCCTGGCACCAGGGCATGGGCCCCGGGTAGCTGCAGGAGAACCCCCTCAGAGCCGCGGGCAGCTAAGAAACAACCATTAAGCTGCTGCATAACCGAGACCACCCGGCGCGGCTTCTAAGGACTGGCGGGCTCCCCTTCCCCTCCGTGCAGCCCCAGCGCAGACCCGGCGGGAGCCAGTAAAGCTTTTTGCAGCCAACACAGCGTATACTGAACTAGAAAAAAAAACCACCAAGCAGCCAGCCGCATAAAGGGAAAGAAGCTTTTTTCTCCAACATAAAGCCCGAAGAAAATCATGGCGACTTCAAGGTCAGAAGGAAAGAGAAAGTAAGTCACGGGAGACGGAGCTGAAGATGGTGACGGGAAAAGAGGGCGGAGCTGTGCCCAGCGCGAAGCTTCNCTCATGCTGGCAGTTGTGGGAAGACTGCAAGATTCACAGGAGAGATGTTTTTCACGGCAGCAGAATTCTGGGTGGGTTTGTTGCATTTTGGGCAGTTTGGAAACCACGTGAAGCAAAAGAAACCTTTTTCCTTCAATATTAGAGAGATTTATAAGAACTGTAATACTGACCAAAATCATAGTTTGTCACCCTTCGTGCGAGTTGGGTAAAAAGGGGACATGCTGGAAGAAAAGGGGGTTTTGCTTTAATTCTTTATTATTTCTTTTTAGTTTTAATTCTGTTGTAATAAACTTCTTCATATTCTTTAAAGTTTGGAGCCTGCTTTGCATTTCTCCTAATTCTTATCTCACAGAGGTAAAAGATGCGGACAAAACCGCTACACTTGACTGATGTTTCTGCCTGGTTTCGAACTGAACCCGCTACAGTTTTCCACCCCTTTAGTGAGGAAAGCCAGAAGCAAAAAGAGAAGAAAGAGACATAAAGGAGAAAAAGATGCTTGCAGCTAAATTTTACCTCTTGTTGCTTTCAAGCCACTCAGCATAATTTCACCAAGGTTTTCAGTGGGTGACAGGTAGCTGGTATTACTCACAGCTCACTACATGGCCAAAAAAGCAGGGGGAGGGCTGAAAGCCACAGAACTGTAGCACTAAGAAAGGTTAATAACCTGATAACCTTTCAGAAACAAAAAACAGCTCTAAATTTTTAATACCTTTGTTGCAACTTAAGACAGTTTGCCAATTCTACAGAATGAGACACATCACTGAACACATGCCTCTTCATCTGTTCTAGTAAACTGGAAGAGTTTCTCCCTAAAGGTGTATCTACTCCCTAATAACTACTGTTCCTCCATGGTGGTTCAGCCATTTTGGATTATAAAAACATTATGGAATATTTCAATTCTCCATACAGTTTCTATACATGATTTAGCTATTCTAATATATTTTAACAGATGAACTTACTCAATAGCTGAACTTTCTGGTTCTGTCTCATTTATGAAACATAAGGGGACATAAGTCCACAAGGGTGAACTGTACTTAATGGCTAGTCTAGGGAGACAAAGCATTCTTAAACAAATAATACTAATTCCAAGCATTCAAATACAAAAGATAAGCCCACAATCTTGCCATTGGCTTTAAAGTCTTGAAAGGAAGAAGGGAAAAGGATTTGTTGTCTTCGTTTCATGCTACCGAGGTGCACTTGTCAATCATTTCTTTCTAACTTACAAAAGCCAGTAACCACTTTAAAAAATAGTAATAGTAATAATAGTAGTAACAACAACAACAACAACAAACTAAGCTTAAATTCTGAATTATCAGGTGAACCCAGGAGTTTAATTGTAATTTTTTAAGAAAGAATACCAAAATGGAGTGGGGGATGAGTATTCTTGGTAAATCAAGGAAACTGTCATAAAATTTAGGGTAGTTAAAACGTTACATTGCTTGATTTTTTAATAAGGAGATATATTCATGTATGTTATGGCATACTAACTTTATGTGGCTTTTAAAGACATCGTCTCATAAATAGATATCAAAACACTTCCTGAAAATAATCAGAATCAGTACAGCTACTTTACACATGGAAAACTGGGACAGATGGAAGAACTGGGACACAAAGGACTGAAACCACCAGACAAAGGAAGCAGCCAGCAAAACCCTTGTATTGACCTTATAGCTCAAAAATCCAACAGAAGTATTCCTTACCCAACAATATCCCAAAAGAGGCATTTCTACATTTACACATTTTACTCGTAGACAACAAAATGTCCAAGCTGAACAAAATGCAGCTTATTAACTTATATGTAGTATCGTGCAATTTTCTCATCCTTTATTTCTAAAAATCTTGTTTCTATGCTTAGCATAACGACCTGATAAGAACCATTTCCAGCGAGCTTCAGATCTAAATATAAATACTTGTTCATATTGTTTTTCTGAGTATGTAAAGCTTTCAGGTCTTAAATTAGAGTGAAAACACACCAAATAAATTCTAATTGCTTTGACTCTCTGTCTTTGACGCCCAAAAAATTAAGTAAAGGCAAAGCATAAAAAGAGAAAAGAAGAAAGGATCATTTCAAGGTAATATCACTGTCTTTGCCCTAAGCATGGAAAAAAAATCAAGGGGTGGCATATCATTAAACATAGTTTACCAAGTAGAACACTTTTGTCACTATTTAGTGTAAATATTTGGCAATCAGCTCCTAAATTTTATTATTTGATCCTGGGAAGACTTATGTGCAAACTTAAATTTACTCCAATGCTTAAAGTTTATTGTGTGCATAAATCTTCAGGATCACATCTGAGTCATCAATTTAATCCTTGTGATATAAAGCCGTGTGTCACCATATAAAGTAATGTATCACTCATTACTTTTGGAATAGGAACTTTGTCTGGGAAGCTCACTCTGACTACATGGGCTAACAAGGCAACATTTCCAAAACTGCACAAGAACACTTCACATGGGAAAAGCTGGACACGAAAATAATCAGAATTTTCAGAATTACAGCTCATGTTTACAAATCTCAGAGATTTTAAAATATAAGATCATTTGGCTGATTATTTACAGATTACAACTCTTGCCTAGTTTTGACCTCTCACATATGACAAGCTATTAAGTTCTGAAAATGAAAAAAATTCAAAAGGAAGCATGGCCCTATAAAATAAAGCATAAAAATCAGCTTATACTTGCAAAGGCTCTGAACTGGAAAAAGGCTATATTCACAAACTGCTTCCGTTCATTATGGAGCATGTTTCTAATTTCCTACTGCTGACTCACAGCAATTAAGCCAGAAAACATAGTCAAGATAGGAAGACAGGCAATTCACTATTGGCAGATAAGCTTATTCACAGTGAGAATTTGGCTCTCAGGACAAGAAATGAGGTGTCACGAAATCCTAGAAAAGCAAAGTTTTTCTGTGCTTCAATTTAAAAATTAGAGCAAATGGAAAGAGATATATGGAATAATTAGGCTGACAACACTGATTTTAGTTACAGCAGGCATAGCAAAAACAGGCCGCTGAAAACAGAAGGTATATAAAGCACTGAGTTTCTTTACATCCTGAATATTACTTTAGTGATGGAATAAGCTGTCACCTACATCAAAGAAAACGTTTGGGTAAAAAATGCATTGTTCCGACAATATTAAGCACCTCATGCAAACAAACAAATAAACAAAACAAATGTAAGGTTACAGAGGTGCAAAGAACAAAAGAATCAGAGTCATAAATTGAGCTTTTGCATGCAATCTCATGAGCTAAGTATTCAGAGACAACAAGTTTTCAATAGCAGGGCAAATACGCATGCACAGAAGCTTGGTTAATACTCTACTATAGTAGTATCAGGCATATTTCAAATCTGTAAACTTCAATAATGAGTTTTTATTTCTTTTATTCATTTAAACCAGCTGTGAAACTAACTGTGCTCAGTACTGAATGAGAGTTCAGAGACGTTTCTGACAGTCGATTGCAGCCCCTCATACTAATGTTTGTGTGATACTACTTCACAGCTGGCTGTAGCACAAAAGAACTCCAAGATTCCAAAGGAACTGCTGGTAACCAGAGAGCTGGGATAAAACACTGGTACCATCTTCATCACACTCTCCTAAGCACAAGCATGGCAAGAATAAACAGCAGAAAGAGCTACTTCAGCTTTTTCAGCTATCTACCCAAAAGTAACTTGTTAACTTCTTTACCTGTATCTGCAAAGGAAGAGAGTGGATGATCTTTAAGGTTCATTCCAACCCCTTAACATTCTACGATTCTGCATTTTAATATCTTCTCATTTGAATCCAGTTGTATGCACTTTTCATAGGCAAATGTCTTTTAAACTGTGAGAGGGGAAACCTTGCTTAATTTGCTTCATACAGCTAATTCTTCAAAAGTCACTTTGTCTTCTATTTCCAGAGCTGGCTTTTTCAAAAAAGGTTTTGTTGTCAATGAAGGGCATTTCACAAAGGAGGAAATGCCCTGCACATTACTATTATTTCAGATCACCAGCAGTACAGCATATATGATGTTTTAAGATCAACATGTTGAAGAACGCTAGGGTTAGATTATGTTACAACGGTCCTTGCAAGACCTGCTGCTGCAATCATCATTAAAGCATAAAGTGCAAACTACTGGTCTGGGCAAGCCTTCCAGCACAGATGGGCTGCCCCTGAAGGCAGGGATTTTCAGGTAGCTGAAGCAAGATAAAATTATTTTCCACTTTGCCCCTGAGCATTTAGAACCAAACAAATAAAAATCAATCTTTGATTGGAAGTGAAGTGAAGAAAGAAATACTCGGTGCTAGCAGAAACACAGGACAGGAACAAACACTGTGCCTAGTTTTCAAAGTAAAAGTAGGTGTCTGAAAAAAGATACATAAAATTTACATAACTACATATATAAGTCTAGACAAATATTTCTACAATCAAATGCAGAAAGGGTTATAAATTTTTTTCTTGAAAATTATGTTATTGTCCTTCACCATCTTAGTGCCATTTAAAAGCTGAACTACATAGCAACATTATTTAGAACTTGCAGACTACTTCTCACTCTCAGGGTCAAATGCTTATCTACAACCACAAGACTTTAATCAGCACCATTGCTCTTTAAGAATAAATATCTTAGACCATGGATTATCTTTCATAAGATGAAGAAAACCTAAGGGTGGAAAATTCCATCTCTCCTGCATTCTATAAAAGCATTTCTATCTCCATCCTTTGAGTATTATTTTTTCTCTTCTACTTTTCATGTTGTCATTGACCAATAAACAAACTTATTCTAAGTTTATAAACATCTACACTTAACACTCCTTTTCATTGTCACAAACCTTATAGTACTTCATTTTTAAGGGAAACAATAATATATTCTATTTTACATGAGCACTCTCCAGTGATTTTCAGTATCAGGGGTCCTCAGAACACCAGACAGGAAATCACAGAGACAACTGAAGACTGAGATGCTAACGTCCACAAAAAAAATTATATATTCTGATTTCTTCTAGAAGAGGGGTGTACAGAGTCACAACTAAGGGTCAAAAATATCCTATTGCTCCAAACACGTCAAGCATTTGTAAATTCAATAATGGTTAACAGAAGAAAAGCATACTGGCTCAAAATTATGAAGTTAAACCTAACCCAATTATCAACACCTGAATTTTGATACTGGGAAAGTGTTCTACGTGAAGTATTCATGAAGGAGAGAAAAAAAAAATCCTGCAGATAAATTATGAATTATTTTCTCAGCTCTTTTTCAGGACACCAAGTGATGTTCTTTGGTGTCTCCAAGTTTCCCCTACTTTACACATAAAACATTATCATATTTTAAAATTTAATGATCAAGTCACAAAGATATTACAAAGGATCTGTGAATAATAGTTACTTCAAAAGTATTTTAGATAGATAAAGTTTAATGTTGACTTTAAAATGAATAGTTTTATCATTTGCCAACAAAATTGTCTACCTTTTCCTGGTCCAGTTTCTTTTGGGCAAGATGTATTAAATTCTAGGGAAAACACATAGTTTGCAAAATTATTTCCCAAAGTGTATCCAGACATCTATTTTCAGGCCTCATGCTTTGATGCACCAGCATCTACATTTCAAATATTAACAGCCAAGTATTTTTGCACCTTTATATACAAGCAGAGGAAGTACCACTATGGGATCATCAGAATTCATACACCTTTCTGGGCATTTGCTCTTTGACACTGATCTTACCTATTCTTCATGACTCCCTCTGTTGTAGCATAAGCCTTAAGGCCATGTGTACTTCATTTTCCTAGAGGACACCTTTTGCCAGCAGATCTTAATTTTGATACTTCCAAACTCTGTTTCTTATAAATGGTTATACAGCTCATTTTGTATTGCAACATCATAATTACGTTCATATCACCTCCTAAAAACATTTCAGACCTGTTAAAAAATTACTTTTATTCAGACGAAGTTTTAATTTTGAGAGCATGAACTTAGCCCCAGCTGAAATCAAGTTAACACTATGGAAGACCACGTCATTATCTTAAAATAGATTGTGCTGGTTTTGGCTGGGGTAGAGTTAATTTTCTTAACAGTGGCTTGTGTGGGGCTGTGTTTGGGATTTGTGCTGAACACAGGGTTGATAATATCAAGAGGTTTTGTTCTTGCTGAGCAGGGCTTACACAGAGCCAAGGCCTTTTCTGCTTTTCATATGGCCACACTGGGGAGGGGACTGGGGGTACGTGGGAGGATGGGAGGAGACACAGCCAGGACAGGTGACCAAAACCGACCAAAGGGATGTCCCAGACCATGTAACATCACACTCACTGTATAAAGTGGGGGGAAGGAGGAGGAAGGGGGAATGTTAGGAGTGATAGCATTTGTCTTCTCAAGTTACCATTATGCGTGAGGAAGCCCTTCTCTTCTGGAGATGGCTTGAAATTACAAGTGAAGAAGGTCTTATGCAAAATGTGATCTAAATGCAACAATATCATAGCTCCAAAGACATCCATTTTCACTTGGAAACCTTTCTTTCAATTCATTAAAATTGTATCTGTGTACTACCTAAAAAACAAATTATTGGGGTGTGGTTGAAAAATTGCTTCTAGATAAATATTTTAGATATTAATAATATATTATGACTTTTGTTTAGGTTTGTACATTGTGCTATGCATTATTATTTCTTAATTATGTTTTGTCACCAGCAAGTAATTAATTTTCCTCATTCTTTTCTACTTGAAAGACTTCAAGAACCTTTAGGCATTCTGTGGAGGCTTTGAACTTTAGATTTCCTTTGTACTTTCTATTTCTCTCCCTGTTCTGCTGGTTCACACCTACATTTTGAAAAATATAGCAAAAAACGTCACAAGTGAAAAAGAGAGCCATAGCAGCACTAAAACAATACAGTATTGGAGTAAATAGAATGAAAAGTAAATCTTTATAAACATAGTTTATGAAGGCAGAAGAAACTCTTGCTGAAGCAGTTTACTAAATTGGTTTTTAGTGACACTGTTATCACTAGAACTTGCATTTCAAATCTGAATCTACTATAGAATTGAACAGCCTTGGTATTCAAGTTTTCTAAACTATCAGTTAAATTAATTTTTGAGTCATCTAAGCCCTGATGTTTTTCAAATTTCCCCTGGCTATCTCAAACTTTCCATAAAAGAACCTTTTTATTTATTATAGACCTCTTGGAAACAGAAACCATTAGCTATTCCCAACTAGGACTGTCATTTCTTATATAAATAAGTAAAATCAGCCAAGTACCTTGAATTTAGCCTTCTAAAAGGAAAAGGCCACTGAGTTTATTTCAGAGCATTTCCAAACAGTCATAAATAAACAATTCCCAGGTGGAATAATAAGCTTTCTGTAGCAACAATACAACAAAGTATGTGCAATGCCTTCCCAAAGTATTGTTATTTAGGAACAGGGTGTAGTTTTGAAACACAAATGGCAACACTTGACATGTGCATAATTTATTATAAGGATCACTGTGATATATTTGTGTACTACCTTAGGTGTATTTTGTATATTGTTTAATTCTGTAGTGTTACTTTTCATGCAGAACATGTGTCCAGCTACAGCAATGACCTACTGGTGTTGTTAGCTAAGCATCTAAAAAAAGTAGTGTCATTAATATTAACAACATTAAATTTTTTTCATTAATTTATAAAAATACCGTAAAATTTCAAGAATTACAAGAGGCAATTAGTAAGCAGCAAATTTATCTATTGTAAACAGTCTCTCTCTTCAGTGCCAGAAATGCCATAATTGCAAAGAAATGACATATGGTCATAAAACCAGACAGGCTGATAGCCAGCAACTGGGTAAGTGAATAGCAAAAAGGACAAAGTTATAAAAACCTAAGTCAGCACTTGCCATGTCAGGCTATCCGTTTGGTTTCTAAAGAGATACAATGACTAAAGAAAGAAAGCTTAAGAAAAATCTTGATATTGACAAACGCAAAGAAAGAGGCAATAGCAATACTGGTTATGTTGGACTTGTTGATTTTCTCTCTGAAAAAGACACCAGACTCTTACATAGTCATGGAAATGAAAGCAGGAGGCAGAAAAATTTATGTATGCATAAAAGGCCACTAAAATTCTATGGGGTATAAATATCCAGGTAAGATGCCATTACTGCATATGCAAAATACTGTTTCTGGCCCATGAAGAAATTCTATCACACACAGCTCCTCCCTGTGAAGTTTTGTCCATACTACTAAGCACCAGAACTTAGAGGAGCTTGTTTACGTCTGGCTTCTTCACCAAGACATGTCCTACTCCACAAATACAGCTCTGGGGCTCTGATAAGAAGGGTGTAATCCTGCAGAAGAATGAGCAGAACCAGCAGGAGTGTGGCACTGCTCCTTGGACAAGGAAGCAGCAGTCCCAAGAACACGCAGCAAGAACTCATAGCATAAAGAGCTGCTCCAGTCACTGAAATAGAGTGCTTGGAAATTGGATCAGCACACCTGAGATGCACTGAGCAACTCAATATAAGTGCTTCTACGTCATGGAATTTGATTTCAGAATTCTCTGAATTCAAGAATAATTTTGAAACAAGAGAGATTGTTCCCAAAACAAAACATGCTGTTCTTCCAACTGGCCATGTTTGCCATTATAGGCACTTATTGCGCCTGATGTATGGAAGAACAAGATATAAGATGAAATCATAGCCAGTTTTCTGTCTAGACATTTCTGTCTACATCCTCTGTCATTGACTGGATATTTCAGTTCCACAAATTCAGCAAACTGATAACGGTACTGCTGCCTCCACTGCAGAGCTCCTAGGAATCTCTGAATGCTGCAACACTGGCCATTCCTTCAACCACATGTTGTGGGTCTGCACTTCCTCTGCGGAGTACTTCAATCACCATCCTTGTGATATGCCACTGCAAAATGCTGCTGGATTTTGCCATTCCCCCTGTAGCAAGTCTGGACATTCACTTCCCTCCTTGGCCAATCAAGCCCTGGAAATGACCACCACATAGCCACCACCAGAACATGTTCTTCCTGAATATTAAGAGAAAAAAACTGTTTGAAAAATTATTTGGAAGAAAAAATCATGTCACTATATTCTTGAAGAGATGGCTGTTGAGCAACATTAGCCATGTTACAGCATACCCCAAAAATTCTGCATTTCAAAACATATCCAGGAGAAAGTGTTAAATGAGTGAATCACTCAACCAATTACACTGTGTGACATGTGAGATGCTATCCAAGAAGCTGTTGTTTCGAATCCGTATTGATTCCTCTGTGTTTTTCAAAGAAGAACACCCAGACTGTGGCAGACTCGAAATGAGTCAAGATCACAAACAACTACTGCAGCAGTTTCTGCTCTTTGTCTGGTGTGACTAATGAGTTACCAGGTCCTGTCATATCCAGCAACAGACCGTCATTTCTAATGAATTTGAGGACTTTGCTAGGAATCGCACTCATTTAAGCTAACAGCATCAAACGATCAGGCTGAATAAATGATGTAGACAGTTAAAAGTGCCTCACAAAGAACGGCCAAGGGAGACCAGCCAACAATACTTGTCAGATCCCTCACTTGTAGCAGGTCACATCCACAGCTGGGCAAAGACAATCTCTCAGCAGCAGTACTAGAACACAGACTGCACCCATGTCTCTGCTGAATGTGTGGGATTTTATTCCACCACCAAGCAGCCCCGATTCACAGCCCAACTCTCCTTACTCTTGTTACTCAAGAAAGACACAGCGCTGCTGTGCTTGCAGTACAGGGGGACTTGCAGTCTCCCAGAAAACTTGCCCAGTTGAGGGAGGTAGATGTACTGCAGATATGTGCTACATGCGCATGTTGTAGGGATGGGTATTGCAAATAAGAAGGAATGTGTATGTACAAGAGAGACTACAATTTTGGGGAATAGAATGAAAGTTTACACAGCTTGGAGAGAGATAATACAAATACAGATGAAAGAGTAAAATCTGGATCTAAAGATTGTCCCAGAAACCTCATAGATAGACCAGGCAGTAGAGGCAGGAAATGGGAAGTTATACAGACCTGGTATGTATATTTTTTCATGCTGTGAGTAATTGACAATTGCAGTGGTGGTGGAGAGCATGGAATTACCCTGTGTAGATGTTTGAGCCTCACTGCATGTGGGTTAATCATCAAGCTGCTCTAGCGAAACAGCTCTATGGATCTGCTGCGGAGACACTCTGTCATCCTTGGGCAAGGTCCTGGCAAAGAGGGACAGGCCAGAGATGGGGAGGTTATATTCTCACTACTGCAGGAAACCTATCAGCATGCGCACTGCAAGTTTCAAAGAACCTGGAAGTACAGGGCAAGAATTTTAGGAGACTCTATTTCTTCACATAATTTGTTTTAGAGGCATGAAAGACTGTCCAGATGATTTGTAGCCTTCTTCTGTATTTGTGTCGAGTATGGGAATACTTAGGGCAAGGATGGAGAGAATGTTGTCTCTTGCTAGTTCCATACACTTTTCTTTCAGTAAGGGGCCTCTGCCAAACATGCACTGGTGAAAAATACAGTTTTCAGTCCCATATAGTTTTAGAGCCAGGAGGGATGAGCAGAGTTGAATGCATCCCACTTAACCAGCTGTTGGCAGGCAGAGGATTGTATCCAAGTAGACAGAAACAACAATCACAAATGAAGTCATCTGTGCAGAACCTTGTAGCAGGCTTGAGGAGTTGCAACTAAAGGTGAAGATACGAGTAAAGCGAGTGAGTACAAGAAATAAGGAACAAAAGTCATTGTTTGGAAGGCTTGCCATTAAAGGTAGCTTTTGGTAAAATTTGTATCTCCATTAATCTTATCTGGGCTTCTTCTAAAGACTGGGAAAATGGTTCAGAGTCCTTAGAGCTCTTAGTCCAACCCTGCCTTGTCCCTCCTCTTTCTTTGTCCCGTTTCTCCTATTCCTATTAGCTTGGTCATGTTTTGTACTCTTCTGGTGACATCTTCATGCTGTGGAGCTCACCAGTCTGCTAGGGCAGTGTCCGTAAGGTAAAGCTGATCAGTGAGAACACAGTCCAATCCTCACTACATAACCGCTGAGACAGAGAGCTGCACCCTTGCTTTCCATGTGTTTTGTGCCCACTTTACAGGATTGTAGCTGCTTGTGCATTTTGGTGCTCTTAAAGGATGAGGTATTAGTCAAGATGGATGGCTAGGTCTCTCAAGTCCATCTTGTGTACAGTGAAATTAGCCTGTCTGGTCTGGTCTGAAGTAGCTGAATAATGATCAAATGTAGGACAGCTTGCATGGAGTTTAACTGTGTCTTAGACATCTAATTTTCCATCTTACAACATAGAGACATATACAGGAAACAGGAAGTTGCAAATACTCATGCTGGATGGGTACTGTTGAGGACAGTGCTTGGAAATCGATCTTAATAGGAGAGAAGAGCACAGAAAGGTGCAAAACATGTCAAAACAATTTTTACCAACAACACATGGGAATGGAAAGGCTGAACCTAGAAGAGTAGTCACTAATGCTGACAGACTGTAAATAGGTACGGAAGAGAAAAGGCAGATTAAACAAATGGGCATAGATAAAAAGCAGCTGGTTGTGCCTGGGAAGGATGATGATTCAACAATTCAGTGCTACTCAGCAAGAGACAATCTTTGTGAACGCACAGCTAAAGTGAACTTATTATTTATACTAAAGCTGCTTGAAACAAGTGTGAAAATAGGTCACAACTGCAACAGTCTAAAGTAGATGGGAAAAATGAGCAGAGCATGTTCTGCTGTGAAGCAAAGAGTCAGAAGTCTAAAATCTTGAGTAGTTGTATGAGTGAGAATTACCAGGGAAGTGCTCTTAGAACAGAAGTATCTGTATCTTCACTCAATTCTCCTTTTTATATATAGTAATTTGCTAAAAATTGCAATGGAAATGTCTAGGAAATAGAAGACAAATAGCTCATTATAAGGGCAGAAACTTTACTGGTGGTTGTGTGCTGTTAATGAGGAATCCTGAAAACTGAAGATTTAAATATGAAACACCTACTTATCTTTATTGCCATATGTTTCAAAAACAAATCCTACCTATGGTGCTATTAGCAACGTCAAAGCTTTTGAAATTTTTCTGGAAGTATTACATTTTCCATTTGGCTCAAAGACACAGAGGAAGGCTTTTCAAAGCCTTTGGGAATATATCACAAGCACAGTTACACATATTAGTAAGAAAATGCCCTGGCCTTGTAACAAAACGACCAGCTTGCATATTATAGCCAATTCCAGAGGGACATACGCAGGTGGGTTGAAGTACAGGTGGACTAATAAGCAAAAATACTGATACCAGCTCATTTCCATTTCACCAGGAGCTTGATATTACATATTAGACGAAAAAGTTGGAAATCTTTCAAAGAAAAATGTGCTTGGTATTTCAAAAGCAGCTATCATTTTAGCATATTGTATGGAACTAAAGGCCAGAGGAAAAGATTACATTTCAAAATGTTCACTCTTCTTTTTTTTTTTTTCCTTGCTCAGCTACTCCCTGGCAGAAACAGTGAAAATGTAGATTTTAACCTTTCAGATATGTACTTCACATGATTTCACTGATTGTAATACTACACTTTCATATTTCTCTGTGAGGCAGTTGACGGTATTGAGGAAACAAATGGCATCGTACGATTACAGATATCATGTCTTTGATTGACCAAGAATTCAATTATAGACATTTCACAGAAAGAGTATGAACGATTCCAAAGCTTTAACCTAGTAGGCAAAGTCATCCTGCGCATTCTTTTGACACACTTTCCATCATGAAAGTAATCAAAAGCTTTTTACATGAAGTTGGTTAGATCTCACATGCTGGACTATAACTCAAACATAAATGGCCATGCTAAGCATTTGAAATGTTGGCCTTAGAAAAAAGATAGTTCAAAACCAATATATTATTAGTAAATTTCATTTAACAGCAACATAAGTACTCGTCATAAGCAGTTTTCCATTAGACTACTCCCAAATGACTGTGGCCATTATAACCTATAAATAGAAAGCCAACTCACAAGACACAGACTGGATTTGGTTGAGAATCAATTGGTCTGACAGTGCCAACGATGCCTTCTGTTAGAAATAAATACAGTTCACAGCCAAAAATTACATATTTGAACGTAGGTGTACAACTGGCACTCCAAAATGCACGGCATGTTATGGTGAAGCACTGAAAACGAATGATGAGAATTTTAAAATTCTGAATATAGATGTGGAAATATCATAAAGTGGGACTTCACTTGTTGTGAAAAAGAGCTGAAATAAAACCATATGAAATTTAAATCTCACACTACTTCCTATTTATTCCACAGTGCATCTACTCCACTCTGTCCACAAAGTTCTGAAGTGGACAGTCATGAATTTTGTGCAGAAGAACTACATTGCAGGAATGCTTTAAATTCACTGTGTACCAAAAGCCCAAGACAAACAAAACGTCTAAGTAAATAGTAGTAGGAATGTCTTTTTGAGTCTAGAAGAGATAATGAATTCTATTACTAAAACACAGCAGCAAGCCTGATTTTGAAGTCACATGTAAGTTACAACTTTGAAATTAGAATTTTTTATTTTATTCCTACTTTTAATATCGTTTCCTAGCAAATTGGTACATAAAAAATGTAAAGAGAAAACAGCAGGCACCCATCAGGTCCTCATTATACACTCTTAGACTCTGAAGGGGTTGGATAACCTGGATAACTCAAGCTCACGCATAACACAAGACAAATGTAAAACTTGGTCATAAGAACACACTGCAAGGGTGCAGTGGGGAAAGGGCAGTGTTGCTGATGAGTGTGGAGCAGGGAAATCCCCCAGCTGGCACCCGGCAAGCAGTCAAGAACATACTGTGCACTCAGCCTGGGCATGCCTGCACTTCTCCTGAAATGAAATAAGCTCATGCAGAGTCGGCTCCGGTGTCTCTGCATCAATGGCACACTGAACCCTGAGTCTGAAAGATTTATCCTTGGATAATCAAGAGCTGACTGTATCTGGATGAGCTGAGCCCATTTACTAAACACGTCACCTGTAACAGTGGCTACAACAAGCAAAGGGAAGTTTTTCCTTGCCATATGCTGTTTACTGAATGAGGTTCACATGCTCGAAATCTTCAGTGTGTTAGCTGCTTATTCAGCTACGATAACACTTCTCATAGTGATTTTACCCAGTATTATGGACATTGCTTTAGCCTGTCATTTTGCTACTGTTAGTTTTCGATTTTTTACATAAGCTCAGAATGGAGAACTAGTTTGCACTGAAAAAACTAAAAGTATTTTTCTTCTTTCCTTTTCTTTCTATTTCAAACACTTAAATTTATTCATGTAATTCCTCATCTGCGTTTTGATTCTGCAAAGAAGTACAGTTTCCAGCTTCTCACATGCTTAGTGTAGCCCTTAAAAATGCCTTGCAGATTTGTATTTTATTCCCTGATTGCATTATTACACTTTATTTAAAGGAAATGGTAATCCCACACATTCTGCAGATGATATGAGCACTAAATATATTTATAGTGCATTAAAATCTTCAACTGTGAGGGACTAAACAAGTCTGAAAATATTATTACTAGTACTCACCAAGAGAAATAAGACACTGCTGGTTTTTACCTTCTCACACCATTGCACTGCCATTGTCTCTGGTGACAGACACTGCTGTCAGCCTATCTGTTTAGCTTCAGTCAAAGGATCTAGAAGCATTTTTACTACAAACTTTGGGAGCCACTATGAAACACACAATATGACTGAAGACTGCTGCTGAAGTTTCTGCCAATTTGACTAAATATTCTTTTAATGTTGTTTTTATTTACTCCTGGGAAATGTAGAATTCTGACAGACTACAACCTAGAGTGCTCATTTCACTCTAACACATACTAATTTTATAACTTCCCCTTCAAACTACTAATGTTTAAAAAATAATATAATTAGTACCATTCTTTAACCCGCCAAAAAAGCATACTTGCTTTTAAAACACTCAAATGTTCAAGAATTCTATGCAGCTAATTTTCCTGAATCACTACATTAAAGTAACATTCAGTACATTCAGTAACAACAATATCCAAAAGGCAACAGGTTACTGTGTAAAAATTTAAAAATATATTTTCAATCCAGGACAATTTAGGGCCAAATATATAATGTAAAATCATTTTAACCCTAACGTATGTAGTTGTACAGCTACCATAGTTAAAAGCACAGTTAAAAACATAATTAGACCAATAATTTTGTACAAAGAAATATGCTGCTGTTTATCTCTGTGGGAGATAACCCTGGCCTTTAACTTGAAATAACTCTGCAAGTTACCTTCCTGATAAACAATCCAATATTAATATCACAGCTGGGAGCAGTTCTCTGAACACTCACAGCAGGTATCAAATTTGTTGCTTAATTTTTGTCGGAATTGTAGCATCCCTTTCTAATGGATATCTTTAGCATCAGGTAAGAGGAACAAGTAGAGTTCAAGATATAATTAAAGTAATTTCATATTAAGATGAGGGACAAAATAATCCACAGAGCAGAAAATATTAAATCATGAAAATCATGAATGTAACAAATTATTCAAGCCACATTTTAATGGTATGATTAAAGATTCTTAGTTACCAGTAATAGAAAAATAAGCATATAAAAATTGAAAAAACCTAAATACCTGGGGAAACCCTTCTGTCTGTGTTCAGGTTATATTAAGATTCCAAGTCAAACTGCATGATTTATTATGGTGTCATAGATAAACTTTTAGGAGGGCCTCTTTTGATAGGACAAGGGGTAATTGTTTTACACTGAAGAAGGGTCAAATTAGATCACAGATAAGAGACAGTTTTTTTACAATGAGGGTGGTGAAACACTGGAACAGGTTACTCAGAGAGGTGGTGGATGCTCAGTCCCCTGGAAACATTCAAGGTCAGGTTGGACAGGCTCTGAGCAACCTGATTTGGTTGAAGATGTCCCTGCTAATTGCAGGTGGGTTGGAGTAGATGTCCTTTAAAAGATCCTGTCCAACCCAAACTAGCCTATGATTCTATAATCCACTTTTTTTTTTTTTTTTAAAAAAAGAGATGTCTATTAAAAAAAGTATCAGTAACAATATTAAGCACTTTCTAGATTCTTAGAACACAAAAACCAGTTTTGACTAGAAAAGGGCAAAAGCCTAACACAGCTGTTTCTTCCACTTCGAACACCACTAATCCCAACATAACCATTCCACATCTTTTAGTACGCACAAAGACAAGAGGCTTTCTTTTTGACAAAAAACACATTATTTGGTAACAAACTAAAAATCAAATATAACACAAATGCATAGTAGGCCACTGTGCTCAGTTATGAGATTATTCCAAATTTTACAACCAAGGAATTATCTTGAAAAAAAACCCCAATAAACTACACTTATCATAAGATTTCCATAACTAACATAATTGTCAATTAGGAAGCTGTGATAAATGACAGTAAGTGTTCTGCTGTTCCTTATTCTCAGCTTAATCTTACCCACAGTTCATTCTGGCATTCATCATGGCTTCTCGTTAACCTTCTGTTAACGCTTGAGATACAAGTTCAGGGGTTTGGTCTAATGAAAAAAAAATCAAATTAGAAAACTATGTTTCCTGAGGAAAAACAAAACTGCAGTCAAAATTTGAAAAATATTTGTTTTGTGTTTGATGTTTATGATAATCACATTGTAAGGAATTTTCTTTTACAGTATTTAGTTGTTTGGTTTTTTGTTTGGTTTTTTTTTAAGTGTCTTTTACATTGTTCCTATAGTAGCTTTGGCAATTTCAAAGAGCAAGGAGATTTTATAGCTACAGAGTGCTCAGCAGTTTATGCACAAGAACAGTCAAAAAGAAACTTCTGTAATCCCACAGTCAGCAGCTCTTATCTACATTTCATTTTAATTCTATATAAAATAAAATGAGATTAATGAGAATGTCAGCTGTCCCACCTGTCAGTGTTATTTGTTGACAGAATAAACACAACACTGAAAGTAGAGCCTGTGCATTATAACACACTGATGTTTTGCTGCACAACCAAAAAACACTAGACAATGATTTTCTGTTGCCTTTCACAGAATCCTTCCTCCCAAATTTCTTTTGTAATCTTAGGTGTCGAGATCAGATATATATATGCATACACGCACACACACACACATATTTATATATATGATGTCCAAAAGTAATTCTTAAATGCATTCCCCAACACTAAACCTGTATTTTTTTAACAAATACAGGGTCACATTCTTATAAAAAGAATGCAAAAAATCCCCAGTGAAGACTGTCAAAACATTTCCACAGTATGACAAACAGTGGATCTAAAGCAACATGAAAAAGTATCTGGACTACCCCACTCGAGTAGCCACTAAAACCACATGTTAAAAAAATAGTTTATAGAAAGGGAAGTGGGGGGTCCTGCACATGGGTCACAGCAACCCCCTGCAGTGCTACAGGCTGGGGCAGAGTGGCTGGAAAGCTGCTTGTCAGGAAAGGACCTGGGCTGCTGGTTGACAGCAGCTGAACATGCACAGCCAGCGTGTGCCCAGGTGAGCAAGAAGGCCAATGCCCTCCTGGCCTGTACCAGCAATAGTGTGGCCAGCAGGACCAGGGCAGTGATTGTCCCCCCTGTACTCAGCACTGGTGAGGTCACACCTCAAATCCTGTGTCCAGTTCTGAGCCCCTCACTACAAGGACACTGAGGTGCTACAGCGAGTCCAGAGAAGGGCAATGGAGCTGGTGAAGGGTCTGGAGCACGAGGTTTGTGAGGAAGCTGAGGGAGCTGGGGCTTTTTGTCCTGGAGAAAAGCAGGCTTTTTTTATCGCTCTCTACAACGACCTGAAAGGAGGTTGTAGTGGGGATTCCCAGGCAGCCAGTAACAGGATGAGAGGACATGGCCTTAAGATGAGCCAGGGGAGGTTCAGGTTGGACAAGATAAGAAATTTCTTCACAAAAAGGGTTGTTAAGGATTGGAATAGACTGCCCACGGACATTGTGGAGTCACCATCCCTGTAGGTGTTCAAGAAATGACTGGATGTGGCACTTAAGTGCCATGGTCTAGTTGACAAAGTGGTGCTCAGTTAAAGCCTGGATTCAAAGATCTTGGAGGTCTTTTACAACTTAAATGATGCTGTGATTCTTTGCATTTTATACTAAAAAAAAAAAAAGAGAGCAGCTTTGCATTTATTTTGGCCACACTGTCCTGTATCTGTAGGTTGTGAGGGCTGCAGCATGGTTGCAACATGGTAGTAAAAAGACACAGCAGCTTATAGACAAGAAGAAACACCCAGAAACAGAAGAGGTCAAGAAAAACCTTCCCAACAATAGAGGGTTCAGATAAGCCGATAACCTAGGACTAGAAGATCATGAAAGAATCAAAGTAGTGTGCAATGTAATTGAGTGAATGTAATACTCAATTCATTCAATATGTAATACTCATTCATTCAATATGTAATACTCAATTCAACTCAGTTCACTACCAAGTGAACTGATGGCTGCACTAATGTCAAGAAATTTCTCATCTGAAGAAAACAAGGCATGTGAAAGACATGACTATCTTAATTGGGTAAAATAATGTCTGCATGATTTGGCTGCATGATTTGGCCTTGTGAAAATAATGAATGTTATCCTAAAATGTGTAAAAGCCACAGCAGCAATAAAAACTCAATTAAACAATAAAAACTCATTAAATGTAATCTATACAATTCTCTCTTTCTTCAGAAAATGAACAGTAAAACAGAATCAGATGCAGAAAATAAATCTACTAGAGATCAGAGGAATCAAACAGTAGCACATGACAAAATCATACCTTGTGCATCCTAGCAAAACAAAACACATAAATATCTGATTGTTCTTTTAATGGAAGAAGACCTACGTAAACTGAAGCAGTAGCAGCACTTAAAAAGAATAAATTGACTCTGACTAAAGCAAAGGCTGGACGTTTTAAAGTGTTTTCTAACCAACAAAAGTAGTGATAGTGAACAAAGTGATAGTTCTTACATTCATGCAGATGTGCATTTAAATTGATATAGGATGATGTACATTTACTTACTAATGCAAAAGATTAGCTCTTTAGCATCTAGAACATCACTCCCACACTTGCATCCTACTTTCCTACAAGCCAACTAGTAAAGCTAGAAGTTGCACAGAGAGAACAGTAAAAGAAAAAGCTAAAGGTCTCTCAATGGGTTACTAGAGCAAATCTGTTATTTTATCTTTACCCTTGGTCTTAAGATACAGAATGTATTCCTAAAGGAGGATTGAGAGAGGAAATAATCCACCTCACCCAATTCTGTATGATAATTTATTGCTTTCCTATAAAAGGAGATGCAGGATTATATATAAAATTAAGATTCACTACTAACCTGCAGAAAGGAAGACCCATCCTGTGATAAGAGGAATATCTATCACTCCACTCCCACACAGCCACACTAGAAAGACCTGAGAATCTCTGATCTTTGCAGAGCACATTATAATGATATGATCAATTTTATTTTAGCTCACAAAAAGAAAATTATTACTGTATCCCATTACTTTACATACTCCTTACAGTAAAAAGTCAATCAGACTGAGACTGATTCCCTGGCAGACTTCACAGTCCTCCTCAGCAGCACCACTTAAGCAACCATGAATGAGTGGGTTCGTGGCTCACTGCTGTATTTGCAGGAATTGTACCAGCCCCAGAGGTATTACTTTACAGGTATTGCACTTCCAGAGAACAGAATAAGGAGCATCCTTACGTCACCAAATGGGCAACAAATATTAGCAATTTTGAAACACAACGATATACAACACCAAGAGTTAAGGAAAAGAAATAGGTTTTTAAACCTCACATATTATGCTATGTTTTTCATAAGAGAACTGTAACAACATGAAGCTAAAGGTTGCAGCTTTCTTCACTAGGCTCTTCCATTAAATAAATACAGTAGATGAATAAAACTTCTGTGACAAAGAGAAGTTAAATTGCCTTCATCTTCACGTCACACTGACTGCTATATTGCCATGACGAGTCAGAACCCAGTAAAATGTGAAGCAAAATTCATTACGCCAGACTGATCTATTCATACCAGACAACAGAAGCATGTAATAAAATCAAACTTTTGCAAATATTCTATACATGTTACTATGGAAACTTAATAGGCAGTTCTTTTTTTTTCGCTTTTATTTTCACACATTTTCATTTGCTAGAAAATCAAACAATGTCATAAAATCACTTAATTATTTAGGTTGGAAAAGACCTTTAAGATCATGAAGTTAAACTAACACTGCCAAATCCACCACTGAGGCAAGTCTTCCAGGAAGATTCAAAATCTTTTCTAAACTGGAAGGAGGTGTGAGGCAACATTCATTACTTATTTTCCTAAAAACCATCATACTCAGAAACAAGTTCCACCTTCCAGCCAGGGAAAAGAGAATTACATACTCAGAGTACAAATTCAGCAACCCTTGCCTAAGGATTTCTGGCAAATGCTTCAAATAAAAATTAACACCACCCCCAACTTAAATTATTTTAAAAATGCAAACAAAAAGTAGGAAAAATACATGGTATGTGGTTTAAGAATGAAAGGAAATCTATAATGTGATTTGGGAAGAACATGCAGAAATTGGGGTTTTGTCTCTTCATTGTGTCAAACAAATCTTCTCTAGCTGTTTTGAAAGATTTTTTAATTGATCTCTTGATACAGTAAATAAATAGTGACTTGTACTAAAAGGTATAGATTAAAGCTAATGGAAGAGAATGTTTTAGGGTGGATGTTTCATTTTACAAAATTTAATTCCACTGATATTTTAAATGTCAAAGAGGAAACTGAGTACACTAAGACCCCAAATGAAAAATATTAGGAATGTCCATCAAAGTCCAACAGGAATGTACTTGTGACTCCACTGTGTTCTGGGTTTTATATTAGCAGTTGATCAATTAAGTCATTCTTAACCATTTAGAAAATGAAAACACTTTCTCTCACCTTGCCCTGCTCTTGTTTTCAGCCTTCTATGTCTGCCCAGATTTTTTGTCTCTAGGAAGTATCTCACATCCCCTCCTTGGACACCAGTCTGCTTTGCCCATCCCAGTGCCAGGAGAAACAGCACCACCCCAGGCTACCCACTGTATCAAAACGTCAGAAATAGAGAAGTGGGGAACTGCACAGCCAATGCCAACATTCAGCATCCCAAACTGTAACAAGCTTCCAAAGGAAAAAAAGGAATAATTTTAATAGTGGTAACCAAACTCCACAGGACCAGCCATTTTGGATATTTAAATTAAAATGCCAGATCCGTTTTTGCATTCTGTCTGTATATACTGCTGTGATCATTTCAGCTAAATATCCTGTGTCTTTTGTTGTTGACTTCTTAAGATACAGCATAATTGAATATGATGTTCCCTTCCCCCTCAGACAACTCCTCTTGAATTTTAATGCTTCATGATTCTCTTGTCATCTTTGCAGAGAACAGTATTTTCCATAAACACTCACTTCGGTATAAAATTTCACAAAGCTAAAATGACAATGAGGCAATGCTAAAATTACACACCTAAAACTGGAAAATCAAGTCCACAGGATACAGTATGAGTAACAGAAATAGCTGATGGAGGTTTGATTTTTAGGATAGCTTTTAAAATTCTTCTAATAGAATAACTTTCAAGCTGGGTAAAATTGGCAATTTTCCCTTTCATATCTTAGAAACTTTTTTAAAGATCAGAAAACTCACTACATAATGATGTAGCAATATTAGCACAGATATTACTACATTTCAGTTTTGTAAGTTATTGCCTCTAACAGTGGGAAGGACATCTACCTCAGTACCTTTGCTCCTATCATGAGACAGTACACTTACATAAATTCTGGTGAATTTCTGAAATGAGGCAGAAAATTTAAAAACTGCAAAAAAAAAAAAAAGGACAAAAATATAGACTCCAACATCTTATTAGCTGTTACTTAATAATTTGCCTACTTTTTGTATGTGTATATGCAAATGCATATATGTATGTGTATATGCAAATGTATATGTAAATGCATAAAGGTTTATTACTTGTGCACTGCAAGGCCAGCCACAATTTACCACGTGCACCAACTTTTGAGTAGTGTGTTGTGTCAATCCTCAGATCTTCACATTAAAAAAGTGACATAACTGCTCTACATCTGAAGTAAATAGGCATTCGCTAAATAAACAAAAAAGAACCCTACACATAGATTTCAATAGTAGCCACAGCCTGCATGGGAAACTAGAGGGCCAAACACTTGCCTTGACATACCTGGTGCAGGCATCTGCCTGTACAACAAGAAAACATTCACCAGAGAACTGGGTTGGTGAGAACTTGGACATCCCAAGGCATCTTGCTGCCCACAAGCTCCCTTTTAAATCTTTTAGCAAAGCGGCTGCATCCGATGAGAAACTGTCCTTATGCATCAGTGAGGGACCTGCACAAGTTGCCAACCAAGTGTACTGACTATGAATAACCTAGGGCAGTTGAAATGACAGCGTGAAAATGCTAATCTGGTTATTGCTGTAGATCCTCTAGCAGAACATAAAGAGCTCTGCAGACTATAGCAGAAGTTTCTAACTTCTCCATTTGCGTCTGAACCTTCTCTCTAGCAAACAACTCAGTTTTTTAGGTGGACTGAGGATTTGTATCTACAGCAGCAAACAAGAGTAGTAAATGGTTTTGAGTATGCTGCAGAATATTACTCATAAATCAGTAAATTAGAAAGCATAAACAGTGAAATTATGTAATTCAGCCCCTATTAAAAAAAAAACCTATGAATTGAAAGAAAAAGAAGGAAGCATAGCATTTTATAAAGAAAATACCAATCTCTTGTTTCTATTGTGCCATCCAAAGAACTTGCATTTAGTTAGAACAGCATGTGACCATAGGAAGTAACAGCTAAGGAATGCCAACAAGGGAACCAGCTGTTTTCCATATGCATGGCATGATGGAAATGAGAAAAAAAAGACAATTAAGAAACAACCAAAGCTGATGTTTTCTAAAGGTTTTAACTTTGCTATAAATGAAAGAAAATGCAATAGAGTGGACTCAATGCGAAAATCCCACATGGGTACACAATCTTCAACTGCTGGTAGAACAGTGTATTCCAGTTAGAAGATATTGTACTAGGAAATAGAGATTTTTTAATTAACAGTAACAAAAACACCAAAACGCACACAAAAAAACCCCAAATGTAAAAGAAAAACAGCATCACAATGGAAAACATAATGAATTAATTTATAAGCCTCTGAAGAGGAGTATGACCAACATGATCCAGCAGTGCGCATTCACAGCCCAGAAAGCCAACCTCATCCTGAGCTGTATCAAAAGCAGCATGGTCAGCAGACTGAGGAAGGAGACTCAGCCCTTCTACTCTGCCCGTGTGAGATGCCACCTGGAACACTGCATCCAGCTCTGGGGTCCCCAGCATGAGAACTATGTGGGCCTGTGTCAGAGACTCGAGGAGATTGCTTGCTCAAAACATTTCAGGGATGTGTGTGGGGGGGAAAGGAGAAGGTTAAGTCTTGCCTTTGCTGAGGCAATGCCCGACCCTGCACCCCCTTCCCTAGAGCCTGTATCCTAACCTGGCAGCAGCTGCCAGTCACTAGCACAGCAAGGCAATGCTCCACTCCACCTCTGGAGCCCCTAACTCAGCTTGTAAGTGGCCAGATGACCAGAAGTCCCACGCAGGGCTGGGGCCCAGGAAAGCCAAGTGGTATTTAATGCAGGACATGCAGTAAATACATCTTGACCCTTCCTCTTCTTGGAATTTCTATCAGCTGAATGCTGCTGGAAACAGGAGTGGTAGTTATGTTTGTTCCTTTTTGTATCTTTTCTGTCTTTCTTCTTCTAAATTATTCTTCTCAGAATTTTGAGTAACATTTTGAGAAACTTAAAGTCAGATGGGCATAAAGTTTGCTAAGTTGAATGGGCTAATCTAATGCTTTGTGGAATGTTTTAAGTTGATTGAATGTTGCTTAAAAGCTTTTGTGAAAGTTCTCTGATTTTTAAGTTGCCAGTAAAGGGTTTTCTTTTTGTTGTTTTGACCTCTTGAGAATATCTCGTTGGTGTTTCTCCCATGCGTCTAACTTGGAGTATGTAAAGAAAAGTAAGCTCTTTTAAGTGTCTCATCAAGTGAGGTTTTAGTGGCCTTACTGCCTGTTGGAACAAGTCCAGAACCAAGTTGATCACAGGGCTGGAGCACCTCTCCTGGGAGGACAGGCTGAGAAAGTTGGGATTGTTCAGCCTGGAGAAGAGAAGGCTCCAGGGAGACCCTTTTAGCACCTTCTAGTACTTCAAGGGGACCCACAAGAAAGCTGGAGAGGGACTTTCTACAAGAACATGTAGTGATTGGACTGGGGGAAATGGCTTTAAATTAAAAGAAGGTAGGTTTAGATGAGATATTGAGGAGAATTTTTTCACTCTGTGGATGGTGAGGCACTGGAACAGGTTGCCCAGAGAAGCTGTGGATGCCCCACCGCTGGAAGTGTTCAAGACCAGACTGGATGGGACTTAGAGCAACCTGATCTAGTGAAAGGTGTCCCTGCCCATTAAGGTCACTTCCAATGCAAATCATTCTGTAATGGCAAGAGAAGAAAAGAAGCTGTATATATCCAAGTAAGAGAGAGGAGGCAAAAATCAGGAAGACAGCAGGAGTACTTAATATTTTGCAAGAATATCTGACAAGAAAAGCCATTCAAGATTGAATTTACAATTAAGATGCTTTTCCAAAGTCCAGTGAGTCAGAAGGATATCTTCCAGGCAATAGGTGGAGTAATTCAAGTGCAAGCTACAAAACTTGACCAAGAGGATGGCATAAAAGCTGCAATGAGGACTGCCAACATTAATTTGGCAAGAGTGGCAGCTCTCTGGTTCCTGTGGTGAAGTTACATTTTTAGAATCAGAAGGAGGCCGACAAAATAGTGGGGAGGAGAAGCAGCAGTACAAACCCACAAGCAGCACTAGCTAAAGAGAACACCTTGAATGTTTACTTCATGAATGCCAGATTATCAAAACTGGGCAGACTTGGCATTTTGTTTGGGTTTGTTTTTCAGCAACACAGCCAGAGTAAAGCCAAGAAAACAATCTAGAAGAGCACAATGATTTTTTTAGGAAATAGAAGCTTGAATTAGAGGTGTTTACATTTAACAAACAAGGGTAATCCTTACTCTTACAAAATCCAATTCTTGTAGACAAACCTCCTGCTCTCAATTAAATCATGTATATAAGTAAAGAAAAATCATTTGGGTGGTTTTCATTTGTTCTTCAGATTCAATCAGAACACATCAGCAAGATAAAAATATATTATAGTGAGCTTCTCTCAGCTTGCATGAACAACAAAAAAAAAAGGGTTCCTTTAGTTTTGCAAAGTGTTGGGCATGGCTGATCAAAAAAAAAAAGGAAAACAGCTACAGAATGGCTACAGGTATCCAGTGAGCCTCCCTATCTCTGAATGTTCTCTATAATCCAGTCTGGAAAACGGTATGCTCTGCAAGACTGAAAATCCTTGTAGCAAGGGAAAATGATGGTTTTACCATCCACCACAAGATGAAAGAGAACAAAACCACAACCGAACACAAAAACAATCAACAAGTAACATCCCCAAGTTCAAATTTCTGCTTAATACTGTCCACATAAATAATTTTTTCTCAAACAACTGTGTCATTCTTTCTACTGATGTGAAGAAGTGTAATTGGAAGGCAAGTTTCTGTTTTATGAAAATCTCTACGGGAAGATATTTATATTCAAATTCAGAAAGAAAAAAATCCGTGTTGCAAAATGAATAGGTACATCCCTTGACAATCTAATCTGGCAATTAGAAAACTCATCTCGGAGGTGGGAAGTCTACACTCAATCATTTGTTCTCTCTGATTTAAGGAACTGGCAACTTCTACCTCCCACATAACTGCCCCAAGACTGAGGCTCATTTTCCAGCACCAAATTCCAACTTAGAACCATTTGCTGCTTCCCCTAACTAGTAAGGAATCATCTAAGCAGTACTATCAAATATAATTTGAACTGCATTTTTATAGTAAGCCATCTGCATCTTCTGCTCTTGCAGAGTTATGTAATAAATTATAGACAGGACTATCACTTGCTGTGACATGCAAAAAATGACAGCAAATAGCAGCATATTTTGAAAAAATACTCAGTTTCTGTGAATGCTGCAGTAGAAGAGAGAGAAACATTTATTTGGCCTGCCTTCCTTCCAGCAGTATTAATGACATTTCAGCTACTATGGCAGATCCAGTAAAAAAGTAAGAGAAAATTTGTTTTCCTGTATTTCAATTTGGTTTTATCCAGCTCATTCAGGAGGGATGTAGCAAAAAAATAAAACTGAATAAATAAGGCAGAAGCTGCATGCAGTGAGGTCCTAGGAGACACCAAGTTAAGTTAAATTTTCTTTAAGAAAATTTATTCATGGCAGTATGCTTTCCAGCCTCAGGCCAGAGCCTTACAGATTCTTAAATGTTGAACTCCAATGGAAAAGGTGAAGGTAGTGCATCAAATTTACCTTTGTGAAGTATAAATTGGACTGAAACTTGAAACCATCTTATTTTTGAACAAACCATACAATGAGAATACTCTTCATAAATTTTACAAAGGGAAAATGTCTTTGACAACTCTTGACTTTCTGATTTTTTGGGTTTTTTTCAGGTGCTTTTATACCTTCTTTCTTTCAGCTATTTCTCATACAGTCAATCAATCCTATGTCAGGTCTCTTTTTTTTTTTCCTACTATTACTTGTATTCTAAGGTATTTAATTTCTCCCAATAATGACATGTCTATTTATTTTGTCTTCACTGCAGAATCTATTGGTATTTATTGTTTTAAAAACTCCTGTCTCCTCCTTTCAGAGGATTAACCGGAGGTTTTCTTCCAAGAAGGTTGAAAATATGAACAATAGAGACACCTGCTTGCTTTAATAACCCTCTGTTTTCAAGGACCTCATCCATAAATATTGAATACTGTTTCCTAATTTTAAGTTGTACTCCAACTACAAACTTGCAGCTTTTAGCTTTCACTTATTACTGCCACATTTACTCTTCCACAGCCCATTTGTTTCTAATCATGGTCTCCCTTCAGTCCTCATTCCACAGACCTTTTAGTTAAAATACTTCAAGTCTGCAAACTTCCAGTCTTTCAACTAACATGCAATCCAGGATTGCATCCCAGCTCATAGGTGGATGTATGAGCCCTGGCTGTATTCCAGCACTAAAACAGCAATATCTAGGTGCACCCCAGCACCTCTCAGCTCTCCAGCACTTGGTTTTCTTGGAAAGAGAAGGAAGCTGTGTTTTCTCTCACTGACTTCTCAGTATAGACAACATATGGCTCAAAACTGTGAGGCAATCTGCTCAGAGTCTGGCTGCACTCTCAGCTCTAACTCAATACAGCTTTTCACTTGAAGTTTCTATGTATGCAGTTCCTTGGGGACAGCACTGAAAGACAGCCCCAGTTCATCTCACATCCAGCCAATGCAAGCCTGGTTCAATCAGCTTGAATAGACTTCCATTTGTAAAAAGAAAAAGGGGAAAAAAATTCCATTTTTCTTTGCCCATCCATATGTGGCTCATCAAAATCCAGTCTCCCACCTGCAATTCTTTAAGCTATGTATGTAGAAGGAAACATGAAACAGAAGGATTTCTTCCCCCCTGGATAAATTAAATCAATTCCCCTGTCATACACTAATGCTAAAGCACTGCCATCTAGTGTGGAAAATCAATATAACAAAGAAAGAGGAAAAAGAGGGGGAAAAAAAAGATAAAGAGCATTTACAAAAAGGCAGGTGAAATTCTATCGGCTTCCATCAATTCTGAATACCCACATATGATATTCATAACATTCATCATTTCACTTTATGGAAAATCACATAAGCCCTCCCTTTTAAGGAAAACCCTGGCATGATAGGCTGTGATGGATTCCATTAGATGGTACTGTGTCATGTCAGACAAACTCAGCAGAGTCCTTAGTCCCAGTAGCCTCATTTGGTGTAACACTGTGAAACTAAAATTCTACAGTATTTAGTGGTAGGAATCTCTTGGTAGAAAAGAGCTTTTTTTTTTTTTTTTTTTTTTCCCCACATATTTTACTGCAAATTTACAGTTTCAAGACGATTCTCTAAATCATGTTATATGGAAAGCATTGCAAAATAGCAATCTGCAAGACCAGAAAATCAGAAATTTTTGGAATTTTCCCCTTTGTGTATTAGCTGAAGATTTTCTCTTGCCTTCCAAACATTCCTGTCCATGCAGCCCCAGTTTCCTTTGTTTTGTGTCCTGTGAAATTACCTAAAATTGTTCAATGAACATGCAAAGGATTTGACCTGTTTCGCTCGGACCAGCTTTGTACACATGAAGTTAAGTACACACAACATGAGCCAATGGAGCATAGATAGGATAAATTTTAAAAATTGCAGAGCCTTCATAAAGACCAGTGATTATAAACACCTATATATTATTTATTATTTCTACAACTTGTTGTAATCTCTATTATTACCACTGTGATGATCAAGAATTTTAAACACTTGAGTAACACACCTGTCTACTTCTTTCCAGAACTGTAGCAAGACAGTTTTATGTTTGGCTGGTGCAGATATTCTGTATCATCCTGAACAAAACGCTCTTTAGAAGACAAGCTCTATCAATGACTGAAAGTTCACACAAAACAAGTTTGTATAAAATAATTTAGGAATTCTTTCGTATAGCAAGCCATACAGCAAAGCAAACATTGCAACACTATAAACATTCTAATACTCAAGGAGGTATTAATTTAACTTTTTTAAAATGTACCAACTAGCAACAATTACATATCATATGCCAATGTGATTCTGAGCTATACTGGTACAACTTTCTATTTCATGAAGGTTGTAAAAAGAAATAAGGTATCCTGCCAATTATTCAAAGCCTGTCAATAACATTATAAGGAAAAATACTTTCCACAAAGAACTTAGTTATATGTCTCCCAAGCCCCCATAATATGACTCAGTTACAATACTGAGCCAGGATGTCACAATCTAGCTGTCTTTTTCTTTAAATATTTAGACTGTTAAATATAAGTAGATAAATTTATATATGTGATGCATAGATTTAAAATTGATATATTAGATTTAAGAAATTATCTGGGAATACTGTATTGCTACCTTACTATCATAGTTCCAGTATTAGTCTACAAATAAGGGTTGAAAGAGGGCACTGAAAAGATAGTGAAACATAGCACAGTAGACACTAGGCTACTGATTCACATGATCATGTATGAGTTTCAGACTTTAACTTTAAAAATATAAACCAATTATCTGGTCCTCAAGATTGTGATGAAAAGTTTGTAGCTCATGATGCAGACATAAGCAAAGTTAAGACACTAATTAAAGTCTAAAGCTGAACCTGAAAAATCCTGAAATAATGAGGCTGCCTGTGAAAATCCCTGAGGGACCAAGCTCCACAAGCCACTGCTTATAGGCCCCCGCCACCAATCAGGAAGAGGAGAAGGGACATACTGAAACCCTGTGGCTGTTGTTCTTCAGGATCCCTTCCTCCGCTCTGGGAAGCCATCTGCACCAAGCAAAATATAGCCAAGCCAAAGGGTTTTAAATACCTGGTCACCTAAGTTTTGACTTATATTTAATGTGGACATAGAGGGACAGACTAGCTGACACCATCAAGACAGCCAAAGGTTCTCTAAGTGGATGTAGGTGAGCTCATAACAAGGGCATCTGTACCAATCTGCCCAATCCCTCCATCACAATAAATAGTGATGGAAATACACTATACCTTAACAACATATGCCCCACCTAGAAGAATAACTTCTGAAAAGAAAACATATTACTAGGCATAACTGACACAATTTCATTCATATTGAAAGTGCTTTGACAACCTACAACTGACACAAGAACTTACTTAAGATCTTTTTATTATGCTGCTTCTCTATGACCATGTATCTATATTTATCTATTAGGTGTCAGTCAAAGCAAGCAATACTTCTGTTTTAGTTTGTTGACATAAGGGAATTTTTAACAGCACAAAGAACCTCCAGCTACATCACTTCAGCAATCTTTTCAGTATTGTGGGAAAAGGAAGAGGAATATCCAATATTTTTTTTTATAATCCTAGTTACTAGTGCCTCATGTTCTATTCTTACATTAAAATTTCAAGAAGGAAAAAATTCCAAGTGTTGAAATATCCTAATAATTAACTACCTTGTATTCATGCTCTGCATCCATTCAGCAACATATTACTAACAAGTAACTCTGTATTGTGCATATTTCCTTTATTATTACTTTTTTAAGTTTTTCAGGCTACCAAAATAATCCTCTTCAGCATTTTTGCAGTTGCTACATAAACTGATTCAAGCTACGCTAGGGGAAAAATACAGAGGCTGAAAAACAGCAGCAAAAAAATATGTCACAATAAAGGAACTCAACACTGATTAAAACCGTCAAAATGGAGAGAAACCGAAAGAAATTCAAGGCAGTCTGTCACCTTTGTGAGAGATAGCACCAGAATCTCTCTAAAGAATGACAATAAAAATGATTAAAGGTTTAAATAGTGGTGATTTGCTAAATTTGTGAGAGTTCTTTCTTCTAGCAGCATGTGATCAACAACCACAGTGTTATTCAACATGCAATTTGATTATTTTTTTCAGATACTTTCTTAACTGTGGCCTAATTAACATTCTATGGTTTTGAATTTGGGCCAGAAGATACTATAAGAAACTTTATCCTGAAGCAATTCTTTCCATTCTGATAGGACACACAGATGTAAGTAAAAAGACAACATAAAGCTAAAGCTTTGAAGTTTTTGACTTTGAGAATAATCAGAATTTATAGCTTTCTAGCATCTACCTAATTTACCTGCAGCAGTTCACTTCTCCTTTCCTGAGAAGTGTTTTCAAATAGCCAATGCCAATGTAAATCACATCAGAGAAGAGAACCACAGGATAACTTAGGAGTAGTCCAACCTCCTGCTCAAAAGCACGGTCAATTATGAGGTTGGATCAGGTTAGCAGGGCTTGATCCAGACAAGTCCTGAAAGCCTCAAAGGATGCACAACATGCACAGCATCACTGCACAGCCTGTTCTAACACCTGACTGCTGTAATGGAGGAAATGTTTTGCCTTTTATCAAGGAACTTTTAAGTCTATTAAGGAGCTTGGAAGCTGAGTGTTTTGTGCCTGCCACATGTAACACTTAACACTCTTAATTTCCTGATCCACCATAAAACCATATACCTTTTTGAATAGAAATTATGGCAACATGCTCTGGACCAGCAGTAATTATCTCGTAATTTGCAATATTCTTGCTATATGACTGCTTGATAAGAGAGTAAGTAGCTTTTACTAGTATTGCTTTCACTGTTACAAACTGACTTAATTGAGCAAATTAATGAATGAGAGCTAACCACTGCTAGAAATCAAGGTGAACTTCAGTAAAATGTCAGTTTCTGGATTGCTAAACCTCTGCTATAACCACAGGATAAGGAAGGAAAGAAGTAAGGGAGGTTTACTGCAGTCACAGAGGTGATAAGAAAAACTAAATTTTCCAAACCAGCAGTCTGAATTCAAATTTTTCTATCCCTGCTGCTTGCCTGGTACTCAAAGTGCAGATGGAAATTTTCATTGAACTTGACTGGATTTTCTGAAAATACATTCAAGATTGAAAGCATTGATTTGGAGGTCAATTTTAGTCTCATATTATTCTCAAATGTGATTCATTATATGGTTCATTAAAAAGATTAACTGTTTTTGCTAGTAATCTCACTATGATGACAGAGGATAATCCTGATTCCAAAATTACGTATTAAAATATTTTAAAAAACCAAAGGATATCGTCTCAAAGTTCAGAATATTTTTACTGTGTTCAGAAAATGCAGCTAAGAAACCACCCCAGGTTCCTTTGTACCTTTATGCATCATATGTGACAATATAAAAGTCTTGCATACATCATTAATATTAATTATAAATGAAACATTTTGCCGTAGTCTAAAAAGCAAATAATTTTTTCCATTTTTTTTATTCCAGGTTACCAATTGCTTGTAACAGCTGCTTTTGTCCCTCCGTACTTTGCAGACAAATAAAGAATATTTAGATTAACTATATTAAGTTTGAGGTTACTATAGTAATTTAAGCTGCTTCAGCAGCATGGTTGCAGGAACACAAACAGTGTGCCGTATCACTGCATAAATATTAGTTAGATTCAACACTGGTCTTACTGGTGCCTTTGACCAAGAACCCTTTGGTTTTCCTGCATAAAAATAACTCTAGGAGTTATTTCTTGTGTATTTTGTATTATAACAAGTTTTTGAAATTGTGTAATACCCCACCCTGACTCATTGCTCTGGCACTGATGCACTGAAGCAGACCTGTGATTATGGTGCCTGGCCAGAGGTCCTTGGAAGATGCAGCTCTTGGCTTATTTGCTGGTATTCACAGAGTGCATACATGGCCCCCAGGGGACACCCCCAGGGCTGTATGAGCCCTGACAGACCCACTGGGTTTCCCCAACCCGCCCAGGAGCCATTCCAGCTGTCCCCCTCGGGATGGCAGACCCCAAGGCAGCAGCATGGACACTCTGCAGCTCCCCATGGCCTTACACCCACCTTGCCAAGCCCACCCAAAAGCACCATGAGCCCCACACGTGCTTTTGGCGAGGGTGACCAGTGTTCAGCCTTGCTCCTAAGTCCACATCAGGCCCCTCAAATCAGAAAAGCAAAGCCATCTTCTGAAGACATGGACTTGCACAGGCCATACAGCTTTTATTCATGGCATCCCTAGAAATGGGATTTAGGAAGGAAGCGCTGCCAGGAGACAGTCGCTGGGGATCTGATTAGACAGACAGCGTTTAACCTAATCTCCTCTGCCACAAGCATATTCTGCTTCCTGTAATCAAATGTGATCACAGATGCAATTATTTAGGGGCATAATTCCACCAGTTTAGACACCAAACTACTTCAGCTACAGGTGGAAAAAATAAATACTGAAAGTAGAGGAATAAAAATGTGTGTGTTGTTATGACTGGAGGCTGAACTACTAGACAGCTAAAAGTCATATGAAGATATAAACTTAGCAGGTTAGGAGGTAAAACTTCAAAAATCCCAATAATCTTCAAATATCTAAATAACAAGCATTTCTGAAAAGTTTGTCCCTTTTATCCTGAAGAATTACAGGGTTATTTTGAAGCCAAAGGGTAGCATTATCTGGTACTCCACATGTTTTGGGGGGAGCAAAACCACAGAGACTGTGTCTATCTCTGTGTATAAGATTTAGAGAGGTTATATTCATTTCCTGCATCCCCAGAAACAAACTGGCAGTGTGTAGATGAGACAGATTTTCAAGCTATGACATTAAGATAGGTAAACAAGCACAGCTTTCTGAGGGATTGGTAACATAGAAAATTAAAGTCTGGGAAAGTAAAAATTCCAAGCAGGATTGCTAATTACAGTGGTCTTAGCTCCACTCCTTAAAGAGTTTTCTTTTACTCTTTAAATGTGACGAGGCTTAACTACACATACAGATTCTGAAAATTCCTGCTCCAAAGAAGGGGTACTTCAAATGGGTAAGTCATGCAGAAAGGCAGGTTGGGGATTTGATGCCAAAATTCCGAAATCAAAAGAGGACAGAAACAACCTTGCTTGAACAACAGTCCCATTCTATCTTGCATCATAAATAGCTAAATTATTTTGTTCTTTCTTTTTTCCCCCTGAAGTCCATGTAGCTTCAGCAATATTGATCACACTATTATGAAGCTGTATAATGGTATTTTTGGAAGGACAGAATGAGTGATATTTATATTACCAAACACTGGAAGGAGACAAAAATAGATGGAAAGGCAAGAGTAGCCATGCCTCTGCTTTGTTTCAGATCTGCTCAAAAGCCACAGTAGGCATTAACAACAGAAATAGTAACAGCTGTCTGAAAAGAACAATACTGAGGACTGACTGCCTATAAATGGGTGACTGTGAGAAGAAAGGGAAAGAAAATGTGTTTACTAAGAAAAACTAGCAAGAAGTGTTGTTTAGTTTTAATCTTTCTCCACTGTATTATCTACACATTACACTGATTAAACTGTTGGCACTCAATTTTACTGATTTATTTTATCTGCCTTTCAGCCCTTCTGTAGTTGATTTTCATATTATTTTGTATTCATGAATTTCAGTGAGAATGAAAAAGCTTGGATTAAGAACCAGAGGGTTAGAGAATAACACTTCTGTATACACAAAATGGACATTTGTCATTACTCTCATAGTTTTGCGAGTATGGAGGTTTTAATGATGATTTGAGTAACAAAAGAGGGGGACTCTCATTTAATTAAACTGTTACTAAGAGGTTATGAAAGTTAGCCTTTTGCAGAAAAATTACTTATATAATCATGAATATATGCAATTCTGGGCCTTTTTGCTCCTATGATTAAATCAAGAGTTTCGCAGATCCCTGTGACATATACAAAATATCCACTGATACAAAGCTTTTGGAATGATAGTACACTTTTAGTAACTTATGTGGAATACACTGACATAGTTGTAATCCTTAAAAGAACCTCTAAACATCTACATTCAATAAAATATAGAACACTTTCACTATTAACTTAAGTTGCAGGAGAATGTTTACAACAAAATGTGACAAGAGTCCCTGAGCACTAGCACTTCTCTCTTTGGGAATATTTGTTAATACTAAAGGGTAAAACCCAGCAAGGATGAAAGACAAAAGATACAAATGCATCTGAAGATTATTGTTGTTTGCTCATCTAAAAAATAAAATATACTGACTGATTTAGTTTCTGAATAATATCTTTCTGCTAATGCAAAGAGAACATCTCTGTAAGTATTAAATACAATACAACTGAATGTATGCTAGGGGAAGACTTGGAATATTTACTTTCATTTATAAAAGTCAATGATGATGTTGATTTTTCCCCTCAGTTTCCCAGCCCACACCTTCTACCCCTGAAGAGGTGCACAGAATACCTATTTCAGTGCACTAGTTGCAATATGTAGTTGCACTTGTAATTGAATTGTTGTCTCTGGATTGAGTTATTCACAGTATTTTTTAAAAAAGTGTTGTACCATTCCCTTCAAAAGGAAGTACTATTACTTTTTATTCTATAAGCTACTCTGGTTTTCTTTATTTGCTAAGTGCATGTCATTGGGACAGAAGACAGGTCAGGTACAGGGTACGTGACTGGAGCAGTACAAAGCCAACCCAGAGGCAGTGGCAATCCCCAGAGGCAGCAGCCCCTGTCTCTGCAGTTCTTTTGCTCAGAGCCTCTGCCTCAAGGTTCAGGCATACTGGGAATAATGGGAAAGGGCACAACTACATTTTGACCTAGCTACTCTCAGCTGCAAGATATTGATGAAGGAATCATTGCACCAGCTGTAACTGAGAGCAGTCTTCACACTGCTTAAGGCCAGGCAGACCCCATAGTACAAAGAATGGGCAAACACACTGTTCCCTATCTTTGAAGCCGTATCTCCTCTTTTGAGCAACTCTAGGAAAGACAAGATACAAGTAATTTCACAAAGAAGTAATATTTGCATAAAAGTTTTTTAAAGCATTGTATTCAGCTTGTTGCTAGAAACATGAAGCTCATTAACACCGCTGTGATTTTTACTGGTGAAGTCCCCAAAATATTTAGAGATGTGATGATATGAATGGAGTTGCACCTTGCAGCAAGATGCACTCTTTAGTTTGTCTTCTGAAGCTACACTGTCAAAATGTAACAAACGTGACAAGTTTAGCTACCACAATTTGATAAAATGCAACCCAAATAAAATGGCATCAGTTTCTAAAGTTGCCATAAAAATTACAACTCATCACTGCTTAACTCTTGACAAGATTTTGTGTATTAAAAACAGCTATGAAACCAAATAACCACTCGTGTAGTTTGAATTTCACTTTCATGTGAGGTTCTAGCACAAGACTATTTGTTGCTTCAGTCCCACTGAAGCTGCAATTTTGAATGGAACTTGATTCGGAGTTTCATACACTGTTAGTCCTTATATATATGATTAGTCCCATTTAGGTCAAACAAAAAAAAAGGAAAAGGAATTAATTCATGGAATATTCTTGAATTTATATGAGGTAAAAGCTAAATGTGCAATGGCCATTACTGGCTTAAAAATAAAAAATAAAAATAATACATCTGATTTTCATTTAAATGAAAGTACTTCATCTCTTCTGAGAATGGTATTTTACACATAGCACTTTTTTCTCCTAACGTTTATTTAATATATGAATTTTAAGTAGAGTATAAATTACTACTTCTGAAAAAGAACATGCAGTTTGATCAAGCTGGAGTGAACAACCTCCCCAGGAAATCCATCATGAAGCATTTGATTTGCCTAGTAATTTTTTTTAAGAATTTTCCACTGGACTTCCAGTGGCTCAGTTTATAAAAGAGCTATGATTTGAGTGGCATTAGTACTCCACATGCTCTAAGAAATAAAAGTCTTGTAAGGAGAAATGAAAGAAAATCATCCTTGGATATAAAAATAACATCAGTTTTTTAGGTTAGGATCTTAGCTGGTATAGTGCCTCCAACTTTTTTCAATCATAGTCAAATAACCGCCAACCAAGTAACCAGTCTGGAGTGTGAAAAAGCCCTGCCAACATGACCCTGGCCAGCTTAACTCTGTTACAGACTTCTTACATGACTCTAGCAGTAAAGTACTCCAAAACTGGATATAGAAAATCTGAAGAAAAATCTGAGAGCAAATGCAGAGCAGGGCTGCGCCGTTCGTCTCTCCCGCAGTGTGTGACACCCAGGAGCTGCCGAGTTGCTGAGACAGTGTAGGGCAATGCTGAGCTGGCTGCAAGCCCCACTAAGCACCACACCAGTCTCGAGCTGCTCAGGACCCCAGCGGGGTGAGATAGATGCACACCACCCTGTGCACTTTCCTTCTTGACCCCTGTGGGTATTCTGAGCTCCTCCTTACACTGGGAACACACCAGAACATGACCGATTACTTCTGGCCACTTTGTCCAGGCCATGCTGGTGTTTGCCTGGACCAAGAAGAGCCCTTCCTTGTGCCTCTTCTCTCCTCGCACCCACAGAATCTTGCTTTTGACCTCCAAGAGAGCTGCCTGAGCAGTTTTTCTTTTCTGGAGACCTGTGTTTAAATGTGGAACTATGGCAGGAAAGGGGATAACGTGACAATCAATGAACTCCCTCTTGGTGCAAATCCTAGTGAATTTTTGTTTGCCACACAAATTCTCACCACAGTATAACGCATGTGGTATCTGCAGCAAAGGAGAAGACCAGCCATAGTGAAATACCAGCCATATCATACTGAGAAAGCAAACATATTGCAAAATATATTTTATTAGCAGTAATGTTTTAATTTTAAATCATCTGCCTGGAACAATATTAAAAGGAAAGCTTTTGTACGCATAACTTCTGTGCTTGAACAGTAGATAACTAGAATTTCATGTTGACACTAAAGAAAAAATAAAATATGATTTGCTCATCTTACTGTGGAAAAATAAACATTTCCCTGCAACTACTGTCATAAATCCTTGAAAATCTATGAAATGATCTGACACCAAGAAGTGGTTTTCCTGGAAAATATTACACATCCAGCAAAGTCAGCTTTTCTAACTCTGTCACTTTTTTCCCCAAGTAATCCGCAAGAAGTATCAGTCTGGGATAATATCAAAATCAGTGTGTTTCCATTTTCTGACATCAGAAATAACAGCTCCTTCCATCAATTCTTGCTTATTCCTTATCTATCATTGATCCTGGTATATAATATTCAGGATAGTTGATTTTCTTAGTTAATCTCTAATTTTATTTTTAAAATACCAGACAAGATTTTCAACACTCAGCTCTAAATATTAAAAAGGCTCCACAATACTTAAAAATATGATTTTACTGTAGTAAGACCAGAAACTGGAGACAATTGATAAAATGTGACCACAAATCATTGTATTGAATTATGCATATTTGATCGAAGTGTAAAAAAAATCAAAGGTTCCTGGCATAGTTTTTCACTGCAGCATTGTCTTTATAGCAGCTGTAGAGGAATGCAGGTTATTTTCATTGTTTATTAAAAAGTCAAATTTGTTCAAAATTCTTTTTAATCTCATATTTTAAAATGATTCTGCAATAAAGTCTATTGGTTGAAAATGACGACTAACATCAGAATACCAGTTTCAGTAGACTAGATTATCACACATTATATCAAGTGGCAGCGTAAGAGTAATATTCTTACATTAGTAATTATGACTGCATACTTTGATTCATCCCTTTGCATTCAGGAACATATATTTTGGAAGAATGACAAGATAAGGAGCAGTCTATTATTTATTTATTTTTAAGCTGTATGAAGAGTTGAGCTGGAATCATAAAACAATATCCTGAAGTTCTGCGTCAGTTTTCCAAAGTCAAAGGACTGCCTACAAAATCTCTCTTTAAAGGGCTTTGCTCAGTAGTCCTGTCAGAAACAACATTTCTAGATCTTGATGCTGTTAGAAACTTGAAGCTTTTCTACACTGTGCTTGTGATACTGATTTAATCCTTCACGTCATCCTGCCCCACCAAAAATTCGTGCTCTAATCTCTGAGGCTCTGGTTCAGGTTCAAAGTAAATTGGCCAAATTTATCTCCATGTGTCACAGAGAAGTAATACCCTTCTCTTTTTTGTCTTGGTCTCCTTTTTCTCCTCAGTGTCTTACAGATTAAAAAAATACAGCACAGATACACTCCATATTAAAAACTCTACCAAAGATGCAGCGATTGATGGAGAACAGCTTGACATGGTCACAGTAACCACTTGCAGGATGGCTCTCACAACACTCTGCCCTTGAAAGACCAGTTTAGGGTTATCTGCCAACCCCCCAACCTCTCTATCCCAGTGGGATACTGAACTGCATTTGGCACTTACAGAGCAATGAACACCTCAAAGTATTTTACATGCAGTGACACAAACAATGTTGGTTAGGTTTCATTGTTGTTGTTGGGTGGGTTTTTTGGGGGGGGTTGGTGGTATCATTTTGTTTGAGTTTGGGGTTTTTTTTTTCAAAATACCATATTGCCTCCTAAAACATCACTGCTTCCAACTGCTTATTCCCCATCTGATTACAAAATTATTATCACTTGTTTATGACAATTTCCACAGCACCCAATGTAATCTCAGAGTGCTGTGACTTCAAGTGGAAAATAAGCACCGTAAATCCATGCTAATGTCACCTGTTACAAAACAAAAACAAGAGGAAAGGAAAACAGAAACTGTCATATGTGAAACAGGAGTGTCAACATAGAAAGCATGTCAAAGTTTTCAGGAAATATTACTGTATTCTTCTTATAATAAAGATGTCAGTTCAGCACAGTAAGCTTTCAGCTGAGCACAATACTCTCAACACCCCTAAGTCACATTGCATAGCAGATGTTAAATGTAAAATCCATTAGGACCAATTAGATTCTACAGAAGAAAAAAACTAGTAATAGCATGCACAGGCAATCTTGCATTACACAATAGTACTGAGAGATACCGTGAACCACAAAAAAATCACCCAAAAACATTAAACATGTAAATTTCACGCTTTTCTCACTAAGACGTCAGCTAACAGAAGACATGTTACAGTGCTTGCAGCCACAGGAAAAAGCAAGGTGTCCTGTCTCCAGTTAGAAGCAACTTTTGTGAAGGCCATAACCCATTGCATATCAACAGGTAATTAATTAATCTGTCATCCTCTATAGCAGTGTGAAACTAAGCAGCAGAAGAGCTTGAGCATCGTTCCCAAACTGCATACGCATTTCATGTTACACTAACCTGACCCAAGTCATCCTCATGTACTAAGGTGAATCTGTTAATAGCATGGAGCTGAAAAAAAACGTTTGTGGTACTCTCTGATAGAGCCTTTTCACTACCACGTAGAAGTTTACTCCTTTAACTGACCATTAAGAGACAGAGACAGGATTTGTAATGGACACGTGGAACAGATCTATGAGCACTTTTCAGAACTAAGCCACCAATGCAAGGTACAGGCTAAATTCTGGCCATGTACTAACTGTGTAGACAAATGAATCTGTCACTGCATACATGATAGCTTGAACACCACTGGGGGCAAAGAACTTAATATTTCTTTTATAGGATTTATACATACTAAGAAGGAAAGTCTATTTTTTTATTTGTCATGACATGTTGCCAAAGGCTTAAGCATTATTTCCTGGTAAGCAGTTTCAAACAACCTCTGGTTCTTCAATCAGAATTAGTCTGCAACAACTCATCCATCCCTAGATATTAAGCAGTTCATAAACGAGTTAAATGTATATGCAGTATCCCAGGTGAATTTGATCTTCCAGAATGTTTAAGAATATAAAGTAATTTCCATTTTTTTAGAAAAGTGATAGATAATCATTTCAACTCAAAAAACCTACCAAAGTTTGAGAGATCCTAGAAACAGACCTGAAATATGTTTCACAAACCTCAGATTAAACCTTTGTCTTTCTTTACTAGCTCTTGGGGAGAAACTCATTCAGCTACTTATGACCTAAGAAAATGCACAGAATGAATATATCCTCATGTATGTTTCCAATCATTTTCCTATCTACCATTACTAGGAAACAGAATTGTCCACAGTCCTCAGGAGAAATGATGAAAAAGAAGTTTATGTGACTGCTACAGACTTACAGACCAACAAATAATACAGTTGCTGTTGGTCACAGATGCTCATGCTGTGAATAACAAATGCGAATGAAGGTACAGCTTTTTCCAGTGGGATATAAAACTAGGTTTCTTCTTTGCTAGCACCAAATTAAGTCTCAGGCATTGTCCAAAACTGGAATAGGCTCCCTGAAGTCTTTTGTCTTTATATTTTTTTGCCTGTAAGACACAGTCCAGGGTTGGACACGAGAGCTCTTGAAATCAGCAACTTCCCATCTAAAACTGCTTCCTTTTTGGGGTTCATGGGGACATTTGGCAAGGAAATAAATTGAAAAGCAACTGCTCTTTTCTTTGTGTATTAAGCTCTGCTCGTGAGCGAGGAAGGAACACAGCCCTAGCTAATGCTGTTGGAGAGCCTACAGCCAGTAGCCCTGATCCCTCTTCCCACTTCTGGTGCAGAGCACTAAGGCTTCCAAGGTTTGCTCTCTCTTTGCTGGATTCTTGTGCAGCTGTCAGGCAAGGCAACAGCACACACACAGTCCATCCAGAGCATATTATAATTATTATTATAATAAAGTGTTGTTTTATCAACATTCTCCATCAGTTGGACATCTAGCCAGACTAAAAAAAAAAGACAACAAAAAAACTAAAGCATTTACTTCAGGACTTCAGGCACTGTTTCACATGTTTCTCTTCCCATTTCGGTGATTTTCTTAAGTGTCGTTTCCATCTTGCTGTATTTTAGAGAAATGCATCTGATCATACAACAATGTATAAAGTCATTATGCAAAAAGGTTTCTAAATGCATAACAAGCAACCAAAATTAAAATATGCTCAACATCTTTTCAGCCTACTTTTCTCTTAGCCATTTTTTTGCATGCAGAAGTAAAACAAAACAAAACCCCACCCAAAAAATTAAGTAAAACCAAAGATTTTCAGTTAACGGTATCAATTTAAGTAATTAACTAACTATTTTACTTTTCACAACATCAGAATCTTGAAGACTAAAAACCAAAACAAAAATCATGACGTACAACATCCAGTTCATCCCTGGCATTATTCCACATAAATCAGTGGTATTACACTGGGGATTAATTTGCAACACTGATGTGAATTGGAGGACTGTTCTATACAGCAACCTTATCATAACATACACACAAAAAAATAACCAAAACATTATGAGTATCGCAAATGCACAGAAAAAATTACGCACCTTCAAATCTATTTCTAAGCAAACAGTACATACTATTTCAATAAGAAATTTTTACTATTTAGAAAATAATTATGCCAAATTTTCTGAGAAAAAAGGTTTCATAATTATGTAAAATACTTGATAGAATTCCACCCAGGAGAATGTGAAGCTCCTCTAGAGCTCAGTTTTCACATATCCTATTGAAATATGACCAGTGATAAGTTATGCAATTAATCTTCAAAAATTGTTTTCATCCAGTTTCAAAGATTGATCTGAGTACTCAAGTCTGCTCAGCAAAGGGTAGTCACCACCTATACAGCAATGTAAACTAATGAATTTCTCCTCCCAGTAGAAAATCATCCACCTTTCTCTCCTCTATTAAATACTGTGCCTAAGTTCAGTTTTGCAGGGCAAACAGGTTGCTTCTGTTCAGCTGCCTTACTAGTGAAGTTAGTTAGAGGCTGCATCTCCCACCTCACCACAGATGCAGGCAGATGCTCTGCCAATTCATCCCTTCTTTGCTCAGGGAGCGTGAGACCACACAGAGGGAGGAGAAGAAAGAAGTGAATGCAGAAAAACACCTCTCTCTTCCGCCGGCTCGCTGACTCTCAAACACATCTGTAATGTTTAAGGCTACCTCTGCCTTTCAAAGACAAATCTCTGCCAGGGGATGGTGTTCTCCATCCAGCCGCGGTTTCATGACCTGAACCCGCTGCTCAGCCAGTGCCCTACATAGCACTACATACTTTGCCAGATGGAAACTCATTCGTCATCGCTCGGTTTTCCTATCTGCGAGTGACCCGAAACCTTTAAGGCTACCCACAGCCAACCAGCGAAGTTGCTTAGGAGCTGTGTACTGGCTATGGAGTGGTTTATTTTCTCTTTTCCAATTTTCGTCCACCTTGGAGCCAGACTCTTTCTTGTTCCTTGGGAAGTTGGCTGTGCCCTCGCTGCCCCTTCCCTCACGGGGACCGTGCCCAGGCGCAGTGCGCTCACTTGAAGGAAACGCAGCGATAAAATATTAAAACCCTTCCTTGCTCGGGGATCTCTGCGCCGCCTCGCTGGCGGGGAGAACCGCAACCCTCCGCGCCGGAGCCGGAGCCGCGCCCGCCCCGCACCGCGCACCGCGCCCGCCCAGCAGGGCAGGGACACCTCCCCGGGACCGTAGCCCCCTGATCCGTAACCAGCGACACTTCCCCAGGGACACCCCGACACGTGGGGGCTGGCTCTCCCCTCGGCACTAAAAGGCGGGAGCAGCTCAGGCTGCCCCACGGAGTGTGTGTGAGGAAATGCTCCCACGCCGCGCTCCGGACGGAGCATTTTAGGCAGTCCTGTCCCGCCCCCACAACGCACAAAATGAAATTTGAACTATGGCGGTGACAGAGCGGAGCGAGGGGAAAGGGGGCAGTCCCCACCTCTCTCCAGCTACATGTTGCTTTGGGACATCAAGGGCTGTGGGGTGCAGCTGTACTTTAAGGGCACACCGCCATGCACCCGCCGGGGACGGGGACGAGGGGGACGACACCGGGGCGCGGGCAGCACTTACTGAAGAAGATGTACTCCGTGTAGCTGCTCCAGATCTTGTCATCCCTGTACTGGTTGATGAAGGCGGCGGTGCCGGTGGAGTTGCAAGCCACCATGTGGAAGCCCGCCTCGGAGAGCCGGTCGAAGGCTTGTTCCAGGTAGGTGAATTTGAGGTAGAAGCGGGAGGTGTACTTCTCGGGGGGCCGGTCGGGGTCACGGCTCTCGTTGAGGGTCTCTCCGAAGACCTCCTTGGCCAGGGCGATCCTACCGCACACCATGATGCGGGCGACGCGGCGGAACTTGGCGTCCGCCTGGTTGTCCCGCACCGTGGTGTAGGAGCCGCGGTAGCCCACGGTGAGGAAGCCCGAGCGCTTGTCCAGCGCCGCCCGCTGAAGCCGGTCGCTGCTGCCCTGCGAGTTGCTATCCTCCAGGTCGCTCTGGCAGCCCTCGTCGTTGAGCGAGCTCTGCTTGGTGACCTTGGGCGACAGCAGCTTCACCAGGTCGCCCAGCTGGAAGTACTCGGCCTCCCGCAGGAGTCGTTCCTTCTCGGGGAAGTGCTCGGGCAGCGCCAGCTGCTTGTCCCGCAGGTAATCCAGCACGTACCTGAAGAGGAAGCCGTCGCGGTCGATGAAGAAGCGCGCCCGGCTGTCCCTGGGCAGCTGCCGGGCCGCTGCCGGGCCGCCCCGGCACGGGGAGAACATGGTGGCCAGCGTGCTGTCCGGGACGCTGAGCAGCGTGGAGTGCCTCGTCACGTACACCTGGCCCCCCACGTTCAGCTCCACCACCTCGGGGAACGGCGAGCCCGACGGCCCCGACACCATGTCGCTGATGGGCAGGATGCTGCCGCCCGCCTCCTTCAAAGCCATGGCTGCGAGCGGGCGGCCGCGAAGGAGGGTCTCCCTCCTAAAAAAGCCGGCCTCCCTCC